>CM071924.1:5198050-5446991 GCA_016081115.2 Rehmannia glutinosa
GTCCACATAGCATGAGATTTTATTAAAAGAGGTTGGTTTTGCTTAAGGGCTTATGGTTGAATCTTTTAACTTGTCAAATCACAAAAACATTCTAGAGGGATTTACATTCAAACACACTTCTATCTCTTGATTTCTTATTCTACAAATTTTACTTCATTTTTACACTTTGATAAATTAGATTCTTTATCAAACAAAAACTCAAAGATTGTTAGATTAAATAACAAAAAGTCGGTAATTATTAGTACTTATAATCCTCGTGGGAATGACACTCTCGACTAATAATCTATACTATAAAACGATAGGTGCACTTGCCTACGGTTTTAAAGGTAGCTTTTGAGCCATCACTTATCATGTTTTTTGTCTCTGTAATCGTGTTTGTAATCGTGTCGTGTTCGTGTCGTGCTATCGTGTCGTGTCACTAATTGACACCCCTAATCCACGGGGCAAAAATATGCAAGCGGGCTCCCGCGATCTCACACCTTTTCTTTGCGGATGACAGTTTGATTTTTGGGAGGGCAAACAAAAAAGAATTAGATGAGGTGAAAAGTATCATTTCTGCATATGGTGAAGCGTCGGGCCAGGTGGTGAATTTCGAAAAGTCAGAAATAAATTTTAGTAGAGGCATAAGACAGAGAATAGCCGTTAAGTTAGCAAGTGCCATTGGAGTTCGATTGGTGGACAAGCACTTTCGGTATATCTTGCCTCCCCGCTTGGAAGATAAAAAAAATCATATTTCAGCCTTGTGACGAATTAATAAAAAGCTCAAGGATTGGAAGGCTCGCACGCTCTCCGTCGCCGGCAAGATGGTTCTTATTAAAAGCATCGCTCAAGCAATCCCAACTTTCGTGATGAGTTGTTTCTTGTTGCCCCAGGAGATTTGTAATAAGATCAACTCCCTTATTGCAAATTTTTGGTGGGGGCAAAAAAACAATGAATCCCGAATACATTGGAAATCATGGCATGCGCTTTGTTTACCAAAGCAACAAGGAGGATTGGGATTTCGTGAGTTAACTGCTTTTAACAAGGCCTTACTTGCTAAACAGGGATGGCGCATTCTCCAAGATGACACCTCGATTCTCGCCCAAACTCCAAAAGCTCGATATTTCCCAAATGGGACTTTTCTAAATGCCGTTTATGGCTATAACCCCAGTTTTACCTGACGAAGCATTTTGACAGGAAAAGAAGTCCTTCAAAAGGGAATCCGTTGGGTTATTGGAAATGGGACCAGAATCCGTGTGTGGCAAGACCCGTGGTTACTGGAATCCGCAAACTTCAGGGCTGAAAATTCTTTGAATGGGAATATGCTTGACTTGCTGGTGTGCGATTTATTTGATGGGAATGATCATGGGTGGGATGAGAACCGTTTAAATGAGTGGTTCAGTCCGGAAGAAACTCGAAAAATTCTTAATCCCACTCCGAAACGTATGGGTCAAGATAGAATGGCGTGGCACTTCTCCCCTAACGGCTTATACTCTTGTTAAAACAGTATCGAGGTTGCTCTATCCAATAATGAATCGCTCAGAGATAATCCATCACATTCAGGGGAGACCCTAAAGATATGGAAATGGATATATGGAGCCTCAATATCCCACCCAAAGTGCAGGTATTTCTATGGAAAGTGGCAAACAATATCCTACCCGTGAAGGGGGGGGTGAATCGTCATACGAGTGTGGTGAGTCTGTTATGTAGCAAATGTGGTTTAGAGGTGGAAACGAGTGAACACGCCCTACGGGATTGCCAATGGAGTCAATTATTTTGGTGTGCCTCCCCTTCTACTGAACGATTGGCAAGAATTTCCACGGCTTCTATACGATATGATGATAGAAATTGCCTCACCAACAACACAAATTCTTTGAAGAAATGTTTGTTGTCCTACTTTGGTCCCTCTCGTACGCTAAAATATCTCGACTTTCCAGGGGAAGGATATCCCACATGTAGAGTGTTTCTATATTGCTTCCAAATGTCTATACTCCTACCAGGAGCATAAGAAAACGAATGGTTCCAACATCACCAACACAACTCCCGTTTGAGCACCCGTTGGAATAGACCACCATAGGGGTTATAAAAATCAATACATATGCATCCGTTCGCACGCAAGAGGGTACGGGTATTGGAGTTGTTTTCCGAGACCATCATGGTGTTGTTCGAAGAGTGATGATGAAAAAATTTGTCCAGGATTATGAGGTGGATGTAGCGGAGGCTTTGGCTTGTAGGGAAGCTCTTCTACTTGCTGGTAGTATGGAATTTTCACACATCCAGGTTGAGACGGACTGTCAAATGCTGGCGTATGGGCTCAACAGGCGAAACCAAGATTGCTCTTATGTTGGAGGCATCATATCGGATATCCTGGCGATTAGTCGGAATTTCTCATCTTGCTCTTTCTCGTATATACCTAGGGACGCCAACAATTTGGCACACCAGTTAGCTAGATTTGCTTTGTCTATGCATTCTTCTTACTTTTTTACTGGGGATACCCCCTCATTTCCAGAACATTGTTGATTTGGAGGCTTCAACCTTAGATTAATGAAATCGTTTTTTCCTCTCAAAAAAAAAAAAAAAATAGATAGACAAGTTTCAAAAAATGAATTTTAAATATATAACATAATCATATGAAATATGTAGCACTAAGGGGCACTCCCTTTTTTTTTTTATTGGACCCTTTAAAACATTGGAACGACTCTAGTCATGTTGCATCTCTAACCATATGCAACCAATTGCATCAAAAATTCCAAGATTTTACTAGAATTGTCTATAACAAACCCGGTTAGAAAGTTCTAGTAGTAACTCAAGTGTCATTATTAAGTTATTTACCAATACTAAATTATAAAACCAAAAAAATATTTAAATACTTGATGGAAATTCAAATTCCACATTATGTCGACATCGGAGTCCTTCAAACGTGGCCTTTAGTATCGACACTCAAATTCCCATACCACTCTAAAGCAGATATAAGGACGGGAAAAAATTACCTAAAACGACGGGCGAACTCATACAAAACGCCAATACTTCTCCATGAAAATTACAGTCAACAAAACGTCTTGATCAGGGGCCCCACCAAACTAAAATCAACGATCCAGATCTTCCTATCTCAATCTTGTCAAAAGGACCGATTGGCCCTTCTTAAAAAAAAAAAAAAAAAAAAAAAAAAAAAGCTTGCTTTATTTCTTTGGTCTTGGAATTATGCTTTTCCTTTGACGAACATGTGTCATCATCGGCTGTCTCATATTTGGTTTTTGTCCTAAAGTATTTTAATGCGACTTTCATTTGTGTCACGAAATGTGTGTTTCCTGAAAAAGTAAAAAATTAATATGCGAATCATCCTAAACAAAATGCCAAAAAAAGTAAAATTGGATTTGTGTTGACAATAGTATTTTAAAAATGTATACAATTATGTACAAATGATTTTTTTTTTTGGTTCAAATAAATCATATAATTTATGTAAAATTATTACGTGCATAGTTAGTTAAATATATAGAGGAAAGGATTTTACAATTTATATTTAATTGATGGTCCAAAACATTAGAAAGTGAATAATATATGCCTCATAAAAGTATTGGAAAAATCTTTAATGTAAAATGTATTGAGAAGCGAGAATTATGACTTATTTTGATATCATTTTATATGCCTTATTTTTAAATTATACAAAATTTAAATCATAATTGTTTAAGAATAGTTCGTATTTTACTGATGGTATTGTAGACATTCAATGATGTAGCCAACCGACAAAAGTGAGGTGGGCCAAATGAAAAACCCGTACACAAAAGTAGGGGCCATATGAAAACCAAAAAAATCAAATAAACTATTACCTTTTTTTATTTTTTTATTTATTAATAAAAGTAAAATATTATAAGGGGGAGGCCTAGGTTGGCCCCCAATCTCCGTCATTGCGTGTATATACTACAACATAGATGTATGCACATTTTGTGTAGATCTACCATACAAGTGTCAGAATAACACTTTTTATAAATTAGAACATTTGTTATTCATTCATGCACTAAGTGTACTACACCTGGTATAACATATATAATACCTTTATTGATAGTTAGGATCTTTACTTTTTATTTATATAAATTCAATTAATACTTATAAATAATTTTATGTGATTAAAATTTAATTAAATAATTATTATTGCAAACATTTTACTCAATATATAAGTATTATTTGATTAGTCCCATAAGATATAAGAGAAACAAATATCCACTTTTATTCACACTATTATGATTTATGAATATAGTAAGATTTTAGCTAATAGAAGTTGTCACATAGAAAATTAAATTTATTTTATATGAGATATATAACGATTTACTATTTGGATGACTTTGGGAAGATATATGGATAAGGTGTTAAATTAACCAGATATGGCAGTAAATAAAAAAGAAAACGAAAGCAATAAATGAATGGGCTGGATTTCTGGAAATAAACCAGGTGTCTAGCAAAATTCTTTGCCTTGCAGCCAGGGCTTTAATGCGTTCACGAAAAAGACAAGAAACTTGGGAGGTCCCCCCATTGTACTAAAATAAGGCTAGATTCAGAGCCCAGACGCGTATAGTACAATGCCTTTTAATTTTGGTTGGCTTTATTTACTTCACTTTGTACGTTCAATTTGTATTTAAATTTTTTAATTATTTTTAATGTGGTGTAAAGAAATGGAAAAAAAAAATAATTTGTCCATCATTTGTCATTTTATACTCGGGAGTGAAGACAAATCAAGTTGAGTCGAATTGAGTTTAGGCAATCTTTAGTCGAGTTGAACACGAATGAAGCTCAAGTAGATTGATAATTTTACATATGTTTGGTCTTTTTTTAAACTTTACTAATCGAATCGAGCTCAAATCACGCTTTGCAATATTATCAAACAGAAAATATGCTCAAATTTGGCTAGTTATATTAACGAACCAAGCTTGAATAACATTTTAACGATCGATACAAAGCGAATATCGAGTAGTTCATTATTTTCAATCCTATCTATATAATCGATATTTTTATTCACTGGATGTAACATTTCACATAAAATGAAAAGAAGTAAATAACCAAAATAAAAATTAATTGTGACTAATAAGAATAAACATCGTAAGAGCATTCCCAAGAAAATTTTAAAATTTATAGAGTAATTCTTGCAAAATAAAGAACATCTTTAGATTTAAAGAGTGATATTTTTTAGATTTTCCAATACTCTCTTTAGAAATAATTTATGAAATTTTCAAAATTTGTGTTGTGTTTAAACAACGTCATTCAAAAAGGTATTCCCAATAACTATAGGAGTTGTTTTGGTTCTTCGAATTTGTTGAGTGAAAACTCTCCCTAAAAATTTAAATGCTAAAATAAGTAGGGTTTTTTTCATTTGAAGAGTTTTCTGGAATGCTCTAACAAATAATATGATGATTTTTATACATAAAATAATTATTTATGTGATGAATAAAAAATAATATAACATCTATACATCCTTTTAATATATTTCCTTTTTTTTTTTGGACACGTAAATACTTTTAATATAACTGGGGAAAAAGGGAAAACACTAGGAAGATAGGGTCCTTTTTTATCTTTTTACTCCAAAACACGATTTCAAATCAAAGTCATTCATCACTGCATTTTAGCCCCTTCTTTTCCCCACCGACCCCACACCTAAAGTTCCTATTGTCATTTTTTATCCACCATTAAACTTTTCAAGCATTGGACTCGATCCACTCATGATAATAAATTAATGAAAAATAGTGTAAATTTTGAAATATTTTTACTTTTTTTAATCGATATTCAATGTTTTCATGTGACTAGTATTCAAAGAAACAACTTCGATCCCTCGAAAATTGTCATGTAAATTATGAGAATGCAAAATGGCCTTAAAAATTATCATGTAAATTATGAGAATGCAAAATGAGTCTAAATGCAAAATGGCCTTAAAAATTGTCATGTAAATTATGAGAATGCAAAATGAGTCTAAGGCCATGTAGGGTTATGTTTCCAAATATAATTTTCCACTTTTAAACTTTTCCGAAAAATAAATTTATGTTTGTTTTGAAAGTTTTGAGTTATTTTCATTTTCACTTTTTTATAAAAATATTATTTTAAAAACACGATCAAACAAATTTTCAACGTAATAAGGTAGATCTATATGAAAATAAACTACAATCTCGTAAATCTATGTCAAAATATATTAAAAAACTATTACCAAATATATTTTCATTTTCAAATAGAAATTCAGACAACAAACCAAACATACTTTCAATTTTCACACCAAAAATCAATAAAGTTTAAAAAATTCATATCTATATAAAAATAAACTACAATCACGTAAACCTATGTCAAAAATACATTAAAAAAACTATTACCAAATATATTTTACTTTCCAAATACAAATTCAAACAACAAACCAAAAATACTATCAATTTTCACACGAAAAATCAATAAAGTTTTAAAAATTCATTTTCCAAACTAGAAACTATAAATTGGACTTGGATATAGGCCTAAGACACTCTTTCTAATTTTCACTTTAGTATTAGGTTCATTACATTCAAGATAATATTTATTACAACCATCCTTCCATTATTCAATAATCTCAAATGAAAACCGGTTCAATTTTTCAACTTCAGATTAACAAATTCAAGCTACTATAAAATTAAATAAAGGAAAATAAACAAATAAAGAACAAATTATTTAGATTCATTAAGCTATTTTTTTTATATCTCAATTTTCTCATCAAATGTTAGAATTACATCCTCTACCAAACAACAATCCTCTCAATCTCGCCTCCATAAGTCATGGCCAAAAATGAGGCTTTTTCCCAAGGAACCAAAAAGATAAAAAAAAAAAAAAAAAGGCAAAAATAATTCAGGAAAATAAAATAAAATTCTCACAGTTATTTAGAATTGAAGTAAAAAAAATGAATTTCAGTCCTCGAAACCAGTTTTCTGCCAAATCGCGTTTCTAACCCTGCTGAGATCTCTCCCCTTGAGTGTCCTCCCAATCCCTTCGTGCACCGAGAAGGAGGCGATCTTCGTCCTCGCCATCTGCCGCGCCAAAAACTCGTGCGGCGGAATCCGATCGCCGTCCTCCTCGATTTCCTCATCGTCGTAATCCTCGTCGCTGTCCCTCCGCCGATTCTCCCTGTACTCGTCCTTCAATATCTTCGACCAATCAGGAACGTTCACCGGCAGCGAAGCCGGACCGCCGGCTCTCCCACTCGCCGCCGTCGCCGTCGCCGTCGGCTTCCTCGAGATTCTAGAACTCGCCTTACGCAGCTCCGGCGACTGCGAACGCGGCGCCGAGTTCCAGACGTCGGACTCGTCGAGTTCGAAGATCATCGAATCGTTTGCGAGGGACTGATCGCTCGGCAGGAATCTGTAGTTTGCTCTGGCGAAGTAGCTTTTGGATGCTGCCATGTGTAAAACCCTAAAAGTCGATTCGACGATTTTTTATTTTTTTTTTTACTTCCTTTTTTTTCCTTCTGCGTATAACTGTGGGTTTTGTTGAAGGATGAAAACGAAGAGAGAGAATATTGTTTTTGTTGAAGTTATACTTAAAAATGGTGGGTTTTGATCTGCTTTTATAAAGGGTTTGAATGGATAAGGTTCTCCCCACACCCCACCCACCCCCCCTTTCTCTCTCTCTCTGTTTAAGCTGTAATTGCTTTCTTCTCATCCTCTGTCTTATTATTTTCTCTGCAGTTGCAGATTGAATGTGGAAAGACAGTTTTGACCCCCGAAAACTAAAAAGAAAAATGCCATTGATTAATTAACCTATAATTACTATTACTTAATTGGGAAGTTATGGTGATACAGTTTCCATGGTCTATTTCCAGTCGTGTGGTTTGGGAAAATGAATTTTGATAATTTATCGATTTTCGTGTGATAAATAGAATTATGTTCAGATAAAAATGAATGATAATGAATTTTGTGGTAGTTTGAAAATGAGATTATATTTAATTAAATAATTTTGAAATAATATTTTATGTAAATAATAGTTTGAAAAGTTAATAGGATAGACACACTGCTATCAACTCTAAGATTTAGTAGAATAGATCAAATAGGATTGTCTTCGTCTAGAAACTATAAAAGGCAGTAGTTTGTCTAATTTCGTTGTATAGTTGAACATTTTTTTTTTCAGAATTCCGCGCGCGCTTATGACTACGCACGTGACAACAACTCGGCTCCTCATCAAGCTACCAAGGTAAACCGGGAAGAATGTGAACACCTAACCAGCAGCTCGCGCATATGCCCAGGAATAATTAGATTGATCAGAGGTTTGAACCCCTAAACTCTACCGAACAAGAGACATTGAGCCTTGTGGTGGTTAGTTGGGGTCGATGGGTTGGGATGTGCCCTTAATCCTGGGGTGGCAATTTACGACACGACACGATAAAGACGACGACCTAAAACGACCGGCGAAAATAGCGGGTTAGTGTTTAGCGCCGCGTGTTCGTGTCATTATCGTGTCGACACGATAAGGACACGAAAATTTAAACGTGTCGTGTTAAGTGTTTTATCGTGTTTACACGATAGTGACACGAACACGATAAATGACACGATAATGACACGACACGAACACGATAAAGACACGATAATGACACATTTACCTGTTAATGACACGATAATGACACCAAGACGAGCACGATAAGGATACGATAATGACACATTTACCTGTTAGTGACACGATAAAGACACGATAACCTGATATTTTGTATATTTATGTCGTGTATTTTCGTGTAAAATCGTGTCATATCGTGTAATTTGTTATCGTGTATTAACGTGTAAATCATTTTCTTTTTATTTTTGACTTATCGTGTCACTATCGTGTCGTGTCGACACGAAAATTTTCGTGTTCGTGTCGTATCGGAGCAGATCCTTATCGTGTCGTGTTCGTGTTTGCCCTTATCGTGTCATGTCGTTATCGTGTCGACACGAAACACGACACGATAACACGATTTGACACCCCTACTTAATCCCCTATCCCCACGTGGGATGTTTCATCCAAAAAAAAAAGAATAAGAATAAGAATATATTATATTATCTTTATAAGTGATAGTTGATGGGTCTTATTATATAGATATAATTTTGCAATAATAATATTTGAAGTGAATAGAGTTGATAGTAGCGTGTCCCATATGTATAATTGGGTGAAAAGATAAAAATATTGATTTATAAATGATATATTGTAGTGTATATAGTTGAAAATTGAAATTATAGATTTGAAATATTATTATACGTGAAAATTAAAAAGTTAAACGATCATTTTCATTGTAAATTTATAAATAAACATGAATCTACTATTATGAGTAAAATAGAAATTTACACTTCGGAACATAAATGGCCTAAATATTTGCCAAGTAATATGGATTATGGATTAAGCATCAATATCCAGACAATTAGACAAAGTGCGACAATAAGAATATTGTGTCACGCAATGAAGCTATGCTGTCACCCATAGGAATATTTCCTTACTCTATATTGATGTGATTATATATTACTTTTTATAATTTATTAATAATGGATCATTAATTGTTTGATTACATTAATAGTTAATTGAATAATGCAGATAATCGTTTCGTTCAAGAAATATCCCAACGCGGTGCTTTTTTTTTTTTTTTTTTTTTTGAGATAACTCGAACTTCCTGCGCTTACGCCGACTATCTTTCGGCGAGACAACAGACTCCGCTCCTCATTGTTGCCGCGGTAAAACCGCGGGATGTGCACGACTCGGCCAAAATGTTACTGACGTGGTCACGCCGTACGACAACCGATCCTCCTGGTAAAGAGAACAATTATGTTCGACCCCCAATCTACTAATAACGATCTCTCCCCCGAATCGAACCCACACGGATGCTATTCAAGATGAGTTCCCACCAAATCTTCACTACCGCATATGCCCCGGGGAGCAATTTGATGGAGCAGGATATGAACCCCTGACCTCCACCCCACAAACAATTTGATGGAGCATGGATTTGAACCCCTGACCTCCATCCCACAATTGTTTGTGATGGCCAGGTGGGCTAAGCCACCTGGTTCCAACGCGGTGCTCTAAATTTACGTTACAACGTTGAAGAAAAAAAAAATTCAAAAATCTTTTGTTATCGAGTTATTATATAGAGGATATAAGACAATACTTTGGATAATGGATAATAGTTCGAATGAAAAATCTTGAATTTCAGGGTAGGTTTATTTATTTTTAACTATTATGCTTTCTTTAATTATAAGGTGTATTTCAAGAACAATATACTAATTAAAATACGACTTGCTTATATTAATTATATCCATTTAAGTTTTTAACCGCGATTTAGATATTTTCCACGTTATTCGGATAATATCAGCCGTCCACGTGTCCCGGATTTGAAACACCAAATAGCGACAAAATAAAGGACCCTCGAGGGGTATTTTAGGAAAACAAGCTTTTGTCTCCTTTCGAGAGGCTTTCAACTTTGTCGCGACGTTTGGGGGTGGGGTGGTGTGGAGTGGGGGATGATATTCACCTGGTACAGGTCCCCAGTTACGCCCTCCAAGAAAAACTGACACGTGTTGGAAATATCATGACTTGAGGACACGTGGTGACATCGCTATTAGGGGCATGATCAGCACGTGAAGTGGGACCCGGAGTGGGGTCTTTTGGATCTAGCGCTGCTGCTAGTGCCAGCTGGGTTTTTTTAGTACTAATCAAAATCGACAAACGGTGGGTTCGCGTGTCAGTCTATCATTTCCTCTTTTGTCGTCTTCCTAAGAAATATTATCGCGCTACAAATACAATACTACTTACTTCTTTCTTCACTCCAACCCCAACCCCCTAGGTTTTTTTTTTTTTTGGCGGGGGGAGTGGAAGATAGGGTTGCACCCGGAGGGGCCTGTGGTAGAGCTGAAAAATGCAGTTCCGTCCGTACGATGGTTGATCTGCACGGTGTTTAGATTGAGTTGGGTCATGATTTTTAAGTTCAAAAAAAATTAGGACTTTGATTCGGCATGTCTAAAAACATATAAAAGAAGCGATCGTTACAAGTATAGGAACACGATTGAGCTGAACTAAGACGGCAAGAGGTGGCCTAGATCGATAACGTCTTGGTCGACCTAACTCATCACATAGAAATCAACCGATCTGATGGTTGTTTAGGAGTTAGATGACCTGGGGTCTACTAGAGAGGTCTAACTATAGATAGGGCCGACCTGATAGAGTTCTAAGAGCTTTGGACGACCTGATAGAATAATAAGAGCTTTGGACGACCTGATAGAGTTCTAAGTGCTTTGGACGACCTGATAGAATAATAAGAGCTTTGGACGACCTAATAGAAATCTAGGAGATACGGCCGAGCTGACAGAGAGTAACTAGAAGGTACGGCCGAGCTGACAGAGAGTAACTAGAAGGTCGATCGAGCTGACAGAGAGTAACTAGAAGGTACGTCCGAGCTGACAGAGAGTAATTAGGAGATACGGTCGAGCTGACAAAGAGTAATTAGGAGATACAGTCGAGCTTACAGAGAATAACTAGGAGATACGGTCGAGCTGACAGAGAGTTACTAGGAGATACAACCGAGCTGACAAAGAGTTACTAAAAGATACGGTTGACTTGACTGGAAATGCCATAGCTTCGATCGACCTGACAGAAGCTTCTTGAAAGATCACGAATGACCGACATGAATTTATTAAGTGTCGTCCTACCCGACAAATAATTAATATCCTAAGAATGTTGATTCGACAGAAGTAACTATTCCTGTAGGCCTACTACCGATGATGTGACCGTTCTTTTGTCGACTGACACATTTTCTTACCTTGTTTTGACTCCCAATCCAGTGGACACGTGGGACATCAAGGACAAAAATGGGTGGGTATAAAAGGAGGAAGAAGGTGAGAGATGAAAGGATCTTGGCATTTTTATTCAGCTTTTATATTTTATACACTTTTCTTTACTCTTCTTCATTTTTACTAACTTGATCGTCGGAGTGCTTACGCCGGAGTTCTCTCCGGTTAGTCTTTTGCAAGCTAGCTGAGGATCAAGTTGGATTCTTGAGAAGATCTCGCCACCGGAGACCTTTTCAGACTTATTTGACTTGGCCTGATCGACCCTCGACCTAACTTGACTTATAGTTAATCCCAATAATTTTTGTATACAAAATACACACATAAGCTGAGTTGAGCTAAACATTCACGGGTCAACCAAAATTGGACAACCCCACCAAATTTTTTCAAAAGCCAATGAACTTGGGTAGACTGGCTTGGTCCGTTGCCAACTCTAGTATGAGAAGGATTAAGGTAGGACTATGAAACACTCATACGAGTAGGGCATGCGGAGCTAGACATTTAAGTTCAATGGCTTAGTTAGTTTTGGTAGCTAAATCAATAAAAAGTATACATTTAAATACCAAAAATTAATATTTTAAAAATAAAATATATATAGAGTAGTAAAATTTTTGAAAACGCCCTTGGGTATGGGTCAAATGTATGATACGATATGGTTATGAGAAACCGTTGTTTTTGTTTTTATTTTTAAGGATAAGGACACGATATATATACACATATAAAATTATATATTTTTATATTTTTGAAAATATATACGTACTAAGTATAAATAAAAAAAATGTGTCAAATATAAAAAAATTAAAATTTCATAAATACTCAAATCGAGATACAACTTTGTTTTTTTCTTTTCAAATTTGAATGACTATGCCATTTTTATCAGTTGGATACAATATATATGTATCAATTGAGTATTGGATAAAGAATATACTTGAAACGTATCGAGTAAGGGTACATAAACCTCATAGAAGTGTCTGTGTAATCTAGGGGCCGGTGGGATATGAGCATATTTGGATGGATGTCAATGGATCGGTCGGGTTAGGCCAATTACACATGTTTGAGAATTTAATAAATATTAAAAATACTATTTAAATTATTAAATATATATTATTTTAAAATCATATAAATTAGAATTTTAAATTTTAGAAAAATTAAACGAGTCGTATTTGGATTTTGAAAAAATTCTAATCTAAATATCAGACTCATTTATACTGTTAAAATTCGTCTCTAATGGTGTGGGTAGGTGAAGGATTTGCAACAAGTCATTGAAAAGAAAATAAAGAAGAAATAATGCGAAATAGTGTTTGATATATTGCTTTGTTGAGAATGATTAGCATTTGTTACATTGAAGAAGATAATGCCTACCTTATATAAGAGTCAGAGAATATACTTAGAAGGATTCCTAAGCAACACGTGGCAACATTATATTGGAAACATAAGGAATAATACTAACAAATGATCTGACAATTTGGTTAAAGCAAATATCTAGAAGAATTAGAGTGATAGATTCTATATGTGCTACTCCAGGTTGGTGTATGTGAACCATCACTATTTTATTGGTTAACATCCCCCGTCAATTCGAGCGAGGATAAAGCGGAAACATTAAGTCGATTGCGCATCCGAGTGAAGAATTGTCCACCAAGAGGCTTGGTTAGAGCGTCTGCGATCTGATCACTAGCCGAAATATGATGAACAAGAATTGTTTTGTTTTGAACTTTCTCACGAATGAAATGGAGGTCAATTTCTACGTGCTTAGTCCTGGCCTGAATTATGGGATTTGCTGACATGAAAACCGTGCTAAGATTATCAACCCATATCACTGGACGTTGATTAGATCGAAGATGTAACTCAGCAAGTAGAGTCTGCAACCAAAGTACTTCAGACATAGCATGGCCTAGGCTACGGTATTCAGCTTCGGAGCTTGATCGAGAGACTCGTGTGTTGTTTTTGAACTCCAGGATATGAGATTTTTGCCTACGAATATGCAATAACCGATGTGGACTTTCTATCATCCGGGTCCGATGCCCAATCGGAATCAGAAAAGCCTGTAACATGTAAATGTGGGGATTTGAATAACTGAAGGCCAAGATCAAGAATGCCTGAGATATATCTGAGAAGACGTTTCATTGCTTTCCAGTGAAGGACAAGAGGATTTTGCATGAATTGACTTAGTTTGTTCACAGCAAAAGTTATTTCTGGTCTAGTGATAGTCAAGTACTGTAAGCTGCCAACAACCTGGCGATACAATTGACCATCAACAGATGGATTTCCCTGGAATTTGGATAAAGAAGGTAAAGTGAGCATGGGTGTAGAGAGTCCTCTGGAACCAGTCATTTGAACTTTTCTGAACAGGTCCTGAGCATATCTCTTTTGAGACAAGAGCATACCATCTTTGGTGTAATGAATCTCTACTCCAAGAAAATAATGAAGTTTGCCCAGGTCTTTAATGGGAAAGAAATGATTGAGAGCATCAATTAAGGAAGTGACCTGCAAATCTGAATTTCCTGTGATGATTATGTCGTCCACGTAGACAATTAGGTAGATAACAGAGTTTGGAGACACTCTAATGAACAAGGAAGCATCAGCCTTTGAAGCCCTGAAGCCAAGAGATGAAAGAACATTCTGCAACCTTTCAAACCAGGCCTTTGAGGCCTGTTTCAATCCATATAGGGCCTTGTGAAGTTTACAAACTTGATGCCTATTTTTGTTTATCTCAAAACCAGGAGGTTGTTCCATATAAATCTCTACATCCTTATCAAGAAGCCCATGTAGAAAGGCATTATCTACATCCACCTGCCTCAATATCCAACCCTTTGAAAGAGCAATTGTGAGGATCAATCTTGTTGTTGTTGGCTTAACAACTGGGCTAAAAACATCAGTAAAATCTACTCCAGCTATTTGGGTATAACCCTTGGCAACAAGTCTTGCCTTGTATCTAGAAACACTTCCATCCATCCGCATTCTCTTAATTTTGAAAACCCATCCGCATCCTATCACATTTCTTCCAGGGGCAGGTTAGTAATGGTCCAGGTTTTGTTTTTCCAAAAGCTTCATATTCTTTAGCCATTGCCTCTTTCCATCTATTATCACAAAGGGCTTCTTGAACATTATTTGTTCAACATCGGCGTTAACAAAAGCACCATAGACCTTGGGCTTGATGATGCCAGCCTTTGATCTTGTAATCATAGGGTGAGTGTGCCCTTGAATTTCATTAGTGGTAGTTACAACTGGCACGGGCGCCGAGCAGACTATTCTCGCAGATAAGGTTCCCACTTCATCATTTACATTTGTGCGTGGGGCCGTGTGATGTGTCGGTGTGTGAAGAGGAAGGGCTTGTGATCGATTTGGAGGTGTTTCATTTCCATGGTTATGTGTGTCTCATTGTGACAGGCATTGTGCGGTGTTGTGTAAGGTGTCGAGGAGGATGAGAATCAGTGCTTCATTTCCAGGTTCATGTGTGTGTGTTGTGACAGGGCATTGTGCAGTGTTGTGCAACGTGCTAGTAGGAAGATGAGGATTAGTGCAATGAAACAAGTGTTGCTCAGGTACCCTAGAGACAACTTCATGTCACCTCCTTTGGACAAGAAAGGAAATTCATTTTCATTGAACACTATGTGTCTGGTGAAAAGAATATTTCCTTTAGGCATTAAGACTTTGTATCCTTTGAATTGGTTGCTATATCCAAGAAACACTCCGGTTGAGATCGAAGGTCGAGCTTATCTTTGTTGTATGGTCTAAGAAATGGAAAGCATTGACACCCAAAAGCTCTAAGATGAAGGTATGCAGGTTTATGTCCATGAAGGACTTCATAAGGACTTCTGTACTGAATGGTTTTGTTAGGGATTCTGTTAAGAAGATAGACAGAAGTTGAAAAAGCATCATCCCAGTATTTCTTGGGAAGACCAGATTGGGATAACAAACTCAAACCAACCTCAATTATATGTCTATGCTTTCTTTCCACAGTTCCATTTTGTTGAGGTGTATAGGGGCATGAAATTTGGTGAATGATCCCAGAATCAGAGAAAAGTTTGGTTAAGGGTTTGTACTCTGTCCCACCATCACTTCTGATCACCTTGATCTTTTTATTAAATTGATTTTCAACTAACTTTTTGAAATGAACAAAAGCAGTGAAAGTATCAGATTTACTCTTAAGAAAATATATCCAAACAAATCTTGAGCATCAATAAAGGTTACATAGTAATTGTGACCATTAGATGACACTATGGGTGCAGGCCCCTACAAGTCAGTGTGTATGAGTTGTAAAGGTTCATTAGAGAAATCTGATGAAACAGGAAATGGCAGTTTATGTGCCTTTGCTTGAACACAATGAGAACAAAATTTGTTAGAGTTTTCATTAACAAAAGGAATATCACTAGCAACAAGTGCTTTTTTGGTTACATCATAGGAAGGATGGCCAAGTCTCTTGTGCCATAACTCTAAAGATTTCATAGGACTAGCTACATAAGAAAAGAAACTACTGATGTTCCTAACTTGAGGCTTGGAAGGAAGAGTGTGGGTCTTGGACTGGAACTGTGGAGGAGAATGCTTGAGACAATGCTTGAGAAGCTTGAATTGGTAAAGCCCATTCTTAAGATCCCCCTTGAGAAGAGTTTCCTTTGTGACTCGATCCTTGACAACACAACAATAAGGATAAAATTCAAAATACACTCCATTGTCTCTAGCAAACTGAGCAACACTCAAAAGGTTTTTGCTTATTTTTGGAACATGTAGGAGGTTATTTATTTTAAAAAGGCGTGGTGCTTTGTGTATGTGCGTGGGAGATGAAATAAGAGACTTACCAACATGTGAAATGTCCAGTCCAGCCCCATTGCCAATTTGTAACTTTCCATGTCCATTATAATCAGCTGCAAAGTTCAGATTAGAAAAATCATTAGTGATGTGATGAGTGGCTCCTGAATCAGGATACCAGTTTACTTCACTTCCTTGATCAGTGGTAGCTATCATGGCAGAGGACTGAGCGAAATTCTTATTTCCTTCAGTGAAGCTTCTTTGACTCTGAGAATTGGTGTTAGGTGTGAAATCAGGATTGAATCTGTTGTAACACTTGTCTGCTGTGTGGTTAGAATACCCACATATTTGGCAATGAATTCTATTTCCAAAGCTCCTACCACCCCTTCCACCTCTCGTAACCTCTGCCCCTACCTACCTCGTATCCTCCTCTTCCTTTGTTATACTGGGGTGTTTGGGCATTTCTTCCTTGAGTCTGAGTAGCTAAGTGAGCAGTAGGAAGGGATCCATCTGTGTTGATAAGAGCAGCAGCTTCAAGTCTGCTTTCATAGCTGAGGAGAAGAGAAGTGACATCTCTCAGTTGCAATTCTCTGTTTTAGATATTATACGACAACAACGCATCATATTCACTTCCTAGCCCGGACAACACATGCATAACTTGATCCATTTCACTCATTTTATGGCCAACGGCCGCCAAAGCATCACAAAGATCCCTTTATCTTACTCAAATATTCCCTTACACTTAGATTTTCTTTTTAAATTTTGCAAAATGAATCTTATATTGCATGATTCTAGCAGTTGAGTGACTGGAAAAATTTGACTCTAGACATTGCCAAATCTCAAAAGAAGTACTCAATCCAACCACAGTAATTAAAATTGATTCAGATAAAGAGGAAATGATCCATGAGGCTAGAAGTTGATCTTGCCTTTGCCATTGAATGTAGGCAGGGTTTACTTTCAACAAGCCTTTTTCTTCAGCTGGTATGAGTTTTGTAGGAGTGGAGATGCTTCCGTCTGGTATCCTTCTAATCCATAGCCTTTGAGAGTTGTAGTAATGTGTTGCTTCCAAATGAGAAAATTCTCATCCGTGAGTTTCACCGCCACCGAGTGACCTTGAAGAGAAATAAGGTGTGAGGATGATATGGAGTGATCATCGCTGCAAGCTAGGTGATGATTTCTCATTATTAGTCATCATTGAAAAATCAAGGTGATCGAGCAAGGTTACCCCTGCTCCGATACCATGAAGGATTTGCAACAAGTCATTGAAAAGAAAATAAAGAAGAAATAATGCGAGAAATAGTGTTTGATATATTGCCGTTGAGAATGATTGGCATCTTTGTTACATTGAAGAAGATAATGCCTACCTTATATAAGAGTGCAGAATATCTTAGAAGGATTCCTAAGCAACACGTGGCAACATTATATTGGAAACATAAGGAATAATACTAACATCTGTGACAATTTGGTTAAAGCAAATATCTAGAAGAATTAGAGTGATAGATTCTATACGTCTTTGCTCCAGGTTGGTGTATGTGAACCATCACTATTTTATTGGTTAACGATGAGGTGTTTTACTTTTACCCGAATCCATTTTTTTTTTTAGGAAAATAACTTGCATTAATTAGAAAGGATTTTCTCATCATCTGGAATAAGATGAGTAAGTTCAGGAGGAAAACAACCCAAATAAACATTACAACTAGGAAAAGAAATAGAAAAAGCAAATCTAGCAGCAAAATGAGCCATCGAATTGGCCGATCTAGGAATGTATCTGAGGTTGCATGAGAGGAATGAGCTGCACAGCGTTCGTATGTCATCCACCACCCGTCCCAGGTATGATAGGTTCAAATCCCTCCGATGGAACGCCTGAACCACTTGCTGACAATCCGTCTCCACCTCGATGTGTTGTAGTTGAAGTTCTTTTGCAAGTATAAGTCCCTCTCGGCACGCAATTGCTTCCATAATTTCGATTGCAAATTCTTGTTGGTATTTCCGAGATAGAACTTTGATCGCTTCGCCGCTATGTGTTCGAACCACCACACCCACGCTGGACCCGCCTCTCTTTACTACAGATGCATCAGTATTAATTTTGAAAACGCCTTCCCTGGGACGACACCAAGTGGTCACCAATGCTCTAGTTCGTAGGTTTACCATTTCGCTTAACATGTCCTTATACTCCTGTTTTAGTCTCAACGCAAGGTTAAAACATTCTCCATGTGATAGTTCTTTTCCTTGAAAAATGAGTACATTCCTTGCATACCACAAGGCCCAAAGGAGCATTACGAACATAGCACTGGCATCATCATTCTTAAATCCCGCAATCTTTTTTTGGTCATGTCCGCGCGAGGAGGCTACAGTCGATCACGGAATTATCAAGCTTGCGGGGAGGCTCGCCAAAGAATAAGCTCCACGGCAATCTCGAAGAGCATGTTCGATTGTTTCGGGGCGCTCGCCGCATCTCTGGCAAATAGGGTTGGGCACCACCTTGCGCTGGCATAATGCGGCTCTTACGGGTAATGCCTTGTGAAGAACTTTCCACATAAAAATCTGCACTTTAGGGGGTACGGGTAACCTCCATAGCCAATTCCATAATTCCTTAGGATTCTCCGATGACGAAGCACTATCTGTAAACCGATTGTCCAAATCAATCCCAACTCGGTACCCGGATTTAACGCTATATTGTCCATTTGCTGTGAAGTGCCATGCCCATCCATCCTCGCACCAAAAGTTACGTAATGGGATACGCAAGATGTGCGTTGCGATCTCCGGTGTAAACAATTGATTCACTAATTCCTCATTCCATTCAGCACGACCCTCCAAAAAAAGTTCAGAAACCTTCATTTCCTCCGACCTTTCACTATTTCGTTCCCCCGGTTGGAAGTTGCGACATGAGGGTAACCAAGGATCATTCCAAATGTGAATTGATTGTCCATTTCCTATCAACCGTCTAGCTCCCTTTCGGATAATTTCCTTACCCGCTACAATGCTTCGCCAGGTAAAACTGGGGTTGTAGCCAATTGTGGCGGTCAGGAAGTCCCCGTTTGGGTAGTATCGGGCTTTTAGGATACGGGCGAGTAGTGAAGTGTCATCTTGAATTAACCTCCATCCTTGCGTAGCTAGCATGGCCTTGTTGAAAACAGACAACTCTCTAAACCCCAATCCACCAAGTTCTTTTGCTTTGCATAGTGTATGCCATTGAAGCCAATGAATTTTTTTCTCCTCATTTTTTTGTCCCCACCAGAATCTCGCCATTATTGAGTTGATCTTTTGGCAAGTTTCTAGCGGAATCAGAAAGCAGCTCATGATGTACGTCGGAATTGCCTGTGCCACACTCTTAAGTAGCGTCATTTTCCCCCCTGTCGAAAGTGTGATCGCTTTCCAGTTTTTAAGCTTTTTCCCCACACGATCAATTAATGATTGAAATATGCATTTCTTTGATCGCCCCACATTAGCCGGCAATCCTGTAGATGAGATGCTTTGCAACCCGTTGTACTCCCAATCGACCCGCTAGAGAGGTCGCAATCGTCTCGAACACCGCTTGAAAGTAATCTCGACTTCTCAAAATTAACAATCGACTGACGCCGCTCCGTATTTGAGTTATAATATTTTGAAGTTCTTGGATTTCGTTTATCATTGCCCTTCCAAATATTATGCTATCGTCGAGAAAAATAGATGGGAGACCAGGGGTGCTGTCGCAAATTTTGAAACCATGTATACGCCCGCCAACTCGGCCCGTCGATTAGGGAGGAGAAAGCCTCTGCACAAAATAGAATAAGTATGGGGAGAGAGAGGTCGCCTTGGCGGAGCCTCTCGAGGGGACAAAGAAATTGCCGGGAACACCGTTAGTGAGCACTGAGAATATGTAACAATGAGACACACAACGCATAATAAGAGACGATGTGGTAGGGAAAACCGACACGGAGAATAACTGGTGCGAGAATTCCCACTCAACCCCTGTAATAAGCCTTGCTCTCATGTCGAGCTTGAGTGCGAATGACCCTTTTTAGTAAGCCGTGGAGGATTTCATAGCGTGGAAAATTTCGAATGCTAGGAGGGCATTATCCGTGATAAGTCGCCCGACGAAAGCGGATTGGCTAGGGTGGATGACATGGGTAAGGCGTTCTTAATTCTATTCGCAATGACTTTAGAAATAATCTTAAAAATCACATTGCAAAGGCTAATGGGTCTAAAATCGCTAGGGAGGGACGTGCACTTTTTTTTAGGGATGAGAGTGATGTACGTGTGATTCGGGTAGATGGGTTAGCATTATTATTAAGAATATTAAGAATGAAGCAACGACATCGGTTTTAATAGAAGTCCAAAATTGCTTTGGAAAAATAAAGCGGGCATACCATCGGGCCGGGGCATGGAGGGTGCATCGAGATAATGCCGCCACAATTTGATTCGGTAAAGTGGTGCGCCAATTTCCATTGTATGCTCGTCCAATCTAAGGTTTATAGCGTCGATCGTTGTTGTAGTTCGTGTTCATGGTGGAGGTGAACGGTCCTCAAAATAGATTTGAAAAACCCGTGCGATATCATTATGGTCTTCTACCCAATGGCCGTCAGCATGTTGGATTTTTTCGATCGAGTTGCGCTTTTTGCCGACCATTAGCCACTTTATGAAAAAAGGCCGTATTTTTATCTCCGTCTTTGATCCAGTTTGATCGGGCCCTTTGAAACCACATAGTTTCCTCTCGCTTCATAAGCATTATAATTTTCTTTTCAATCTCCTTGGCGGCTATATGATTTCCAGTAGGAGGAAGCTTTTGTACTTTTTCCAACTGGCTCGCATTTTCAAGTTGTTTTGCGACGCTACCGAAATGCGTAGATTCCCAACTAAGAAGAGACCCCAAGACGGTGAATTTTATCCTTTATTTGATCGGGTGAGCCGCGTTCAACCGTCGAATCCCAAGCTTTGGCGAATAAAAGGTTTGCATGAATTATCTTGTAGCCACATTTTCTCAAACACGAAGAGCCGTTTTCTTTTACTACCTCCCTTGGTCCTATTGGCGGCCAAGACAAGAAGCGGGACGGTGGTCGGATGATAAGCGTAGAAGGTGCTCCACTTTGTATTGAGGAACATGCAAATCCACGATAAGTTGGCCACGGCTCTATCGGTAGTTCTCGAATGTTATCTACCCCTTCTTGACCGTTCGTCCACGTGAACTTAAATCCTTGAAGCCAAGGTCGTCAAGGCTACACTCAAAGTGTGTCCCTGGCTCGAATTTTTGCATCGTCTTTTAATCGCCACCCACTTTTACCGATGATAGAGTACTTCGTTAAAGTCCCCATGCAAACCACGGTGTGTCGTTGTTTGTGTGGAGGGCTTTCATGAGGTTCCACGTCTGCGACTTTGAATTTTCCTCGGGCCATCCGTATATCCCCGTAAGTCTCCATCTCCCGTCAATCATGGCGTCTATAGCATGTAGTGAGTCATATTGGATCGTAACCTGTATAGAGTCCTTCCAAAAAAGGCACAATCCACCTCTGTGACCTCCATTCCTCATATCACAATCAACTGCAAAAAAATTATCGAAACCAAGTTTAACACAAATATTACTGACTTCCGTACCAAGTAGCTTTGTTTCCATGAGGAAAACAATGGTGGGATCTTTTCTTTTGATGTCTCGCGTAAGCGCTTGAACTGTCTGGGGGTTCCCAAGCCCCCGACAGTTCCAACTGAAACAACTCATTGAATTCGGCGGGACTGCTTCTCCGCAGCCTCCGCCGTTTGTATATGCGTGAAGGATACCGTCACTGACCCCGGGGTTGGGGTATTCTGTTTTGGTTTTTTGTTTGGTGATGTAGGTTGGCTAGAGTCGGTGGGGGGTTGGATTTTTTTGTTTTTTCGTTTTTTGGGGGAGATGTTAGACGGTGTATTGGGGGATGGGGGTTGTCGGCCTTTTATTCTTGTCCAAGTGCTTTGTTTAGGTATGGGGATTATGGTATTAATGGTGGGTATACTTGGGGTTAGTTTTAGGGCATCTATGTTAAATAACGTGGATGGATAGGCATGGGGTATAGACAAGTTATGTGGGTTTGTTGTGTAGTCATCTGGTTCGTGCATGTTGGTTGGTTTTGGATTTTGCAGGTGTAGGTTTGGTAAGTTGGATGGGATTGGTGGGGGGAGTTGTGTTAAATGGGTCTGATTATTGAATGTGATGGTTTTGTTGGATTTGGACGTTAGGAGCAATGAATTGAGGGTGGGGACAATTGGGATGTCAAGTGTGTCAGGTCTTGAGGTGCATGTAGTGGTAGTATGTGGCTTAATGGGCTTGATGGGTGTGACGTGGGTTGCATGGGGAGGTGGCTGCGTTGGTTTTTCAGGGAAGAGCGTTTTATTTACCGGACTAAGTTTTGGGTGGGGTGAGAGGCCTTCGTGTACGGTTGGACGGGAGCGCTTGAACGGGGATGCCTTCAGCCAAGAACCGTATTTTGCTTCTGATGGGGATGTCGCTGCGTTGTTATCGTATTCCGTACAGGTTCGAAAATGGTGACCAATTATTCCACAGCAAAAACAATAGGTTGGTAATGACTCGTATTTGATGGGGATCCATTTCGATTCGCCTTTCACCTTGATCGTGATACCCCGGGGTAAAGGTTTCATGATGTTGAGGGCGACTTTAACTCTTGCCGATTTCCCAAAAATGCCATCGTCAGACGAGTCCCAAGCCACAAGAGAGCCAATTTGTTTAACCATGACAGCAATGGCCTTCTTATTCATACAACTGACTGGTAGGTCATAAAAACGTGTCCAAAACGGGGTCTCCGTGATCGCGATGGAAGACGGTTGTTCCGTACCCTCGATTTCTTTGAGTGTGAAGAGGTTTCCTTCGAAGTGCCATGGTTGATTAGAGATAACCCATTCCCTCTCTTTCGGATCATCGAAGCGAAATAGGAATAGGTTTTTCCCCCATTCTCTAGCATAATAACCTTTTCTTGGCTTCCAAGATTTCTTCATGACTTCTAACATATAGAAAGAGTTAAATGACTTCTGTGTACACAAAGATCCAGCTAAATAATACCCTTGTGTTTCTTTTATCGTTGGGTTAGTGTCCGTATCTTCATCCAAATCCACCACTTTTGCTTCTTTGTCCGTAAGCTCCTCCATGAACACTCCACCACTCGTACGAACTACACAATTTCCTGAACGTGATGAAACCTGCAGAAAAACCAGAAAAAAACCACAGCAAAAAATGGGGTACACCTAAACCCTAATCCAAACTGGAAGACACTAAAACAGATACGTAAAGGCAACAAGGGCTAGGGGAGAGAAAAGGGTGATAGCGGACGACGGGGGGAGGGGGATCTCCGACGATGGGTGCCAAGGGGACCCTAGCAAACCCTTAGTGGGACGTGGGAGCCAGGGGTGGGGATGGGTCAAGCTGGATCCTTAGGGGTAGTTAGTGGAGGGTTTGTGGGTGAGTTGTATGTCATATTTTCATGCATAAGACATCCTACACTAGCCGACAGATTAAACAGGTGGCTTTTTGGGTTAGTGGATTAATTAGTGGATGAATAAAGGGAATTAGTGGTGTGTTAGTGGGTGGGCATGTGGAGGAGTGCAAAGACCGAGGCATGAAATAAGGGTAAGTGTACGCCAGGTCAGCAGGGGTGGGGAGTGAGGGTTGACGTCCGGCGAGGTATATGCCCGCATTGACTACGATATCTCATGTCTGACCGGCGAAAGAGAAGGTAACGGGAAGAGGAGTAAGGGATGGGGGGCAAGAAAAACACGGAACAGGAAAAGAGGGAGAAGAAGATGGAGGGATGAGACACCCTAACCAGACCCTAACAGGAACAGAACTCTCAGAAGAGAGAGCGAGAGCTCCTAACTAAGAGGAGGACGGGGGTGATTAGATCGTATCTGATTTGAGTTACCCGAATCCATTTTTTTTTTTTTTTTTTTTTTTTGACATCCATTAACATCCCTAATATTTGGGATTTAGGATTTGGGTTTTTAATTTGAATAGACTTTCAAGGTACTGGTACACTAGGAAAGAAAGCGATGTTTAAATTAAGCATTAAATGTTCCCACTTATTCTACTTTCTTTAAGCATTATTGATGGTGATAGCCCAGAAAAAAGTGGGTTTAATAATTAAATCACCTTTTAGTACCTTGATTGGGTAGCGGTGAGAACACGACTTTATGTAATTGGTCTAAAATTAAGTGGTGTGTACGAATTTATTTTCCCCCAATCACTGTCTTACAAATTTGCATCTTAAAGTAATTTCGTATCTCTATAGTTTATACTTCCACTAAGAATTATAAAATAAAAAATATATTGACAAGACTTTTTACGAAAATATGTTGCAGTAATCACAACAAGATGAATTTGACAAGACATCTACGATGCAAAATGTTTTGCATATTATTTCTGCCAACAAATATATTGAATACATTTTCATACTTTCTACATTCTTATATGAGTATATCAAACTTGACAATATGTTATCCTAAAGTACTCTCTCTATATATAAAAAGGTTATCTTGAAAATAAAATATGTTTGGATTAAACAATTATTTACTATAATGTACCACGCTAATTATAAATATAACATTAACAAAATCTATACAATTCAATATCTCTCGTTAACTACAACGAACAAAGTTCGTAGTTGAAAATTATCTTCCAAAATATCATACCATTTGTCCTAATAAAATATCGAAATATATTTTCATTCTATGTACAATATTCTCTAATCTTATTATCCATAAGATTTCATCCAAACTATATAAAGTTTTCAAAATTGTTGGGGATATTTCGTATTTTCCAAAAATTTCTTATTTAACACATTATTTAATTACTGTATTAGTTGTTCAATAGTATCATTTATTATTAGATCGCATATATAATTGTCCGGCCCACATTGTCTGTACATGCCATGCTCCATTTTATCATATAAAACCCATGCAGCCTATCAACCTAGTTATAAAAAAAGTCCGTCCGAGTTGTAATTATTACAATTCATTACTCTCAATTATTGTCCTTTGCTTTGGATATTCTCTCCAACTTGAACTGACCACTTGAGCATTGGATGAGCTTCCCTAAAATAACCACAAGACCCATTTCTCAGTCAAGTTCTTATATCAAGAACTATCGTCTCCAGAAAAGAAGTTAAACACATTCAGAAACCTTAATGAGTGACCTGCTTGATTAAGCAATATAAAAATATTAGAAATAATATCAAACAAAGCCTAAATTAATGTTTGTAATGTGGTGCTAATAGAATGCTGACACTTCACACCCACCATTATGCATTTTCTTGGAATTCGAGCTATCAAAGGTATAAAAAGATTAATTGGCATTTCGCTTATAAGTACCTAATCCTAATAAAGTATGCAATGAGGTGTACTAGCCAATGGAACCTTTCAATGAGACATTTAATTAAGCTAGGAGGGGGTAATTTTGTCTTTTCCCAATATTCATTATATAATGAATTATTTAATTACTTTATCAATCATCTAATATTATTAATCATTATCACAAATATAATTATTTGGCCTACACGGGTCATACCGGTCCAAGTAACATCCTACAAGACTCATGCAACCCATCAACTCAGGTATAAAAATGTTTTTCCGTCTTATCAATAAGTATCAATATTACTTACTCTCATTTGTTGTCATTTACTCTAAATATTATCTCCAATTTGGACTTATTTGGCGTTAGATGGGCTTCCTAACGACAATCTCAGGGTTCATTTAATGTTTGTTGATTTGTCACAAATAAATTCTCTTTTCAATAACTACCATCTTCCGAGAAGAAGTTGAACTTATTAAGAACTATAAAATGATGCATGATGGCCTTTCAAAAAAAAAAAATGATGCATGATGGTGACGATGATGCATTATGTTCCACTATAATTTTTTATATTGTGGCAAACTGGCAACTTAATAATGTATGCCTCATTATAGCCAACAAATTTTCTCCTGATATCTCCTTAATAATTAACCAGAATGTCTATTGTTTTAAAATAATGTTCTGTTTTTGCATAAGAATTTTATTTCCCCAAAAATAAATTTCAATCACCACTTTAACCAGCAATAATGAAAATTTATAAAATTTATATTTTCTCCAACTCACATCTAAAATTCTAGATCGCGGTTTAATTATTGTTGAACATGTAAAGAGCAAGAATCATAAATGATTTATTCGTGTGTCGATGTGCTTAATTATTAAATACTTACATATGTTTTTGCATTAAAATTTAGATATGTAGAGTACTTTATGCAACTTGTCAACTGTTTTCAGAAAGAAAAAAAAAATAATCCATGTTGGATGATAAAATAAGTTGTTTCTCTTTTTGCATACTAAATGGTAGATAAAGTAAAGTTAATCATCAACTCAAAAAGCAAGCAACATATACTTTTTTATGAATACTTTTTTAAAAAAAAAATAAAATAGCAGATCTAATGGACTATTAATTAGTTGCTTTATTATGTAAACCTTTGTATTAAATTTACATTATCGGTTTGCGAATGAGATTTTCTATTCTAAGATGGTATTTCATCTCTTATTTTACCGCACGGATGATTGCCACGTGTATAGAAGTTACCATATTAATTTTGGAGCATAAATCACGCCTAAATTGTGGGGGTTTTAATATGGTAACTTCTATACACGTGACAATCATTCGTGTAGTGGAATAAGAGATAAAATACCGTCTTGGAATAGAAGATTCTATCCAATCCGTTTGGGTTTTGGGAACCATAGATATTAATTCCATGTGATGAGTTTAGATTAACGTATAAAACACTATGTTCCAGGTAACACGATAAGAAAAAGAATTAGCTGTAATTGCTTTAATTGTCCCAACTTGAATTTGTTTTGCTTCACAACGATGCTTCTATAAATATTGAAAAAACAAGTGGGGAATATTGTTTGTATACAATGAACTGGCTTCACTTCAAAATACCTAGCTATTAGAATTATTTTTGTAATTAACCTTTTGAGATACTATATGTTGGAAATTTTGGTTTTGATAAAGTGGGTGTCGACCCGACTTTGACCAATTTTTCGGTGGCTAAAAATTTAATTCTGGAGGAATTAAATTATATATTATTAATCTACGTTCCGAGTAGATGTTCGTAGTATTTTTTATTTCTCAAAACCGAATTTTGGTGAGTGAGAAATTAATACACGAAGCTAGCCATATAAATGGGCATTATGTAAAGGGAAATGAAAGGCTTTTGCTTTATCCCACATGGAATACAAATCATTGGTTATCCTAGTTTATTTACTAGAAGGTGTTATATGTTGTATAAACTATAACACAAGTGGATGATCACAAGTGGGCCACAAGCGCGCGCGCCCGCCCGGCCTTATTGGGCCCGGGTTGTAACTCCTGCAGTAGTGGTCACCTAAAATTAGCCAACTACCTGACTGTTATGCAGTAGTGGGATGTAACACATTGGTTGTTACAAATGATTAATGCCCACTACCCAGTTTTTTCTCCTGCAGGTGGAATGGTTGGCTATTTATACATGTTTGTGCATTGCAGTTTTACACAGAGAATTCATACTCCATAAAAAAGCATACACTCATCTTCTGCATTCTGCACTAAGTCCATCAACCAGTCTTGTGCATTTCTAGTTGAAGGTATACTTACGTGTTAGTGGTGCTACTACACAGAAGACGTAAGTCATTTCATCTTTGGAAACAATACGTCAAACCGTGAGCACTAGCCGAGACGTAATTGCTTTGCGGAAAGAGATTCGTTTCGACTCGGCTTTTGAAAGTTCTATTGACAAGTTGTAATAGCTAGTTCATTTTCTGTAATCTTTGTTTCTGTTCTTTGCCATTTTGAAGGCATTCCCGAATCTGTAACTTTTGTAATCAACACTATATTCCTGTGAACAATTATTATAGGGGTGTCAATGGGTGACAAGATACGATAGCAGGACACGATATATAAACACAAATTACAAAGAGAAATAACATGCTCATATGACACGACATGACATGACACGAAAGCCAGTGGGTGGACAAATGTATTTTTTAGTACAATCCTAAAAAAATGGAAAATCTTGACAGGGGTGGGCGAATGTATCGTTTCCTATAAAATAAAATATTTATTTATCATCCATACATCAAATACTGGAAATTGAAAAATAAACTCACTGTAATTTTAGTATAACATAATTATATATTTGGAATATTTAAAAAAAAATAAATATATGGAATATTTCTAATGTAAAAAGTAAAAACAAGTGCATTGTCCCAATTCAAAATTGTAGAAATTAAGAAATTTCTATGGAGAATGAACACAAACCAATTCCAAATCCTTTTATCCAAATATATGTTTTTCTAACTAATTTTATTATTTATTCTAAAAAAAAAAACTAATTAATCACCCAAATGATTCCGATATTATTGAGCCAAAATAATTGGGTTAGAAGGTGGGTTGAGGTGGGGTGGGAGTTGTCTATACTCTATATAGGCTTTCATTTTCACACCATAAAATGCCTTTGAAAAATGGGAGTATTGGGCTAAATAGTTCATATATATAAAAATGCATGATTAATTGTGGTGTGAAAGTATTCTCCATTTTGAGGGTGATTTTAGTCTTTAATCTTTATACAACTTTGTTTTGGAAAATGACAAGTGAAGAATGTGACAAATGGCTCATGACTTCTTGGTAACATGCAAGTTGCAACTTTATAAATATATGAGATATCATTTTTTATAGGGGTAATGATTAATTCGAATCGGTCGGATTCGTCTTGGTTTTGAGTTGATTTAAGTATTATCTTAAAATACATCAAAAAATAATTAATATATAGAATAACTACGTTTTAGGCAATTTAGTAACATCGTGTCAGATTTGTGTCCGTCGTTTTCGTGTTCGGATTTCTCATGTTCGTGTTCGGGGTTTCTCTCAGTGACTTTGGGTCGGGTTCGTGTCGGGTTATCCTGTCGTATCAGAGATTGCCACCCCTAATTTTTTCTAAACATATATATTTCTGATTTCATATAGTGTTTTAAATACACTATGTATATGATACTACATGAATGATACGTGCATAAGATGATGTCAGTATTATATATGTGTCTTTATATTATGTATTGAAATATCCTTACAAAAAAATTAGAGGAAATATTACAGAAAATAGGATATCTAAATGACCAAATTGGTTTGTGAATGCTTCCTTTTCCTCTCTACTTTCTTAGTGAATTGACAACTCCATATGCCAATATAGGTACTTGGATATGCTTACAGCTATTTAATTATTGCAATGTCAAAGCACCTTCATAAATAATATGATGACTTTTTTAATATTGGAAATAGTCAAATAGTGCTATTTTTGGAGTCATTCCCACAAAAATAAATATCTTTTATCTAGTTAAAAACTTATAGAGTTTGGGATAATGTCAAAAGTTACTTTCAGAAAATAACCTTATATATTTTGAATTATACACACCTTAAACTTCAAATCTATTAATCTATACATTCTATTTTTTTTCTTTTCAAATTGCCTATATCCCATTTTCTGATTTTATTTATTATCTGGAGAAATGAAGGAAATCAGATGTAATTTTTTTTTTAAAAAATATTGAATATCAAAAAAAGGTGCCAATTCAATTGGTAAATTTGCAATTTTCTAATCCAAACACATTAATAATAACATTCTGTGGGATTTTTTTCAGAGAAGAAAAAGTATCCAATATAAGTGTCCAATATATGTATCATGTGATAAAAAAAAAGTAGCCCAGGTAATTGGACCTCGGAGTGGAAGCCCAAGACATATTCCACACTAATGGCTCGTTAACCAAACAAGAGTAACAAGGTACGTTTTAGCCTAAATTCTCCAATAACATTACTAGCGACAACTTGGCAAAGAAGAGGAAATTTAAAAACATTCAAAACAAGAATTATTTTAAAAAACTTCATGTAATTTTTTTTTAGTTTAATGGGATTGGGGGATAGTAGGGGAAGAACCCACACACTCGTATGAGATCAAAGTCGGGTCAATCTTTCTCACAACATAAGACTCTACCAATAGAGCATAAGTATGATCCCAAAAACTTCATAAGCAATATTGAGTTTTGTAGGGTTACTCCGCCTAAATATTTTTGTCGCTCCATTCGACTTGATAATCACATTTGTATCCATTTGTATAATGATCAGCTTTACCATTAAAAATTTAGATGATGTTGAGAAACCCATTGCATTGCAAATGGATTTTTAGGTTTAGAAGTTCATTTGTGAAAAACATGTATGCAGGACAGTTATTTTAAAATGAACTCTTAGAAAAAAATATTTTTATAAAAAAGTGCAAAATTGTGCCTTTTGGATTTCTGATTTACCCACCTACAAGATGTATATAAAAAAAGTCCATCTTATAAATGCACTTTTATTTCAAAAGTGCTCTCAAACATGCACTTAATCTCTAATTTACATTATGCAAGATTGATTTGGAGGAAGTAAATAAATATTCACACAAGTCAATAAAAAAGTGATTATGATATTTATCCGTGGGCCTTTGTATATAGGCCCTATCCAAAATATAAGCGCCAACCCAAAAGTATTTCCAAACTTCTCGTGACCTAAACTAGAAAGCCCAAATCCAAAAAAGTGGGATCCATTCATTTCGGCCTCTCAACTACACTAAAACCCTAAAACACATTCCTCGTTCTCAGTTTCCATTTTCCTCCTCTTCACTCTCACACTCCCCAAACCCTAGCCACCGCCAACAATGCCGCCGAAGTTCGATCCCTCTCAGGTCGTCGACGTGTACGTCCGCGTCACCGGCGGAGAAGTCGGCGCTGCCAGTTCCCTCGCTCCTAAGATCGGTCCCCTCGGTCTCTCCCCGAAAAAGATCGGTGAAGACATTGCCAAGGAGACAGCTAAGGACTGGAAGGGCCTCCGCGTGACCGTCAAGCTCACCGTCCAAAACCGTCAGGCCAAGGTCACCGTCGTCCCCTCCGCCGCCGCTTTAGTCATCAAGGCTCTGAAGGAGCCAGAGCGCGACCGTAAAAAGACGAAAAACATCAAGCACAATGGCAATATCTCCCTCGACGACGTCATCGAGATCGCCAAGGTGATGAAGCCTCGCTCGATGGCTAAGGAGTTGTCTGGTACCGTCAAGGAGATTCTCGGCACCTGCGTCTCTGTTGGGTGCACCGTGGATGGCAAGGATCCCAAGGATTTGCAGCAGGAGATCGCCGATGGAGATGTGGAGATCCCACAAGATTGAGACAGAGGTTAAGTTTGGGATTTGATTCCATTTTCATATAATTTTTGTTATTTATTGTGTTTTTAATTACGGATGGTTTTGAGAAGGAAACTTTTCTGAGGATTTTTTTAATGGTATTAGTACTTCAATGTCAGTATAATATAGTTTATGTCTGGTGTGGTATCGTGGTTTATGAATGTGGCTTCTAATTTGACAATCTGTGCTTACTATAAATGATCACTTTGGGATTGAACTTTGTTGCACCTTAGTACTTGACCTGATAATTGAGAACACTGTAGAGTGTATGGGAGAAGAGTTAGAAATATTTCTCTTTTTCTGACGATTCTTGCTATACTTGTACCATTAGAGGATTATGCTGCCTTAATGCAACAATTGCATCTCTCAGATGATTATCAAATGTGAAGGGATTATACCAATTGTGTCTATAGACCCTTCTCTTTTCGTGTACACAAGAACCTATGATTGGTGGCACATTCTGTGGCTCTAAGTCTAAGAGTCATCTCTTGAACTGTAAGTTTGAGTTTTCCCAGAAGTCACAAGCTTGTTAGAATTGTTTACCAGTTTTTATATAACTATACAAGTACCAAATCAAGCTACATAATGCTTATAAACCGGAAGAGTAACTGGTGCTCTTTTGAGGTATTTGGACAATTTGTCAAACTAGCTATTAAATATTAGGAAGTCCAGTAAGCCTGAATTAGATGATTTCATATAAGCATATGGGAAAGTGGTGCATATACTTGATGATTGGTTCCCATCATTCATATTTGAATAATATACAATGGTTTGAAAGTGAAATTCTCTGTTCAAGAGGTTCACATTTTATACCAATTGATCTAGTTCATTCTGGCATTTAATGGCTAGTGTAGTCAAAGGCACTCGCCTCGGTGCCTAGGCGGACGAGACGAGGCGTCCAACAGGCTCCAGCGCCTTGGGTCACCCATGGCGCAGCATTCGAGTCAGGCGGAGAAAAGGCGCGCATCCAACAATGGCGCTTCTGACGCCTGGGGCTGAATTCAGCCTGCGTTGGTTTTTTGGCCTTTCATTTAAAGGTTTTGTTCTCTTTTTTCTTTTTTTCCTTCTAAAAAAGCCCATAAGCAAGGTCAAGCCCAGCCCAATTTTTACACAAAAAATAGGGCAAAATCAAGTAATTCTCCACCCACCAGTCCACGATGCACTGCGGTCTGCGGAAGAAACAGAGAACACAAAAGCAATTCTTTCTATACGATCCTTTCTGCGATTCAGTCTTCCATTTGCTTCTTCCTCCCTTTTTTCCATTCCTTTCTTCCTTCTACTCTGTTTCTTTTCTCCTGGCGATCTCTGGTTTATTTTTCTCTTTTCTTCACTCTGCCTTTTTCTTTTTCTTTCTGGCTAACAACAAACCAACCTTTTTTTAATTGTACAGACTATAATATGGAGAATGGGAGTGTATTAAATTATATTTGGCTTAATTTTGTGTTGAACGATTCTGGATTTGACATTTGAGAATATTAGTCTTATAGATGATATTTTCCAAAATTGTGTGTCTTGCTAGAGTCAGGCGAGTGCTCTTTTGGTACCGATCTTGTCGCCTCGAGAGGCGCCTTACAAGTTACAGCTTTGACTACCTTCCATGAAATTTGTTGTCTCATGTACCTTTCCCTTTACAAGTAACCTTTCTCTAGTTCTTGGAGATATGTGCAATGTGCTGAACATTTTGACAGTTTCAAGTGATGATCTGATATGTATGCCTTTAGTCTTTGAATATTCATCTATTTTAATAGGTTATGCTGCCAATGTGACTTTTCTTTGGTGCTTATATATTTTGTTGGGGATTTCCCTAGCGCGTTTCATCTTGTGTTTCGAATATCACATGCTATTGACACTTGCACAAGATGATTACATTATTATGACAGTTACATGGTATGTTGTTCAAACACCATACGAAATTAAGTGTTGTCCAAATTTTGCAAAAAATGTCCATGAGATTTGTCTAAATTCGCTAATTGCATCTAGATCTCTTCAAAAATTTGTTCAAGGGGTCAACCTTGTGCTCTAGTGGTTGAGACATGTGTTGTAAGGGTGAGGGTGAATGACCCGGGTTCGATCCCATACGGGTGTGTGTGTTCTCTCCCCAAATTCCCCCCATTGTACTCAAAAAAAAAAAATTGTTCAATTTAATCGAACTTCCTTAAGATATGGTAATTTTATTTTATAATGAAATTTTCAATCATAGTGCATGCAAATATTAACTTCATTTTAGAATGAGAAGTCTTGTTAATCGCATATCTTTTTCTTTAATACTTTTATAATATAAGGGGAAAATTATTAAATGCTTGTAATGACGAAGACTCTCGGAAAAACTTAATAATAGATCCTTTTTCTTAATCAAATTTCATTGTAATACTTCCCAACCCACCAAACGTTGGTATTGGTAATAATTTGATTGTGATTGTTGGTGAATGTAGCCTTAGGGTGAAAATTTAGTTGGCAACTAAGATTGAATGGATGCTCTATTAGATTTAGGGCCATTACTAGATGCCACTGTCGTAAAATTACCCCATTGAATTTAAGATATGATCAAACATGAGCTATTTCTTCTTCTTCTTCTTTTTTTTTGGTAATTTTGAAACATTTATGAGTTTTTGTAATTTTCACAAATCTTAGCCGTCTTTTGTAGTTATCTCTTTCTAATAATTATGTAGGTTGCAAATGGTAGAATTGGATTGTAACATTCCTACATTGTACCTTGCAAGTTGTTCATTGAAATATAATTTATAAATTGGGATAGTTACAAAAAACATCCGTACGGTTTTTCTTAATTACAAAAAAACCTAGAGCTCTTTGAAAATTACAATAAATCCCTTTTAAGTTTTATTCCGTCTTACAGTTTTCTCAGGGATTTTTCAAAAATATTTCAAAAAGTTCCTGATATTTGCAAAAATATTATAGTTACCCTTTTAATTTTAAGACAAAACGAAACCTGAAGGATTTTTTTTTTTTTTAATTTTGAAACATGTTTGATTTTTTTGTAATTAATCCAAACCGCAGGGGTGTTTTTATAATAATACCTTATAAATATGCAGAACTAGCGCTTGAGACAACACGCGTTCTTCCCTAAATATCTAATAAAGCAAACAAAAGATAACAGCAAGTATGACTATTTCTTCTCTTTTTAGTAGAAGCTTGTATCTATGCACTTTGGTTATACCACGTGTCGTTGGATTCTACGGCTAGAGATGTTGAATGGTTTATCTTAGCGATTTCGGGCCAGTTTTAGCGGCCTTCACGTTAAATAATTTTTTGGTTAAACGGTTGGTATTAAACGGGCTTGCAGTATTAGATTCTAACCTTAACCCTAGCGTCCTTCGGGCTAAATGAGTTACTATTGGGCTATAATTCAAATAATTATATACAGAGTGAGTTTTTTTTAGCCATTTTCATCAAATCAAGATGTTTTTTAGCCATTTGTTCTCAAACACATCTTTTTTAGCCATTTTGGGGTGTGAAAAATCCAATTTGCCCTTGAGTGAATTTACTTGTACCAAAAGATTGTAACGAGAGTTACATGTGACTCAACACTTGTGACGGCCTTTGCATGTATACGCGACATCGAAGACGATCTTTGTAGCGTGAGTTACATGTGACTCGACAATGTAACACAACATTGTACATATAACTCGACACTGTAGCACGACAATGTATATGTTGTAAGTCCAATCGGCTACGATAATCTAGAAGGGATTATCTCCATCTTTTCGATTATGCCCTCTTTTTCAAACCAAATACGCCAAGACAATAATAAAGGTGCGGAATGTAAATAACACGCGTCGATTTATAGTAGTTCAACCCACCTAGGGCCTAATCTACTACCACCCCAGTATATCTGGGATGAGTTTTAAAAAAGAATTTTTTTTTATTAATTACCACAATTAATACAAATTCAACTTACAACACCTCAAGAGCACCACACTCTTCTTCAACATCACCTTTGGAGATTACCACAATCTCCCTTTGAAGATTACCACAATCTTCCTTCAACGGCACCTATGAAGATCACCACAATCTTCAATCTTGAAGAATACCAAATTCTTCAACACCTCAAGAGCACCACACTCTTGAAACACCTATCACCTAGATCACCCAAGTGTATTCTTTCCACAAGAATACTCACAAGGATGTCTTGTGTTGAATGATGACTAAAATCAAGATTACAACTCAATAATGAATAATACAATTTGAGTGCAAGTGTAATCAAGAAATGAAAGCCTAGACCTCAAGATGTGAAAGTGATAAACTAGGCAAATTACAACAAGAATGATAACAATGTAAGACCAAGTGTTTGCTTGAGTATTTCTTGTTGTGTTGTATTGTTCTCTCTTATTGTTGTGCTTCAAAACTTCCTCTATTTATAGGAGATGATTGATCATTGATAGGCTCCTCTTGGAATCTGATATCTACAAAAAAAATGCAATTAAAATCAAGATTATAGCTGTTAGAAATCAATCCCACAATTTAAGGAAAAGCTGTCTGCAAACTCAACGGATAGTTAGCTGATAAAAGAGGGGTGCAACCGATCGCGCAGAGATAAGAATGAAATGAGTTTGCTGCAATTTTTATACAGGGGGACCGGTCGAAGGGGGGTTCGACCGATCGCCCTAGGGTCCAACCGGTTGCCCTCTTCAAAAAACCAATACAGAGAAGTTTGCGAATTTTAACCAACCTTGAGTCACGGTCCGCCACTATAGGTCGGCCGAGGTGTCTACCGATAAGCCCCTATGGGGTGACCGGTCACCCTCACCATTTTCTGCAAACATGAAGTTTTCTGTTTTGCTCAACTTTCAGGTACGGGGTAGCCCTATAGGGCGACCGGTTGACCTTAAAATAGAGGAGTTGTCCAATTTGTGTCGAAAATGAACTTCAAGAAATACTCCGAAAAAATAGTAAAAATATTTTAGACCGATCGGGAGTATTAGGACAACATTTAGAAACATTTGTTTTGATGGAAAAGCACATTAACACAAAATCATTAAAAGTGTTGTCCAATTATATCTAAAATAGAACTTGGAGAAATACTCCGGAAAATATTAAAACCATTTTAAAACATTTAGGAGTATTTGGATAACCTTTAAAACCATTGTTTTGGTATAAAAACAAAATCATCAAAATCATGATAAAACCATTTATGAAACAATCTCCCCCTTTTTGATGATTACAAACCAAAATAATTTAACAAGGTCGATTTTGAAACCAAAACAATTTTACCGGTTAAAAAAGAACTATCCGTTGTGAGCGACAACATTCCATGCAACATAAACACAAGGATGGGAGTAAAGATTTTCAAAATACATTTTTGCAAAAGCTCCCCCCATCAACATACACAACAAGGGTAAAGTAGAAGCAATTAACCAAAAGCTAAAAGCTCAACTTTTACATATTGAGCTTAAGTAACAAGAGCTTATAAGCTCCCCCTGTCAACAAAACATCATTTACATGAATATGAGTCCATAATACATCAAATGGACTAAGTATAATCCACAACTTATGACTTTTAATAGCCACAACTTATAGCTTCTTTCTCGAGCTTATTTTAGCTTCTTTGAGCTAATAAGCTTATAACCTGTTTCTCCCCCTTTGGAATCATAAAAAAGAATGCTAGCACGATAAAACATCATATATCCATATCAAAGTGCGCAATGTAACCAATTTTATCGAGCTATTTGAACATTGAAGCTTATAGACCAAATAAGAGGGAAAAGTCAATCATACGACTTGTAGAAGCTTGTAAAAACTCATTTGATCTGCAAAACATGATCTCTTATAAATATACAAGACTTTCAAATCAAGAGAATCATGTAGGTGATGAAATTTTCATTGAAATATTTTATCGAACACTTGGCGGGCGTCAAAAATAGAAGAAATTATATATAGCCCTTGTTAATATAATCAAGCCAAGTTTTTCATCACCAAAAGCAATTTTACAAATATCATTCATCAACAATCATCATATACAACATATTAATACAAGAATTTCATTAGACTAGCAATAGACAAGAACATTCTCAAGGGTTCAACCCAAATGAGATTGAAAAGAGAAATTCTTACCATTCAATCGGTAAAGATGAGTAATGATGATGACAATCGAGCAACATAATCCCCAAAATGTGTAATTTATGCAATAAAACACATTTGAAGTGAATTGTGTGTAAATGTCAAAGGGGACGAAGATAGAGTAAAATGAGCCAAAATGGCAGAACATAAGAACAGAGACGATTTTAATAAAAAATCTACAGTGGGCGATCGGTCCAGGCTTAGGCGGCCGGTCGGCGGTGGCGGCCGTCGGCCCAAGCCCTGGCGACCCGATTTGATTTGTTTGCAAAAGTCCAAAATTTGATCCAAAAATCCAATTTTTCGCCCATAAGTTTTAAAACGTGCAAAACGCAAACGTAGACCTCATTCAATATACATTGTATCATAATCAAGCTCGAAATGGAGTAAAATACTCGGCGGTGAACGATTAAAAAGTCCGCGAGTTATCCTTGAGACGGAATTAAACACATCTCAAGTTTTTGTTAAACATGCAATCCCTTAGAAAAGGATATCGAATCTCAATATGTTTAGTTCGATTATGACGAACCGTATTTTGAAAAATTATTATCACCGGACTTGTTATCCCGAAAATAAGGACGTTTTAAGACTTTGGATACAACAAGTCATAAGGAAAAGTGCCTTTCAAATATTTGAAAATTTCGTTTAATGGCACTTTAATGAGATTCGTTGGGATAGTTTTTGAAGTCGAGCATATAGACGTAAGGCATATGGAATGTCGAGTCTATGGGAGTAATAATAGTGAATGAACATACCTCGAATTTGTTTGTCGACCGATATGCCTTTTTCAACCTTTGTCAATCTTTACATGGTAGTCATGGAGGTTGAGATGGTTCTTTCTTCTTCAATGCCTCACTTCTTCTTTTGTATACTTTGATTGTGAATTATAATCACCTTCTTCGCATTGTTTAACTTGAAGTTCAATGAAGAAATTTTAGCTTCCCCATCATGATCATCTTAAGTTCACCTTGCATCAACTCAGAAAATAACTTGCACAATAATTCATTAGTAGCACCATAAATGATATCATAAATTTGTACAAGTAAACAATCTTGCCATTTTTCAAAAACAAGGAGAGTAGTATAAACTTTACCTCTTGTAAAACCATTTAGCAAAAATAGCTAAGTCTATCATACCATACGGGGGTACTTGATTTAAACCATACAAGGTCTTTTATAAAAATCATTTGGCCTAGAAAAATTTTAAACCCCTGAGGTTTTACATAGACTTCTTCTTGAGTAAAACCATTTAGAAAAGTGGATTTAACATCTATTTGGTAAAGCTTGAAATTTTCTTAAAACAAGAATATGCAAGCAAAATGTGAAAAACCACGGAAGCAAATGTATCATCAAAATCCTTGATAATACCTTAAAGCTACTAACCTTGCCTTGGTCATCAAGCTTGTTCCAAAATACCAAAAATTTCTGCAAAATCTTAAAAGATATCTTGCACAAGAGCATAGTAATATCGAAAAATAGACATAATAACAAGTAACACATACTATGCTTTCAAACAAATCATCAAGAGTTTAATAAAACATGTAAGTTCAAATAAGCTTATAGGAAGCTATATAAGGTCTCTTTTGAAATTTGAAAAATTCAAGAGCATATAGTTGAGACCTCATTTACAAGAAGCATATGAACAAGAGTTTTGACAAAGCAACCAAGAATAATTTTATATGTGCAATAAAATGCATAACTTAAAAAATCAAATGTTTTATCAAAAACAAAATATAATCCTTTACAAATCTTGGATAAAACAAGCTATGTCAAATAATGCCTTTTAAAAATCAAAAAAATCCTCTTAATAGCACTTGTATAAAATACTTTGAAAAACAAGCACATAGGCATATGACAAAAAAATATATCGAGTCTATAGGATGAATACCAATGATGAGCATACCTCGATAGTTTATGTCTTTCTTGTCAAATAATGAGTAGATAACTAATGATGAAGATATATGAATCCTACACAAATCTAAAAACAATTTTGCCCAAGACATAGTAATGGAAGTGTAGGCTAAAGCAATAAAAGATATCACAATTATATTATGCTTTAAAAAATCCATAATGAACAAACAAGTTTTTGAGACTACACAAGAGTTTATATAAGCATCATACAAGGTCTCCTTTTCAAAATATTTTAAACACACAAATATATATTGAAGACCTTAATTTAAAAAATATTTGAAAACTCATTTGAAATTAAGACAAATAAAAACATGCATAATTAACAAAATAAAATGCATATTTAAATGGAGAGATACGATTTACCAATTTCGCCATTTCCACGGGTTATGTCTCTCCCTTTGTTGGTAGTATCTTCCTCTTGAGAAGTCATCTTGTTGATGATGTCTTCTCCAATTTTGCCCATTTCTAGAGTTTTGTCCTTCCCATTTTTGATAGTGTCTTCCTCTTTGAAAATCATCTTGTTGATGATGACTTTGCCATTTCCAAGTATTGTGTCCTTCCAATTTTTGATTATATACTCTTCATGGAAATTTATTGTGGTGATGTCTTCTTCTTTGATCAAATGAGATGGTCATTTGATATCTACTTGGCGTCATGAATTTTCCTTGATCATTATTTCACCGGGTACCTAATATGATATTTCTTTGTGGTACCCTCAAATGTTTGGGTCATTTGGGATTAGCTTTGAGACTTTTAGGTCTCCAATAATAATTAGAGTTATTTCTAGCCCGACAAGTATTAGCCGTATGACCCTTTTTTACCACAATAAAAACAAGAAATAATTCTAGGAGCATAATGACTATTATGCATAGAGACTTGATTCTTTTTCATATGATTGACGACAATAGGCTTATGATCAAGTTATAGTTTCGAATTATCACAATTATGAATATCAACAATTTTGGTCATTTTATTGGTACTCAAGTTGGATTTAGATAAATCTTTTTTCATGCAATTAATATCCTCAACAAGAGTACTATTTTCTTTCTCAAGGTTTCTAACCTTGTCAAGAGTGGTGGTGTGAGCACATGATAGTGATTCATAGGAAGTAAATAAACCATCCTTATCATTTTTCAAAACATTGAATTCCTTTTTCAAATTTTTGTACTTAACAAGTAAACTTTGGAATTCATTTTGAAGCTCATCAAAATCATTTTGCAAATCACTATAATCATTATGCAATTCATTGTCATAAGAAGTAGAGGGTTTAGAACTTACCTCGTTTTCTTCGAAACCCATAAGACAATGTTCAATTTCTTCATAGTTGGAAGTTGTAAGAGGCTTGTTCCTTGAATTTGATTTTGTATCCACTTGAGAAGTAGATGCTTGAGAGTTGCTCCTTTCATTTGCATATACTTCATAGATGACTTCTAATTTTTGCCATACTTCATGTGCCGATCGAATTCCTACGATATGATCAAATTCCAAAGTGGTAAGTGAGCAATACAAAATATTAAGAGCTTTACCATTTAAGGTGATGATTTTTCTTCTCTTCATCATTGAGCTCTTTGAGGCCTTTGGAGGTGTGTGGTGTGTCCATCATTGGAATGGATTCTTCATTAACGACCGTGTTCCAAATATCGAACCCGCAACCTTGTAGATAGTATTCCATTCTTTCTTTCCAAAAAGTAAAATTTTTGGAATCAAATCTAGGTGGCTTGGTGGTGGAACTGCCGGAAAGGTGAGCTTCATTCGTAGCCGACGATCGTTCCTCTTCACTCGCGATGTGAAACGAGCTTGCCAAAGAGTTTGGCTCTGATACCACTTGTAAGTCCAAGCGGCTACGATAATCTAAAGGGGGGGGGGGTGAATAGTTTATCTCCATCTTTTCGATTATGCCCTCTTTTTCAAACCAAATACGCCAAGACAATAATAAAGGTGCAGAATGTAAATAACACGCGTCGATTTATAGTAGTTTTACCCACCTAGGGCCTAATCTACTACCACCCCAGTATATCCGGGATGGGTTTTGAAAAAGAAAAAGAATTTTATTAATTACCACAATTAATACAAATTCAACTTACAACACCTTGAAGAGCACCACACTCTTCTTCAACACCACATTTGGAGATATCCACAATCTCCCTTTGAAGATTACCACAATTTTCCTTCAACGACACCTATGAAGATCACCACAATCTTCAATCTTGAAGAATACCAAATTCTTCAACACCTCAAGAACACCACACTCTTGAAACACCTATCACCTAGATCACCCAAGTGTATTCTTTCCACAAGAATACTCACAAGGATGTCTTGTGTTGAATGATGACCAAAATCAAGATTACAACTCAATAATGAATAATACAATTTGAGTGCAAGTGTAATCAAGATATGAAAGCCTAGACCTCAAGATGTGAAAGTGATAAGCTAGGCAAATTACAACAAGAATGATAACAATGTAAGACCAAGTGTTTGCTTGAGTATTTCTTGTTGTGTTGTATTGTTCTCTCTTATTGTTGTGCTTCAAAACTTCGTCTATTTATAGGAGATGATTGATCATTGATAGGCTCCTCTTGGAATCTGATATCTACAAAACAATTGCAATTAAAATCAAGATTATAGCTGTTAGAAATCAATCCCACAATTTAAGGAAAAGTTGTCTGCAAACTCAACGGATAGTTAGCTGATAAAAGAGGGGTGCGACTGGTCGCGCATAGATAAGAATGAAATGAGTTTGCTGCAATTTTTACACAGGGGGACCGGCCGAAGGGGGTTCGACCGGTCGCCTTAGGGTCCAACCGGTTGCCCTCTTCAAAAAACCAATACATAGAAGTTTGCGAATTTGAACCAACCTTCAGGTACCGGTCGCCCTATAGGGTGACCGGTCACTCTCACCATTTTCTGCAAACATGAAGTTTTCTGTTTTGCTCAACTTTCAGGTACGGGTTGCCCTATAGGGCGACCGGTTGACCTCAAAACAGAGGAGTTGTCCAATTTGTGTCGAAAATGAACTTCAAGAAATACTCCGAAAAAATAGTAAAAACATTTTAGACCGATCGGGAGTATTAGGACTACATTTAGAAACATTTGTTTTGATGTAAAAACACATTAACACAAAATCATTAAAAGTGTTGTCCAATTATATCTAAAATAGAACTTGAAGAAATACTCCGGAAAATATTAAAACCATTTAAAAACATTTAGGAGTATTTGGACAACCTTTAAAACCATTGTTTTGGTATAAAAACAAAATCATCAAAATCATGATAAAACCATTTATCAAACATATGTAACTCGACATTATACATGTAACTCGACATTGTAGCACGACAATGTAGCGCGAGTTACATGTGACTCGTCCAATCCTTTATAGCGAGGACACTATAGCGCCAAGTTAAAGTGACTCGATATTGTAGCATGCCACTGTAGCGTCGAGTAACTGTAACTCGATGCCGAGTTACAGCAACTCGACATCCAAGTTCTCTCATTTATTAACCCAGTTATTTTATTTTTCTCCAAAAAACTTTGAATTCAAATAACTTATTCGTATTAAATTCGTTTTGTATGTATAATATATCAAATTAATCTTCTTTTCGATATCTATAATTCAACACTCATATTACATATTTAAAAATGAAAAATACATATTCAATTTTTGAAAAAAAAACTTGAAAGAAAGAGTAAGAGGATACACACACACACACACACACACACACACATATATATATATAGAGAGAGAGAGAGAGAGAGAGAGAGAGAGAGAGAGAGAGAGAGAGAGAGAGAGAGAGAAATAATCCAAATATATAACAAACATGCTAGAAGGGTATGTGTGTCATTTTACACTCCAAAATGGCTAAAAAAGATGTGTTTGAAAATATTGGCTATTTTTAATCTATACACTTTAGAAATGGCTAATTTGAACCATTTGCACTTATATATATATATATATATATATATATATATATATATAGGATTTGGTTCAAATGAGACCACCTTCTCTAGGTGAGACAGTGTGGACTCATCTTACCCATTGATCTTAAAAAATGAAGGGATGTGATTAATTCAGTTTTTTTTTAATTATTTCCTAATTTTTTGCTGATTTTAAGGGTAAGATTGTAATTTTGTAATTCAAATTAGTGGTCCCAGTGATTTATGGGTTGAAATTGACATGATTTGGATTTTGTGGCGGAATTTAAGGAACTGTTTTCTTTCCAAATATTTTTTATTTTACAACATAGCTAGGGTTCTTCTACGGCATAATTAGACATCAAATAATGCATATTTAGTTATTTTGTTGGCACTGTTTTACGAAAACAAGACATAATTGAATATAACGTCTTTGCGTATGTAGTTATACTACTGCTTTGCATAAATGGGTTCAATATAATGTATATTTAGTTATGAAAATGGGATGTTGCTTTTGGAAATTATAAAAATGGGATGTTACATAATGTCTTTGCATATTTAGTTATTCCACAACGCATTGATAGTTTCTAGATAATACATAGTTAGTTGATTTTGTTGCATAGTTTATGACGTCTTGCATAGTTGGATATCTTTGTACTACATATTAGTTTTTTTACGCATAGATAGTTTTTTGGATAATGCATATTTAGTAGAGTTTTGTTGCATATTTAGTTTTGAACTCACATTCGTTATTTCTCCGTAATATTGCACCGATTTTTCTTATTTTTTTCTCTGTAATTTTCATGAACTGTAATTTTCGAGTTCTTCACGATTTTCTTTATTTGTGTTAATGGAGGAATGAGAGAGAGAGAGAGAGAGAGAGAGAGAGAGAGAGAGAGACGTGAGATTGAGGAAATTGGGAGATGTATGAAAGAAAAGAGATTTGATTCCATTTTTGTAACTAACTTGTTGTGTTATTTTACCCTACTACCCTTATATTGATTAAATTAATATTTTAATATATTTTTTATCCATTAAATCATACCTATTGATTAATAGTGGGGGATGGTTGAGATTAGTCCATTGTGTCTCACCTAGAGACATGGTCTCACTTGATCCCCCCCTCTATATATATATATATATATATATATATATATATAGGGAGAGGATCCTATGAGACCACTCTTTTAGGTTAGTCCATAAGACCGAATCTAGACCATCCAAATAGTAAACCAATGGCCAAGATTCGTTACAATCTATACAGGTTTACCAAAGTAACTATACAATAGAAAGGGTAAAATTGGAATCCAGAAAATTATTAATTGTAACCTCCTCCTACATTATAGGGACATGATCTGTTATTGATCACGTCCCCATAAATCACGCAATTCACTATATACGATAAAAAATATGCGTCTCCTTCTCATCGCCAACATTACAACGCCATTATCAAAACCTCTGTAATCACCATTGTCACCCAAAAATCGTCCTGCAATTCATCCACAAAAATAGTATACTCGACATATATCTAACAATTTGCAAGGAATAATCATCCGTTTGATTGGATAAAATTATACAATGGAAAAAAGTGTTGATTACAACACAACTGAAGAATGTCCTCCCGGTAATTTCAGAGAGATAAAAGTTATAATATTCATACGCTTTGTGAATCAAAGAATCGATTTGAACTATATGCACTTCTATTATTGTTGCTTTGTATGTTTAATATGTTAGTGTTGTCTAAATAGTGTGTCAATATTGTATATATATTTTTATGTCTTTGCATGTTACCCACTTGTATTTAGGTTGCAGCTCAATTAATAGTTTGTATGTTCAGAACAGATAATTTGCCCGTTTAGAATATAAGTGAATAATGTTGCTTTGTATGCAAAAATAGATAAATGTATTGTTGTTGCTTTGTATGTTTAGGGTAAGAATGCTGTCTATTTAGTGTGTCAACATTGTATATATAGTCTTTATATGTCTGCATACTACCCACATGTATGAATGTTGAATCTCAATTAGTAGTTTGTATGTTTATAACGTATACTTTGGGAATTTAGGGTATAAGTCTAAATTATTGCTTTGTATGCAAAAATATAGTACTGTATTATTGTTGCTTTGTATGTTTAGTGTGTGAATCTTGTCTATTTACTTTGTCAACATTGTATATATAGTTTTATATGTTTGCATATTACCCACCTGTATGAAGGTTGCATCTCAATTAGTAATTTGTATGTTTAGTACAGATAATTTGCCATTTTAGAATATAAGTCTTGTGTATATAGCATTATGTATACTTATAAATCAAAACTTGCATGTATAGACTATTAAAAATGTATGAATGATATTATAAAACTGTATATATAATTTATACATTTTGTATTATTGATTAATAACCTTTGTGATGTCAAAAAATAACTTAGGACAACGACTCGAAATCTCGCCAGGATCAACACAATATTGGATACCAGAGGTGGAACACGAAAAGATTCCGCAAGTTGGAATGCATTTCGCTACGTTGGAAACCGGTGTACAATTTTACCGGGACTATGGAGCAATTAGCGGATTCGACATCAGAAGGAGCACAACAAAGCGATTCAATAATGAAGTCATTCGCCAGCATTATGTTCTTTGCAATAGAGAAGGCTTCAAAAACACAAAAAACACCATACCTGCAGAACCTGCAGAGGAAAGCGAAAGCAACACAACGCATGGGTCGCGAAAAAGGACTTCAAATCGTGTCGGATGCAATGCACGCTGTATTTTCGAGTACACTGGTAACGACGCCTATGAAATACGCAGTTTTGAGGAGCGCCACACTCACCCAATGGCAGTGGATACATGCAAGAAGTTTCTTAAAGTTAATAGAAACCTTAACTTCGGTCATCAACAATTTATCGTCAACTGCACGAAAGCTAATATAGGGAGTTCTAAACAACACGAATTATTCAGGGAGATATGTAAGTCCAAGCGGCTACGATAATCTAGAGGAGGTGAATAGATTATCTCCATCTTTTCGATTTTACCATCTTTTTCGAACCGAATGCTCAAAGACAATAATAAAGGTGCGGAATATAGACAACACACGTCGATTTATAGAGGTTCAACCCACCTAGGGCCTAATCCTCTACCACCCCAGTATATCTGGGATGGATTTCAAAAAGAAAATTTTTTTTTATTAATTACCAAAATTAATACAAACTCAACTTACAACACCTTGAAGAGCACCACACTCTTCTTCAACACCACCTTTGGAGATTACCACAATCTCCCTTTGAAGATTACCACAATCTTCCTTCAACGACACCTTTGAAGATCACCACAATCTTCAATCTTGAAGAATACCAAATTCTCCAACACCTCAAGAGCACCACACTCTTGAAACACCTATTACCTAGATCACCCAAGTGTGTTCTTACCACTAGGGATGGCGATGGGGCGGGCGGGGCGGGTAATTGAATACCCGACCCGCCCGTGCTAGTTACCCGCGCCCCGCCCCGCCTCGTGCCCCGCCACGGTCCAAAATGGTTGCCCGTGCCCGCACTGTCTTGGCGGGTCCGCCCCCTACTGCCCGTTTTGAATTTTTGAGCTTAAAATTAATTTAACAAAGTATATTTTTTTTATTTTTTTTGTGAAATTTAAATATATTTTTATATTTTTATAATATTCTATAATGTATTATTGTAAATGTATTTTTTTGTGAAAGCTAAATGTATTCTTTTTATTATAATATCATATAATAATAATATTAATGTATATATATATCTACTTGGGGCGGGGCGGGGCGGGCAATTACAATACCCACCCGCCCCGTCTCATGGGGGCGGGTCCGCCCCGCCCCGTCCTCAGAACAGGCCAGGTCCGCCCCGCCCCAAACACCACGGGTCAGGTCGGGCCAGGCCGGGTCAGGTCCATATTGCCATCCCTACTTACCACAAGAATACTCACAAGGATATCTTGTGTTGAATGATGACCAAAAATCAAGATTACAACTCAATAATGAATAATACAATTTGAGTGCAAGTGTAATCAAGAAATGAAAGTCTAGACCTCAAGATGTGAAAGTGATAAGCTAGGCAAATTACAACAAGAATAATAACTATGAAGAACAAGTGTTTGCTTGGAATGTATCTTGTTGTGTTGTATCTCAATTGTTGTGTTGGTTGCTCCAAATCTTCCTCTATTTATAGGAGATGATTGATCAAGCATAGACTCCTCTTGGGGATTGAAAATCTACAGAAAAAATACAATTAAAATCAAGAATATAGTCAGAAAATCAATCCCACAATTTAAGGAAAAGATGTATCTTTGTCAAACGGTCGAATTTTCTTTGTCAAACCATAGGGCGACCGGTCGCGCACTGATAAGAGAAAAGAAAAGAACACAACAAATTTACAAGGGATGACCGGTCGACATAGACCTCGACCGGTCGACCATCACCCCAACCGGTCCCCCTTAAGGATTATACAAGAAAGTTTCGTTCTGTTTCAAAAACAATGCCCAGGTACCGGTCGACGTGGGTGTCGACCGGTCGACCTGACTTTTTTTTCCTTCCGTCTCATTTTTTGTTCTAAAATTCATCTTCAGGTATGGGTTTCCCTCTACTGCGATCGGTTGACCTCGAGACAGAAATGTTGTCCAATTTTTGTCGAAAATAAAACTCAAGAAATACTCCAAAAATTTAGTAAAAACATTTTAAACCAATCGGGAGTATTTAGACAACATTTAGGAACCTTGTTTTTGAAGTGAAAACTTATAAACATAAAATCATTAAAAGTGTTGTCCAATTTTATCTAAAATAAAACTTGAAGAAATACTCCGAAAAATATTAAAACCATTTTAAATCATTTAGGAGTATTTGGACAACAATTAAAAACATTGTTTTGGTATAAAAATAAAATCATCAAAATTAAGATAAAAACATGTATCAAACAATCTCCCCCTTTTTGATGATTACAAACCAAAATAATGTTTAGAAATATTAGGAGGACAATTTTAAAAACGATTTTCCGGTAAAAACATCTAACCGTTTAGAAGCAACCAAACTTTCCAAAATACATAAGCAACCAAGATAAGGGAGTAAATATTATGCAAGAAAAAGCACAAGCTCCCCCTATCAACAAGCACATCAAGAATAATGTAAAAACAATTAACTATAAGCTAAAAGCTTAGCTTTTACATTTTGTTCAAGAGCTTATAAGCTCCCCCTGTCAACAAAACATCATTAGACAAGTATATAAGTCCATCAAGCAACAATTGGACTAAATATAATTCACAACTTATGGCTTTTAAGATGCCATAGCTTATAGCTTTTATAACAAGCTTTTATTAGCTTCTTTGAGCTAACGAGCCAATATCCTGTTTCTCCCCCTTTGGAATCATCAAAAAGAATGTTAGGATGGTAAAAACATTATACAAGTTTGTCAAAATGCGCCAACAATACGATTTATCATCCTTTGAAAGAATTAAGCTTGGAATCCAAAGAAAAATAGGAGAAATGTATCAAGAAGTCCATAAGCTCATTTTGTTGGCCAAAAACACGATCTCAATAAGAATTTAAGACATTTGAAAATAAGAGAATCATGTAGGTGATGAAACTTTCATTGAAACATTTTATCGAACACTTGGCGGGCGTCAAAATTTGAAGAAAATGTATATAGCCCTTGGAAAAGAAATTTAGCCAAGTTTTTCATATCATCACCAAAAGCAATTTTCAACATATATGCAACAAATAATAGGCCTAACAAAGTAAATTCTCAAGGGTTCGACCCAATTGAGATAATTTTAGCCAAATAAGAGATCAAGGCATTACGAATGCCATCAAGCAAAAATTAAAGAGCCATCAAGTAATACATGACAAGCATCAAACAATGCATATAAGACAGTACAAATTGTAAGTCCAAGCGGCTACGATAATCTGGAGGGGGGGTGAATAGATTATCTCCATCTTTTCGATTTAGCCCTCCTTTTACAACCGAATGCTCAAACACAATAATAAATGTGCGAAATGTAAACAACACACGTCGATTTAAAGAGGTTCAACCCACCTAGGGCCTAATCCTCTACCACCCCAAAGATATCCTCAGGATGGATTTCAAAAGAAAAAGAATTTTATTAATTACCAAAATTAATACAAATTCAACTTACAACACCTTGAAGAGCACCACACTCTTCTTCAACACCACCTTTGAGATTACCACAATCTCTTCTTGAAGATTACCACAATCTCCAACGGCACCTAGTGAAGATTACCACAATCTTCAACCTTGAAGAATACCAAATTCTTCAACACCTCAATAAGAAGATCACCACAATCTTCTTGCACCTATCACCTAGATCATCCAAGTGTGTTCTTACCACAAGAACACTCACAAGGATATCTTGTGTTTGAATGATAACCAAAAATCAAGATTACAACTCAATAATGAATATTACAATTTGAGTGCAATGTGTAATCAAGAATAGCCTAGACCTCAAGGATGTGAAAGTGATAAGCTAGACAAATTTACAACAAGAATAATAACAATGAAAGACCAAGTATTTGCTTGAAGTGTATCTTGTTGTGTTGTATCTCAATTGTTGTTTTGGTTGCTCCAAAACTTCCTCTATTTATAGGAGATGATTGATCAAGCATAGACTCCTCTCGGGGATTGAAAATCTACAGAAAAATACAATTAAAATCAAGAATATAGCTGTTAGAAATCAATCCCACAATTTAAAGAAATGTGTCTGTTGTCAAACGGTCATATTTTTCTTTGTCGATGCCGCAGGGCGACCGGTCGCACAGAATAAGAGAATTGGAGAACACTTTAGAAATTACAACAGGGCGACCGGTCGACATAGGCTTCGACCGGTCGACCCCTGTTTCAATCGGTCCCCCTCATTTCAAAAAAGCAAGGTTTTAGTTCTGTTTCAACACCAACTTTGCAGTGCTGGTCGACCGACTGGCCGATCGGCCGACCGGCCGACGCCTTGACGGCCGATCGACTGCACGATTTTCCTTCCGTCTCATTTTCTGTTTCAAAAATCATCTTGGTCTGCGGTTGCCCTATAGAGGCGCCGATTCGACCACGACGAAATGTTGTCCAATATTTGTCGAAAATAAAACTCAAGAAATACTCAGAAAATTTTGTAAAAACATTTTAAACCAATCGGGAGTATTTAGACAACATTTAGAAATCTTTGTTTAGGAGTAAAAGCCCATTGACATAAAATCATTAAAAGTGTTGTCCATTATTATCTAAAATAAACTTGAGGAAATACTCCGGAAAATATTAAAACCATTTTAAATCATTTAGGAGTATTTGGACAACCTTTAAAAACATTGTTTTGGTGACAAAATAAAATCATCAAAATAAAACATGTATCAAACAATCTCCCCCTTTTTGATGATTACAAACCAAGACAATTTTTACACAAACTAAGAGAGCAATTTTAGAAGTGATTTTCCGGTAAAAACATTTGACCGTTTGGAAGCAACCAAAATTTCCAAAAATATTAAAGCAACCAAGTAGGTAGTAAATATATTCAATAGTAAGCACAAGCTCCCCCTATCAACAAGCATATCAAGAATAATGTAAAAGCAAATTTTTCATAAGCTAAAAGCTTTAGCTTTTACAAATTGTTCAAGAGCTTATAAGCTCCCCCTGTCACAAAACATCATTAAACAATTATATAAGTCCATCAAGCAACAAATGGACTAAAAATGAATCACAACTTATGGCTTTTATGAGCCATAGCTTATAGCTTTTATGACAAGCTTTTATTAGCTTCTTTGAGCTAATGAGCCAATATCCTGTTTCTCCCCCTTTGGAATCATCAAAAAGAATGTTAGGATGATAAAAACATCATACAAATATATCAAAGTGCGCAAACGAGACGGTTTATCAACCATCGAGCAATTTATACTTAAAGTCCAAGGAAAATGGGAGAATTTTAACATAAGAAATCCATAAGCTCATTAGTTAGCTAAAAACATGATTTCAAAAAGATTTTAAGACATTTTGAAGCAAGAGAATCATGTAGAAGTTGAAAGTTTCATAGCGATATTTCATCGAACACCTAGTGTGCGTGAAAGATAAAAGAGGTTGTATATAGTCCTTGAGAAAGTTTCAAGCCAAAAATCATCAATCAACCTCATTCCAAAGCTCAACAATATAATATGCAAAATATGTAACATTAGTCCCTCAAACAAGAGGCTCAAACATAGTAGATTCTCAAGGGTTCAACCCAATTGAGATAATATAAGCTAAGAATGATCAAGGCATTACAAATGCCAAAAATTAGAGCATTCATCAAGTAATATAAGTCATACAAGTATGATATATCAAATGACCCAACATATCCATCAAAGCATAATGATCAAAGCATTAAGAGAAGCACTTTTACCATCAAGTACTTCATACCAATTTCAAACCATGCCATAAAAGAGTATTTTTACCATCAAATACTCCATCAAAATCATGATCATCCACAAGTCATTATCAACTTGTAATTTTCACCCTTTCAATAAGACAAGCAAATTTCATTAGTACAAACGAGTTTTACAAAAGTTCATAAAAGTACAAAACAACATTAATGAAAATGCTAGAAAGTAAAGGAAGGGAGGGACATCAATCTTCGTCCGAAGAGAAGCAAGTTCCGGGAATGTGATCTTTGATAAATTTCTTCAATTTGCCGATTGACTTTTTCAAACTAGAATTTTCCTTTTTCACAACCCGAGCTCTTTTCTAAGAGAGGCCACATCTCTAAATGTTTCTCTTTCCACTTTGGCCATTCTCTCTTTGAGATTTAGATCTTCAACATCCAACTCGTCTTCATCTCCTTCCTCATTTTCTTCCTCCCTAATTTCTTGTTCATTTCCCACATTTTCTTCTTCATTTTCCTCTTCATTCCCTACATCATCTCTTTGTTCGTCAAACTCACCTCTTCCAATATTTTCAACCTCATTGTCATTAAAGAAATCATCCAGGTTGTTGTTGATGTCGAACACGTCCTAGCGGCTTTGGTAGGAACCCGTGGTAAATGTCGTCGCATTCTTACCATTTGTAGAATGTTGGCATTATCAAAATCATTGTGACGAATTTCGGTATTCATTTCATTTTCCGGTATCCCGATAAATATAAGAGTCGGCAAATCAAATTACCCAAGGTATATTTTTTCTTGGTAAGCTTTCTAGATTCCAACAAGCAATACACAAAGATTGCCCGTAATTTACTCTTTCTCCTCGAACAATCTTATGGGTGAGAAAGAGTTCGAGATTACTCGGAAGTTTTACTTCCTTTCCACAAACACAATAGGAGCAAATGATAGATAAAATCCGATAATTTGGCGGCATTGCCGAGTATGTCACTTGGGATATACTCCTAAAAGCGGTTTTCACATCATCTAGTGAAACACCGAAGATGTTATCATCCCAATGAGCGCGCAATCCACATTGACCACTCCATCATTTGGCACGTTAAAGTGATTACAAATATCGCCAATATCCATGAAAAATGCCTACCATTAACAAAAGTGTGAAGTTCCAACGGATTATCTATCGTAGCATCAACAATCCACATATTTGCATAAAAAAGTTTTATAAGCTTGTCATCATAATGCAAACACGGATTATCCCAAAGTGAAACCCATCATTGAATTTCAAAATAAGCTCTAATATCCGGAAATTCATCATGAAATGCTTGAAAACGAACCATACGAGTGCACACAATTTTCTTATCATTCAATCCAATATTCTCATAATGTTCCTCCGCAAGTTTATTTAAAAATCGAAATCTATTAGCTCTAGAGGGAGGCTCGTAGAGGAGTGATAACTTACTAGAGTCCCAATGAATGCTCGATTTTGAAATCCCGACTCTTAATTCGATAATCTCCTCTTCCGTAGTTTCGATTTTGATAGTCTCCTTTGTAGAATATCATCTTGTTGGGGATTGGAAGAAGATTCTCCCCTTTGCCTCCTTCTCCTCCTCTTTTGAGGATTTCGTTCGGTAGAATTTCTAGGAGGAGCCATATATGTAAGATTCTTGTGAAAATAAGAAGATTAGCAACAAGAATCGTGAAAAATGATGAAAAATTGAAGATTCTAGAGAAAAGGGGATGAAAAAATCGTGCCAAGGGTTTTGAGAGATTTCCTGCGTCTGTTTTGAGAGGAAAACAGAATGATTTTAAGTTGTAAAAATAGCCTGGCGGCCGTCGAGTAGGGGCGGCCGGTCGGCGTGCGAGCGGCCGTCGCCCCCGCTGACTTGACCGTCCCAGGTAATTTTTCTTTCCCTATAATTTTTCAAAATTCGATTTTTCAACCCCAAAAGTTTTAAAACTTTGCAAAAAGATAATTTTGGATCAAGTCCAACATATACGGATTTCGGGAAAACATATATTCGAGAAAATCGAGACTTATCAAGTAGTGCCCCTTTGAAAGAATATTTGCAAAATCATTTAGGGGCACTTAAGGGGTTAAAAAGAAATATCTTGAAAGATATGTGCATAAGCATAATATCGAGTTCTAAGAAAAAATACGAGTGAACGTACCTCGATAGTTTAAGAGACTTGATGACGTAAAAGCCAATGAGTATGAGATATGTATCCTACACAATTCTTAGACAAAATTTGCACAAAAAATACAAGTGTAGGCAAGTAATAGGAGATATCAAAAAGAGCTTATGCTATAAGATTTTATAAGAGATAATGAGCCACATAAGTCTAACTAAATGCACAAGAGTTTTAGAAAATCATGCAAGGTCTTCTTTTAAAAAAATTGAAACTCACAAATATATAAAAGACCTACATTAAAAATAAATGCTTGAAGACTCATTTTGCAATTAAGACACAATTAAAAACATGCATAGAATTAAAATAAAATGCATATATAAATGGGGAGATACGGTTTACCAATTTCGCCGTTTCCATGGGTTGTGTCTTTCCCATTGTTGATGATATATTCCCATTGAAAAGTCACTTTGTTGATGATGACTTCTTTGATTACTCCATTGCCAAGGTTTGTTACCTTCCCGTTGTTGATGGTCTATTCTTCTTTGAAAATCATCTTGTTGATGATGTCTTTGCCATTTCCAAGGATTGTGTTCTTCCCAATTTTGATTATATCCTTTTTTTGAAAATTAGCTTTGTCGAAAATAGTTTCTCCTTCTTTGATCAAATGAAACGGTCATTTGATGTCTTCTTGGCGGTATGAATTTTCTTCGATCATTATTTCGCCGGGTACCTAATAACACATTATTTTGTGGTACCCTTATGTGTTTGGGTCCTTTAGGATTAGTCTTGAGACTTTTAGGTCTCCAACAATAATTAGAGCTATTTCTAGCCCGACAAGTATTTACCGTATGACCCTTTTTACCGCAATAAAAGCATGTAATAATTTTAGGAGCATAATGACCAATGTGCATAGTGACTTGATCTTTTTTTATATGATTAACAACATTAGGCTTATGATCAAGTCCTTTATCATGATTATGAACATCAACAATATTGGTCAATTTATTAGTACTCAAGTTAGATTTTAATAAATCCTTTTTCATGCAATCAATATTCTCAACAAGAGTATTTTTTTCTTTTTCAAGGTTTCTCACCTTAACTAGTGTGGTGGTGTGAGCACATGATAGTGATTCATAGGAAGTAAATAAACTATCCTTATCATTTTTCAAAATATTGAATTCCTTTTTCAAATTTTTGTATTTAACAAGTAAGCTTTGGAATTCATTTTGAAGTTCATCATAATCATTTTGCAAATCACTATAATCATTTTGAATGGAAATATCATAGGAAGTAGAGGGTTTAAAACATACCTCGTTTTCTTCTTCGATGCCCATAAGACAATGTTCAACTTCTTCATAGTTGGAAGTTATAGGAGGCTTGTTCCTTAGATTTGAGCTTGTATTCCTTTGAGAAGTAGATGCTTTTGTTTGACTCCTTTCATTTGCAAATACTCCATAGATGGCTTCTAATTTTTGCCATACTTCATGTGCCGACTTTATTCCTACAATATGTTCATATTCTAAATTAGTAAATGAACAATACAAAATATTGAGAGCTTTAACGTTTAAGGAGATGATTTTCTTCTCTTCATCATTGAACTTTTTGAAGCCTTTTGAGATGTGTGGTGTATCTTTCATTGGAATGGATTCTCCATTAATGACGGCGTTCCAAATGTCGAACCCGCAACCTTGTAGATAGCATTCCATTCTTTCTTTCCAAAAATTAAAATTTTTGGAATCAAATAGTGGTGTCTTGGTGGTGGAGGTGCCGGATAGATGAGCTTCGTTCGTAGCCGACGATCGTTTCTCTTCACTCGTGATGTGAAACGAGCTTGCCAAAGAGTTTGGCTCTGATACCACTTGTAAGTCCAAGCGGCTACGATAATCTAGAGGGAGGGGTGAATAGATTATCTCCATCTTTTCGATTTAGCCCTCTTTTTACAACCGAATGCTCAAACACAATAATAAAGGTGCGGAATGTAAACAACACACGTCGATTTAAAGAGGTTCAACCCACCTAGGGCCTAATCCTCTACCACCCCAGTATATCCGGGATGGATTTCAAAAAGAAAAAGAATTTTATTAATTACCAAAATTAATGCAAATTTAACTTACAACACCTTGAAGAGCACCACACTCTTCTTCAACACCACCTTTGAGATTACCACAATCTCTACTTGAAGATTACAACAATCTCCAACGGCACCTTGTGAAGATTACCACAATCTTCAACCTTGAAGAATACCAAATTCTTCAACACCTCAATAAGAAGATCACCACAATCTTCTTGCACCTATCACCTAGATCATCCAAGTGTGTTCTTACCACAAGAACACTCACAAGGATATCTTGTGTTTGAATGATAACCAAAAATCAAGATTACAACTCAATAATGAATATTACAATTTGAGTGCAAGGTGTAATCAAGAATAACCTAGACCTCAAGGATGTGAAAGTGATAAGCTAGGCAAATTTACAACAAGAATAATAACAATGAAAGACCAAGTATTTGCTTGAAGTGTATCTTGTTGTGTTGTATCTCAATTGTTGTTTTGGTTGCTCCAAAACTTTCTCTATTTATAGGAGATGATTGATCAAGCATAGGCTCCTCTTGGGGATTGAAAATCTACGAGAAAAATACAATTAAAATCAAGAATATAGCTGTTAGAAATCAATCCCACAATTTAAGGAAATGTGTCTGTTTGTCAAGCGGTCATATTTTTTTTGTCAATACCGCAGGCGACCGTCGCACGAAATAAGAGAATTGGAGAACACTTTAGAAATTACAACAGGGCGACCGGTCGACATAGGCTTCGACCGGTCGACCCTTGTTTCAACCGGTCCCCCTCATTTCAAAAAAGCAAGGTTTTAGTTCTGTTTCAACACCAACTTGCAGTGCACCGGTCGACCGGACGGCCGACGCCCGAGCGGCCGATTCGACCTGCCGATTTTCCTTCCGTCTCATTTTCTGTTTCATAAATCATCTTGGTGCGGGTTGCCCTATAGGGCAACCGATGCACTTCAAGAAAATGTTGTCCAATATTTGTCGAAAATAAAACTCAAGAAATACTCCGAAAATTTTGTAAAAACATTTTAAACCAATCGGGAGTATTTAGACAACATTTAGAAATCTTTGTTTAGGAGTAAAAGCCCATTGACATAAAATCATTAAAAGTGTTGTCCATTATTATCAAAAATAAACTTGAGGAAATACTCCGGAAAATATTAAAACCATTTTAAATCATTTAGGAGTATTTGGACAACCTTTAAAAACATTGTTTTGGTGACAAAATAAAATCATCAAAATTAAGATAAAAACATGTATCAAACACAAATGTCCCAAATCATCCATTAAAGAGATCAAGGCATCAAAAATTAAGAGAAGCACTTTTACCATCAAGTACTTCATACCAACAATGCCAAACTTAGAGTATTTTTACCATCAAATACTCCATCAATATCATGATCATCCAATAGCCATTTTCAACTTGCTATTTTAACCCTTTCAAGAAAACAAGCAAATCTCATTAGTGCAACTTAGAGTTTTACAAGATAGTTCATAGAAATACGAAACAACATGAACAAGAGAAAATGCTAAGATAATAAAGGGGTGGGGACATCATTCCTCGTCCGAAGAGAAGCAAGTTCCGGGAATAAGATCTTTGATGAATTTCTCCAACTTGCCGATTGATTTTTGCATTTTGGAGGTCTTTTGCTCCAAAGCTTCATACCTAGCTTCATGATATGTTCTTAGATCATCATACTCGGCTTGGGTATACCTCCTAGGTGGTTGAGCACCGGTATTATCCTTCGAATTGCTCGGTTCGCCTTCCTCCGCCAATCTCACGGCCTCGACATCATCAAAGAAGTCGTTTGGATCTGGGGAACCTTGGCCTCTTTCTCTAGCCATTTTAGTTGGTCGGATGTCCATATTTTTGCGCATAGTGACCATTTGGGAGATGTTATCAATGTCAAAATTATTTTGAAATACCTCCGAATTACACTCCGATGAAGGTAGTCCCGATTGTATAAGAAGTTTGCAAATCCAATTGCCCATAACAAACTTCTTATTTCCTTGAGTAATAGACTCAATTAGACATTGAATAAGAATAGCGCCAAAATTAAGCGGTTCCCTTCTAGCAATCTTATAAGTAAAAAAATAGTCCATGTTGCTAGGCATTTTTCCCGCTTTTCCACATATGCAATAGGCGACAATAACAGATATAATCGGGTGCTCAAGAGTCATCGCCAACAATGAATATTTTGGCCATACGCCCAAATAAGTCTTGACTTCTTTCATAGAAACCCCCAACATCTCATCATTCCAAATTGCACAAGAAAAATAGTCCCAACCACCTTCTCTCACATGTAAAATCCGACAAATGTCATTAGGAGTCCATCTAAAATGACGACCCCTTACAAATGAATTCAAAGCAAGAGGTTTCCTTTGAGCATCATATTCAACCCACATATTGGCATAAAAATGTAGAATTATATCATCATCATATAAAACATAAGAATGCTCCCATAAGTACATCCACCCTTGCTCTTCAAAGATCCTCTAATAGTAGGATATTCATTTGTAAACGAATTAAACCGACAAATTTTCGTACGAGCTATCGATTTTGCACCCATGTTCAAATTTTCATAGTACTACTCCATATATTTGTTGATAAAATCTAGAACATTATTAGAGCGAGGAGCTTGAGGTATAAAAGGTTTCTTACTTTTTGCCCAACGACAATTGTTGAATGAAATCGTCTCGCAGAGTTCGGCAATTTGAGGATTGGAGAGTACGGGGTTTCAAATATCATCACGTTCTTGAGCTACACTCCTTTGGGTAGCTCGAATATTTCGTTGTTCGGCTTCCTCTTGCCGATTTCTCGAAGAACCCTCTCCGCCCTTTCTTCGCTTGGAAGTGAGATTTTGACCGGTGGAATTTCTTGGAGGTGCAATATATGTAAAATTCTTGCAAAAAGAAGTGGATTAGCAACAAGAATCACAAAGATTGATGAAGAATTGATGATTATAGAGAAAGGGGCTGATGCTGCGCTGGTAAGGTGCCATATTTTGAAGTTCTGTTTTAAAGAGAAGACAGACGGGTTTATAACTCAAATTTTTTGCCTGGGCGACCGGTCGAGGTGGGGTGCGACCAGTCGACCTGCTTTGACCGTCCCAGTGCAATTTTACATTCTCCAGATTTTTCCAAAATTCGATTTTTCACCCCAAAAGTTTTAAAACTTTGCAAAAAGATGTAATCGAGGACTAAATCCGATGAATACGAGTTTTGATAAAACATATATTCTAGAAAAACGAGATATTGCGAGTAGTGCCCTTTTGAGAAAAATTTACAAAATCATTTAGAGGCACTTAAGGGGTTGAAATGAAATATTTTGAAAGATATGTGCATAAACATGACATGAACACAATATCGAGTATTAAGAAAAATACGAGTGAACATACCTCGATGGTTTAAGAATCTCTTGATGAAGAAATAGACGATAGCCAATGAATATGAGATATATAACCTACACAATTCTTTAAACAAATTTTGCACAAGATATGATAGCACAAGTGTAGGCCAAGAGATATAAAAATGCTTATGCTATAGAAGTCCATAAGAGTTTAAAAACAACATGTAAGGTCTCATTTTCAAAGGATTTTAAAAACACAAATATTTATAGAAGACCTTAATTTTTTTTTAAAATTATGAAAACTCATTCTACAATTTAGACACAAATAAAAACATGCATACTAAGTTAAAATGCATATGTAAGTAGGGAGATACGGTTTACCAATTACGCCATTTCCATGGGTTGTGTCGTTCCCATTGTTGATGATATCTTCCCCTTTGAAAATCATCTTGTTGGTGATAGCTTCTCCAATTGTTCCATTTCCAAACATTGTGGCCTTCCCATTTTCGAAAGTGTCTTTCTCTTGGAAGATCATCTTGTTGATGATGTCTTTGCCATTTCCAAGGATTTTGTTCATCCCATTTTTGATTATTTCCTCTTCTTGGAAAATGACTTTGTTGAAGGTGTTTTCTCCTTTGATCAAATGAAATGGTCATTTGATGTCTTTTTGGCGGTATGAATTTTCTTCGATTATTATTTCGCGGTACCTAATATAACATTGTTTTGTGGTACCCTCAAGTCATTGGTCCTTTGGGATTAGCTTTGAGATTTTTAGGTCTCCAATAATAATTTGAGCTATTTCTAGCCCGACAAGTATTTACGGCGTGTCCCTTCTTACCGCAATAAAAGCAAGTAACATTACTAACATGCATAGGAACTCGATTCTTTTTCATATGCTTGACAATATTAGGCTCATGATCAAGTTCACTATTCAAATTATCATTCACAATATTGGGCAATATATTGGTACTCAAGTTTGATTTTGATAAATCATTTTTCATGCAATTCATATCCTCAACAAGAGTACTATTTTGTTTTTCAAGGTTTCTAACCTTGTCAAGTATGGTGGTGTGAGCACATGATAGTGATTCATAGGAAGTAAATAAACTATCCTTTTCATTTTTCAAAACAATGAATTCCTTTTCAAATTTTTGTACTTAACAAGTAAATTTTGGAATTCATTTTGAAGATCATCAAAATCATTTTGCAAATCACTATAATCATTTTGAATAGCAATATCATAGGAAGTAGAGGGTTTAAGACATACCTCGTTTTCTTCTTCGATGCCCATAAAACATTGTTCGACTACTTCATAGTTGGAAGTTGTAAAAGGCTTGTTCCTTAGATTTGAACTTGTATCCCTTTGAGAAGTAGATGCTTTTGTTTGACTCCTTTCATTTGCAAATACTCCATAGATGGCTTCTAATTTTTGCCATACTTCATCTGCCGATCGAATTCCTACAATATGTTCATATTCCAAATTGGTAAGTGAACAATACAAAATATTGAGAGCTTTACCGTTTAAGGAGATGATTTTCTTCTCTTCATCATTGAGCTCTTTGAAAGCTTTGGAGGTGTATGGTGTGTCTATCATCGGAATGGATTCTCCATTTATGACGATGTTCCAAATATCGAACCCGAAACCTTGTAGATAACATTCCATTCTTTCTTTTCAAAATATATAATTTTTGGAATCAAATAGAGGTGGCTTGGTGGTGGAGGTGCCGGAAAGTTGAGCTTCATTCGTAGCCGACGATCGTTCCTTTTCACTCGCGATGTGAAACGAGCTTGCCAAAGAGTTTGGCTTTGATACCACTTGTAAGTCCAAACGGCTACGATAATCTAGAGGGGGGTGAATAGATTATCTCCATCTTTTCGATTTTACCCTCTTTTTCGAACCGAATGCTCAAAGACAATAATAAAGGTGCGGAATGTAAACAACACACATCGATTTATAAAGGTTCAACCCACCTAGGGCCTAATCCTATACCACCCCAGTATATCCGGGATGTATTTCAAAAAGAAAAAGAATTTTATTAATTACCAAAATTAATACAAACTCAACTTACAACACCTTGAAGAGCACCACACTCTTCTTCAACACCACCTTTGGAGATTACCACAATCTCCCTTTGAAGATTACCACAATCTTCCTTCAACGGCACCTTTGAAGATCACCACAATCTTCAATTTTGAAGAATACCAAATTCTCCAACACCTCAAGAGCACCACACTCTTGAAACACCTATCACCTAAATCACCCAAGTATGTTCTTACCACAAGAACACTCACAAGGATATCTTGTGTTGAATGATGACCAAAAATCAAGATTACAACTCAGTAATGAATAATACAATTTGAGTGCAAGTGTAATCAAGAAATGAAAGCCTAGACCTCAAGATGTGAAAGTGATAAGCTAGGCAAATTACAACAAGAATAATAACTATGAAGAACAAGTGTTTGCTTGGAATGTATCTTGTTGTGTTGTATCTCAATTGTTGTGTTGGTTGCTCCAAAACTTCCTCTATTTATAGGAGATGATTGATCAAGCATAGACTCCTCTTGGGGATTGAAAATCTACAGAAAAATTCAATTAAAATCAAGAATATAGCTGTTAGAAATCAATCCCACAATTTAAGGAAAAGATGTCTGCTGTCAAATGGTCAGAATTTTGCTGTCAAACCATAGGGCGACCGATCGCGCACTGATAAGAGAAAAGAAAAGAACACATCAAATTTACAATGGGTGACCGGTCGACATAGATCTCGACCGATCGACCATCACCCCAACCGGTCCCCCTTAAGGATTATACAAGAAAGTTCCGTCCTATTCCAAAAACAATGCCTAGGTACCGGTTGACGTGGGTGTCGACCGGTCGACGTCACCGGTCGACGCCTTGGTCGATCGGTCGACCCAACTTTTTTTTTTCTTCCGTCTCATTTTTTGTTCTAAAATTCATCTTCGATGCGGGTTGCCTCTCGGCGACGGTTGACCTCGAGGCAAATGTTGTCCAATTTTTGTCGAAAATAAAACTCAAGAAATACTCCAAAAATTTAGTAAAAATATTTTAAACCAATCGGGAGTATTTAGACAACATTTAGGAACCTTGTTTTTGAAGTAAAAACTTATAAACATAAAATCATTAAAAGTGTTGTCCAATTTCATCTAAAATAAAACTTGAAGAAATACTCCGGAAAATATTAAAACCATTTTAAATCATTTAGGAGTATTTGGACAACAATTAAAAACATTGTTTTGGTGTAAAAATAAAATCATCAAAATTAAGATAAAAACATGTATCAAACAAGATGGTGGGCGGATTTCCACAAGTCGGGGCACTGAAGGTTGATTTTAAAAACTTCAAGCGAGACTTGAAAGCATACATCAGTGGTGCAGATGCACAGTTGGTAATAGACAAATTATTCAGACAAAAGGAAGTTAATCAAGGATGGCGTTCGATTACGATGTAGACAAAGATGAACAACTGACAAGGCTCTTTTGGGCAGACCAAAAAGCTATAAGGAACTACGACACGTTTGGTGATGTGATTTCATTTGATGCTACATAAAATACTAACAAGTTAATGGGTCTTCATGTCTATTGCTAGTGATAAGTATACTTAATTTTATGCAATTGTATATTTAGTTTTAAGAATTATTTATATTAAAGAATTTTATGCAAATTTGTTCCATTGAATAATTACTGGAGTGGACTTGTATATTAATACATCTAAATTGTATACATATGAATGTTTTGTTGTTTATTTGTTCATTTGTATTGTATGCTACATAGATTGACACTACATACTAAGTTCAGTGAACTATATGCTTAAATTAGTTAGTACATCGAATTTGATTTACAAACTCCTATACTGCTGTATATATAGTTTGGTGAATTGCATACTTGTTTAGTTGAAGTTGTATACTTACTTTACTATAATTGTATGATTAAAACTTGTTTCATGGCAGTTGTATACTTAGTTTAGTATAGTTGTATACATGTTTTAATTTAGCAGTATAGATTTATGCCGTAAACTTAACGTAACAAAAATGTGCATGTATAAAATGGTTTTTACCCCATTCACCGGAGTCGATAACCATCGCCGATGTGTGACATTTGCAGCTGGTCTTATATTAAAGGAAGATGAAGAGTCGTATACATGGTTGTTCACAAAGTTCTTGGAAGCTGTTGGCCGGGAGCCATACTATATAGTAACAGACCAGGATCCGACAATGAAGAAAGCAATGCAATCGGTATTCAAGACAACAAAACACAGATTGTGTATGTGGCACATAATGGAAAAGGTTAGTGTAAAAGTCGGTCACACCCTGTTCAAGGATAAAAATTTCATAAATCGTCTAAATTCAATCGTGTGGGATGGCAGCATTTCAATACCAGATTTTGAGAGTCAATGGAATGATATTATGACTGACTTTAGTCTAAAATCGCATCCATGGTTCACGCATTTGTATGAGATTAGACGAAGTTGGATACCGGCTTATTTTACAAATATGCCAATGAGTGGTTTGCTCAAAACTACCTCATGGTCAGAGAGCACCAATAGCTGGTTTGGGAATTACACAAATCCTGGTTCGAACTTGGTTGAATTTTTCATGCACTTTGAAAGTGCAATGGAGTCACAACGCCATGCAACAGATCAATTGGACCACATCTGCCAAACATCGTTTCCACAGTGCAAGACAAAACTGACCATTGAGAAGCATGCATGTTCAGTGTACACCCACACTGTACTTACCGATGTTAGCACATAAATTGAATCAACTTGCTATGAGTGCACGATTACAGAGATAACTGACGATGCAAACAAGTGTTCCTACAGAATTAGAGACAAAACAAGTCGAATTTTTGATAACGTAAATTATAAGACGGAGACAATGATAAACTGCAGCTGCAAAATGTTCGAACAAACGGGTTTACTGTGTTGTCATGTTTTCCTAATCCTAAAGGACTGTCAGGAAATACCTATGAAATTTTTAGCTCGACGATGGATGAAGACTCCTCAATAACACAATACACAAGATCTGGCGGGATTTATCAATTTGCGGGCGATGAAGCCGCAATCGCGCTAAACAACATTTGGTCCAACTTCCACACCGTTGGTCTAAGCGAGAGAATGTTGAAAAATTATCAAATTTATCACGACTTGTGTCCAAGAAAAGGCGAAATTGTTAAAGGATGGGCAACATGTACCCGTCTTTTGGAACCAAAAAGTCGATTTAGAGACCTATTGTGGGTCAACCTCACGACTTGATATTTACGTATTACCTCCAAAACAAAAAAATAAAGGCGTGTGAATCGAGAAGTAGAATTCGAGCCAAAGAGAGAAAGCCATTAAAGCAAAGTACAAAGCTCAAAAGAAAATGTGGAACATGTGGTGAGATCGGAACGCATAACAAAATTAACATGTCCAAAACGCGACACCACGCCCTAGTGCAATGTTTCTATTTTTGCAAAAAAAAAATTTCACGGTTTATTATTTATGAAAACTTTTTTTTTGAAACATTGAATGATTTGTTGATTTTTCTTTAAAGTTATTTTTTCTCTCTAAACATTTATTGCATATACAATTACATTCATCTAAATATGCAAGTAAAAACACTAAGCAAATAGAATTGTTTTACTTCATAAACAACTCTTCATCATGATAAAGTACCTTAAGATTTATACAAAATACCTTAATCTCCTTATCCAACATATAATACAATTCAACTACTATAAAATAGACAAGTGCACTACATTAAATATACAATTCTATGTATCTATTTATACAAGTACATAGCAACCTGAAAAACAATTCAACTGAACTAAAATCAGAAAACCACCCATTCAACTAAGTATACAAATCCACCATACAAAATAAGCAATTCAAGATAACTAATTAAACATATATATTAATCTACTTATACAACGAATAATACATTCAATTAATAAAAATAAACAAATGATACACATTACATATACAACCCGATATGTCTATTTATACATGTCACTGAAACTATACAAATCCACTGAACTAAAACAGTTAATAACCCATACAATCCAGTAAACAATTCCACCACATAAAATATACAAATCCTCTTAACTAATCAAGCAATTATATTAACCTGTTTTATACAACAAAATATACAATTCAAAATAATCCAGAAGTAAACAAATGAAACAGGTTAGATATACAATTCGATACAACTATCTATACAAGTTTCTGCATCCAGGTATAATGTACATTCATCTAAAAAAAAACACTTTCATCTAAAAAATATCACTCTAAAAACAAAACAAAAAAAATGAGATGACACAACACTATACAAGGTAAAAAAAATGAGATGACACAAACACAATAAGCAAAACAACTTAATAAATTGTACCAAAGTTTGAATTACCAACATTCCAAAACAAAACAGTTCCAATGTCATTTAAAACAACCAAAACAAAACAGATCCAATGTCATCCCAAAACAAAACACATCCAATGTCATTTAAAACAACCACTATTAGTTACCAGATATTAACAAAAAAAAACTAAAGTATTCCACCATTCACAAATAAAACCAACTTCTACACTGGCTTCTTGCTAGTCCAATGTTTCTTGTATTCAGCCAAATTCTTCTCCCTTAACTCGTTCATGTCGTCTAGGAAAATAGCGCTGGTGTACTTGGAACGGAAAGTACAGATGAGATTTGCATCGCCCTTACGTAAACTAGGTGTCCAGCCCCTCAAACCTCCACCCATATGTTAGATAAATGTTTTTATCATGATTTTGATGATTTTGTTCGATTTTGTTCAAATAAGTTTTTAAACCAAAACAATGTCCCTAAATGTTGTCTAAATACTTCCGATCGTCTTAAAATGTTTTTACTATTTCTCGGAGTATTTTTTGGAGTTTATTTTCGATAAAAAATTGGACAACACATTTGTTTCAGGCTCGGCCAAGTGCCGCCCTATAGGGCAACCCGTACTGAGTTGAGTTTTGAAACAGAAATTGGGGCGTAAGAAAAAAAAAAGGGGAGGCGGCCAGGTCGGCCGACCAGTCGGTGACCACGACCAGTGGGAGACCGGTGAGAGGCGGCCGGTCGACCCGGGCGGCCGGTCCGGGAGTAGCCTCTTGGTTCGAGACTTTCTGTTTCGTAATTTCTTCAACTCCAACCGGTCCATGACTAAGGCGGACCAGGTTGCACCCTCCGACCGGTCCCCCTGTGTAAAAATTCGTAGAATTCAATTTCAATCTTATCTCTGCGACCAGGTCGAACCCCCTTTTATCAAAAACTATCTCATTGCATTTTCAAACAGTTTTTCCCTATTTTGTGGGATTGATTTCTAACAATTTATATTGATCATTCTAAATGGTTTCTTTTGCGAAAGAAATCACTCCCCAAGGAGGAGCGAATGTCCGGAAATGAAAGCCAAGTCCTCTCCTATAAATAGAGGCTTCATTCAAGCAACAAGATACAATACTCTACACAAGCAAAGAAAGCAATCAAGCAAACACTTTCATATATCTTGTTGTATTAGCCTTAGCACTTTCACTTGCACAAATTTGAGGTCTAGGCTTTCAATTCTTGTACTCATATTGTATCAATCATTATTGAGTTGTAATCTTGATTTTGGTCATCATTCAACACAAGACATCCTTGTGAGTATTCTTGTGGTAAGAATACACTTGGGTGATCTAGGTGATAGGTGTTTGAAGGTTGTGGTAATCTTCAAAGGTGTTGTAAGAAGATTGTGGTAATCCTCAAGGTGGTGAAAGAGGGTTGTGGTAATCCTAAAGGTGTTGTATTAATTTTTGGTAAATTAATAAAATCTTTTTTTCTTTTTTGAAATCCATCCCTGGATATCTTTGGGGTGGTAGTAGATTAGGCCCTGGTGGGTTGAACTACTATAAATCGACGTGTGCTATTTACTTTCCGCACTTAGCATTTCATCTTTGCTTGAGTTTTACGAAAAGAGGGCAAAATCTGAAAAACCGGGATAATCTATTCACCCCTCTCTAGATTATCGTAGCCATTTGGACTAACACCATATACGTTTCCATATGCCGCATTGCAAATATTCCGCAATCGACCTTGTTTCGTGCATCTCTCCATGGCATTGAAATTCGGTTGGAGTGAGTGCCCAATCTCTTGACCCATCTGCACGCAACCTTTGCTTATCAAGTCTTCGAGAAAAGACGCGAACACCGCCACGATAGATACAAACAATTAAAGAAAAGCATATGGAGAAAAATGATGTATCAAAGCAACGTAAAAATATACATATCAAAAATACATGTTCAAACTCACCAATTTAGCGGGCACATCTTCGTATTTGTCCAACTTGGTTCCACCAACAGAAGAATTATCCAAAATCTGCATACTCTTCCTCTTCATATCAAACACAACAACAAACAGGTGTTCGCTCTTGCATATTGGAAAGAAAAACTGGAAAAAGGTAAAAAAATATTAGTTAAGTTTGAAAATAAATGTTGTAAATCTAAAAATGAATATATAAAATAAATACCATATCAAACGCCTGCAACTTTGTTGGATTAACATCACCAAACTCGGCATCTAGACGTTGAGAAAATAAAGCTAAATTTCTATTATCATCATCTGCCTCAGACGGTGTAACAACGGAATACAACTACATGCAAATGTAAAAAAAATATAAACAGTCAGCAATAATGAAAATGTACAAAAACAATACGCTAAGTATACAATAAAAGAATGCTAAGTATACAATAAAAAAAGATTAGTATGCAGACTCATTTGGCAAAGTACACATTACACATAAACAAATCAAATATAGTAACTACACAAATCCTCTGAACTACATAAACAACTCCAATACAGTAACTATACACATCAAATATACTAAATATACATGTATACTAACTACGTAAACAACTCTAATATACTAACTATACACATCCTCAGATTACGTAAACAACTCTAATATACTAACTATACATGTATATGTACAAACAATGACAAAGATGAAAACATTAGAAGTAAACATGTGCATCTAACTAACTGTACAATTAAATATTGATAAATATACATAAACATTAAAACATTACAAGTATAACCCAAAAACAGTTACATGAGTTAACCTTCCTAATTGTACAAATTCACTAAAATATTACTAAGTATGCATAATAATTTCACAATAAACATACAATAAGACTGAACTAATTATACATATACAATCCACTGGACTGACAATAAACAGATTAACTGACCAATTTGTATGCCTAATTATGTCTACTGAACTAAATAAACAAATCAACTTAACTAAGTATACAATTCTGCCAGACTAACTATACAAACATACATTTACATGCACTTGCATGCAATTAATTCCCTACTATGTATACCAAACATGCCCTTACATTTATTTTCTGAATACATGCATGAATGGTAACAATTCTGCCAGACTAACTATACAATCATGTTCTGCTGCTCATTCAACCTATACATCACATCGACCTGTCGCTCAATGAACGGGACGTCAATGTCTTAGTCTTTTTTTCTCGACGAGGTTCGTTTAAGCATGATAAACATTCGAACTTCTTGCTGCATTGCTTCTTCGCCCCCTCGGCTTCCCATGCACACAAACACCCTTTCCCCCACCGTCAACAATCGGAGCCTCTTCCCCGCTAATAAAAAAAATCTAAGAACATATGTCTAGCAAAAAAATAAACAATTATGCAAAACAAATAATGAAAATTACCTGCTCATCATCTTCCTTTTCCTCATCATCATCTTCCTTTTCCTCCTCATCGTCTTCCTTTTCCTCCTCTTCCTGCGCATACAGACGTGATGTCTCAACCACGACATCCCATTTAGCATTGTTTTGTTCTTGGGTTAAACCAAGACTAAAACTAGGCCTGTCAGCTTTCCATTTCTCAAACTCATCCCGCTTGCAAATGGCAGCTTCCATCTTCTCAAGCAATGCTATGTTGTCGGGATTGCTCCAAAATGCCTCAGCCTGCTGACTCTTGCTTCCAACTAAATCCTCTCCAGCCCGTGTTCCCTCTACTTGAACGGTTTTGTGGCATATAAGATTCTGAGCAACAACCCCAATTTCAGAAAATTCAGGGACCTCCACCACACCAGAAGGTGCATCCCGAATTAACGAAATAATTTCTACCACATCCAAAGCAAGACACGCAATCCTTGCCTTAATATTCCCAATATAATCATGCTGAGAGAATACAACATAAAAACAATCATACAAAATATACAGAAAACAGATTTAAAGTCAATATAAAACTGAACTATGCAACAAATGCTACGAACTAAACTATGTATGCTTATGAACAATTATACGACATTTGTAAACTAAGTATACAATATATGTAGACTAACTATACACAAAACTAAGGATGCAACAAATACTACAATATAAACTATGTATGCATAAGACCAATAATACAATATTGGTAAACTAAATATACAATATATATAGACTAACTATACACAAAACTAAGTATGCAACAAATACTACAATATAAACTATGTATGCATAAGACCAATAATACAATATTGGTAAACTAAGTATACAATATATGTAGACTAATTATACACAAAACTGACCTATGTATGATAACAAATGCTACACATAAATCTAATTTTTGTAACATAACTATCTATGCAGCAAATTTACATTATGTATACACCTATGTTGAGCTACTTATACAAACTACAAATAAACTAAGACACCACATACGTCAAGTAATTATACAAAAAGATATAAACCATGTATGTAACATGCCAAATATACAACATATGCATCTTAAGTGTAACACAAACATCAACTAAATATACAACATATATTATTTTTAAAATAAACTGTGTATCATACCAAGTATACAATATCTGTGACTTATGTATACAATAAAAACCAACTAACTATACAACATATAACATTGTATACCTGCCCAATGCGGCCTGCCGACGAAGGCCCGGGATGAGATGACTGTTTCTCTTGACCAGTCACCAATCTCTCCAACTGAGGTTGCAGTGAAGACACTCCCAAATATGGTCCCTGCACATATCCCTGCCCAAATCCACCATGTTTGAACTCTTTATAAACTCTTTCCTTGAACTTAACCATGGTCCATGAAGCCATAGCCGGTAAAGTCCTCGGCACATCCCTCCCAAGCACACACACTCTATTCAAATAAAACATCTACGTATACGAAACATTGAATAAGTGACACCACATTAAACTAAAAAACTGGGAAAGACAATAAATGGCAAATCACCGTTAGCAACAACACCGGGCCGTTGAACTCAATCTTGTTCGTCCCATCCCACTTAACTCTTTTAGATATCAAGGTATTCAATGTGTAATCCCACCAATTAAACTCCCTGATACACATCGTCGAGGCAATCCAGAATAAGTGGGTTGATGTACCCACACTCAAATTTCAATAAAACGCTGTCAACAAAGCGTCACGAAATGCCTTCGAACCCGATCCCGCGCCGTCTATGCACTCCATCATCCTCATAGACAAATCACCCGCAGTCACTCTCTAGAAATTCGGGAACATTGTTTTCCACTCATCGTACAACGCACATCTCCCCGATTTTTTCTTCCTTTCAATAGCCACATCCCCGTTAGGAATCCCAAACCTACCAACATCTTCACTCTCAATGTGAATACGCCTACCATCGTCAAATACAAGTTCACTACTTAGAGGATTGAAATTTTCAACTAACCAATCGTGAGCTTTTATTGAAATCCTCAAATTTCGGGAAAACAGGACTCCCAAAACCCATCTCACGTCTTGCATTCTTCATGCGGGTTTCATAGAAGCAAGCATCAACCAAAACCTTCGGTTTTGCCCTAACTTGCGTTACGGGATATGAACTGTCAATCCTTCGCCTCTTTTTGGGCTGTTCGTCTCTGGAACTATACTCTGCACCACTATTGACCTCTATTTCCTGCTCTTCACTTGACATTTTACTAGCCACCAACACCTACATAAAAAGAACCATGTATCAAGATGTTGTATATTTAACATGACAAACTTGTATACTTAGTATACAAGTCTGCATACAAAAGTATGTTTACATTAAATTTAATGTTGTATATTTAACATAATATATCAGTATACTTATTAAAAAAAATTGCATACTTGTTATGTGTTTCTTACACTAATTTGTTTACATTCTACTTAATCCTGTTTACTTAGCATAACATGTAAGAATAGCAAGAATACACCACAACCCCCCTACATAAAAAAACACTTAATTCATATATGAACAAGTGAATACAAAAGTATGCTTATATACTACTTAATGTTGTATAATTAACAAACTATATTGGTATACTTAATAAAAAAATATGCATACTTGTTATAGGTTTGTTATCAGTATAATTGCAAAATTACTGAATGAAAAATTGATGACTTAAAAAACTCACAAATTGCGACAGAGGACATTCATTAACGACCAGGAAAAATAAAAAGCACGAGAAGATGAAAACAACAAATACACCTTCACAATACAAGAACTCGGGCGACAAAACCCCCTCCTCAAATCTTTTCCACAAAAATCGTACTCCTAAACCCACCAAAAATTACTTGATACAAGAACAAACTTAAATTTGACGGATTTGGGCCAAATAAAGAGAAAAGGGACTCACCTTTGCACATGCAGTGAACGACACTAAAATAGCACTTCTCTGGTTCTTCTTCGCAAACCCAAACCGCCTACCAATAATTTTTTTTTTTTTTAAATACTCATTTGGAAGTGAGGGATTATTTGGGGGAGAAAAAAAATGGTTAGGGTTGGGCGCTCGCTACTCGACGGGAAGAAAGAAAATATTTGGGGGAAGGAAGAAAGAGAGAGGGTTTTTTTCTTGTCAAAAAACCGTAGAGTGGAGGGAAGCCAAAAGGAACCAGTTTTGAAAAGACACAACTGAAAATGTATGGTTATTTCCCCCTAAAAAACGGGAAACTGATAAAGGAAAGATCCTATTTTCCTATTAATTAGCAATTAACGTTATCTCTTTAAGAAACTGTAAAATGGTGAAAATACTCATACCCTTAATTACCCAAAAATAATTAAAGAGATCTCAACCATTAAACAATTAAATCAATGGTCTATATGCGGTCTTATGGACTAACCTGAAGAGGTTGGTCTCATTTGAACCAATCTCTCTCTCTATATATATATATAGGGATTGGATCAAATGAGACCACATAATTAGAGTGAGACAGTGTGGACTAATCCTGTCCACAAATCTGTAATTTTAGATGGTTGAGATTTACCCAATTTAATAAATATTTTTGATTTATTTTAAATCTAAAAAGGGCACCATTGTAATTGTGTAATTACTTAATATCATTTAATTTTAGTAATTTCATATCCCCAAAACCAAATTACTGCTCCAGAAATCCATAGGCCATTGTTGGCATCAGATCGGGTGAGTGTTTTTGTAAAAGAATTGGGTTTCTCGTTAGATGCTGATCCAGTGCTTCCCATTACTCTATTGTCATCAAAACAGTGCTCGCTTTTCCCAACTACCAGTGGGTGGGGTGCATAGTGAGCTATGGTGTGTGGCGAAGCCTAGTGTGCCACCGGAGACGTTGCAGGAGGCGTTGGATTATGCTTGTGGAGATGGTGGTGCTGATTGTGAAGCTATTGGGGATGGTGGGAGTTGCTATTCACTGATACTGTAGTCGCACATGCTTACGCTTTTAATAGTTATTGGCAGAAGAATAAGAGGAGTGGTGGCACTTGTGGCTTTGGAGGCACTGCTACGCTTATTAATTGTGACCCCAGTAAGCATTTGTTAATTTCTTGTTTGGCGAATTTGATAATGCTTATAAGTCCATGCATTTTTTTTTGGTCTATTTACTTGGTGGATCTATATTATTGTTTTGTCTACGAATTTGTTTGTTTTTGCTAATAACAATTTTTTTTTGAATTTACTTTTGCAGGTTATCGTCTTTGCAGATTCAGTCTTACCTAGTGAGATTAATTAAAGTGGTAATGGTTATTGTGGGTTTTCCCAACTGGAATCAACGTAATCTTAGCGTAAACTTCATTTGTTTCGAACCAGACGCAGGCCATCCGTCAGGAGAACGCCAATCTCAAAATGACCAACTTTGACTTGAACAATCGATTGAATTTGTTGCTAAATGCGACGCCGTTTCATGGTGTGGATCTTGGTCTGGTTTTGGACGGATTGCGGAAGATAGGGATCGGTGCGGCGGAGGACGGGACGAGCGATCTAGTGTGATGGAACCGGAATCTCAACGATCCGAGTTCAGACCTATATGTTTTTACTGTACACTTATTTGTTGGAAATGGAAGATTGGTGAAGAAGACGATGCTGACGTGGAGAAAACGAGGGCCTACGAGGAGGCAGTTAGGATTATTGTACATTTATGTGTCTTTCGATGTATACTTATATGTGTTTTGATGTATAAGTAGTTAATTTTTGATGTATGTATTTATGTTGAAGTATACTTATATGTGTTTTGTTGTATACTTATATTTTTGTTTGACAATTGTAATATGGAGTACAAGTATGTTAAATATACAACATAATAGTGTTAAATATACATTAAATATATGTTAAATATATAGTACAATAATGAGCGTGATTTTTTCTCTCTCTATAACTGATTTACTTAATCCACGGTCCCCACATGAGAATGGCGTGATTCTCTCTCTGTAAATGATTTCTTGATTCACGGTCCCCACATATTTTTGTTTGACCATTTTAATATGCGGTAAAATTATGTTAAACATACAGTAAAATAGTGTTAAGTATACAACAAATATATGATAAGTGTACAACATACTACATGACAGAGCACATGCATAATTTTCTCTCTCCAGCGCGATTTTCTCGCGATTTTCTCTCTCCCCACACGATTTTCTCTCTCCTAATAACTGATTCCATATTTGGATGGTTCCATACATGTTTATTTTGACAATTATACCCTTATTTTGCCTTAATTAAATGTTTAATGTAATTCTAACCCCTATTTATCTTAGCCATTGATATAGATAAAAGAGGGTTGAGATGAGTCCACATTGTCTCACTATAATATGTGGTCTAATTGTAACCTCCCCCTATATATATATATATATATATATATATCTAATATTTTAAACTAGAGCATACATAATATTTAAGTTCAACATTTTAAATTAAAGTATTCATCACATAAAAATTTTTATCTAATTACATTAAAAATTGCATTAACAAAATTATAAAATTAAATATTTTATGATCTTAATTTGAAAATAAAACTATAATAATAAAAGCTAGCCTTTTATATCCATATAAAATGGAAAACAATTGAAACTCTTTCTTTTCTTCTGAAAATTACTTCTATGGATATAAGTAAAAATTTCCAAAACTATATATCAAATCTAAAATTTTACATTTGAACATATATTTATATTTAAGTTTTAACATTTAAAATTAATCTATTCATTATAAAAAAAATTATACATAATTTATATTTACATTGCATTAACAAAATAATAAAACTAGATTTAACATACCATTTAAAAATATAATTTATATCCTAAATAATCAAATCAAACTTTGTGACATTTTCTTATTTAATATAATATAAAACCCAGAAAGCCATATTAAGTAGGGGTGTTAATTCGGGTTGGGTCCGTGTTCGCGAGTCTGGGTTCGTGAGTTCGCGTGTCAAAAACAGCCAACCCGGATCAAACCTGTTTAACTATTCGTGTCAGAATCTTTAACCCAGACCCGACCTGCTTATTTCATAGGTAATCCAGACCCGACCCACTTAACCGTTTAATAAAATTATTTTTATATACATTAAATAATTTTAACTGAATAAATCTATTTTTTGGCACTATTCAATCAATAAAAAATATCACAAAATTCGCAACATACAAAAAGAAAAACATGATTACATAAACAACATAACATACTAATCATAGTTTGAGTGCAACATTCAAAAAGAAACGTGTAAAATAATTACAACATACATAATTAAAGGAGGTTTTATCATTTAAGTTTTAAGAATGTGTCTTGTTTGTTGTTTTTTCATACAATTAATTATTTACTTAATTTTATTTTAAATTCACAAACGGGTTAGATGGGTTAAATGAGTCATAGTAGGTTGACTCGAACTAGTCATGTTTAATTGACAGGTTATTCAGGTTCGACCCAAATTCGACCCGGACCCATAAAGCCTGGACCCATAACCATTAATTTCGTGTTAGGTTCGTGTTAGATTTGCGTGTTGGGTCTGAAATTGACACCCCTAATATTAAGTAATAAATAAAACAAATAAAAAAGAATTTTATCGAGAAACACAACTTTTTTGGTAAAGTTAAAGACTTAAAGATGAGAAAGACCATACAATAACTGAAAAATATATTTACTAGTAATATGTAATAAAAGTACATATATAATAATATAATTAAATTTATTTTTAAAAAACAAAATGACAGGCTAGCGAGTTAGCCCGATTAACCTCTGGCTAGCCCTAAAATGTTTCAAGCTAAACGGCCCGGACTAATAAGGCCCCGAATTTAAATGGGCCAAAATAATTTGGCCCTAGCCCTCTCTCACTACAAAAAAATGCCGAAATTGCAACGAAATTTTTGCGACAAATACTAATATTCGCTGCTAAAGTTGAATATTAGCCACGAAATTTAGAAAAATTGTTGCCAACTAATTAAAAGAACAAAAATAAAATAAGAGTTTAGTGTATTTGCAACGAAATAAATTTAATCTGTCGTTAAATATAGCGACGAACATATAAATTTTCGTTGCTAAATATTAATAGGTACAAAAATTAAAAAAATAATTGTAGTTGCGAAAATAAAAGTTTTGTTGCTAAAATTTCAAAATATTTTCATTAATTGTGCGCGAAGTGTTTAGTTTTCGTCACAAAAATATTTAATTTATGAAAATTACAATTAATTTTGTGGCGAATAGTTTAGGTTTCGTCACAAAATGTATGAAAATTAAATTATATTTGCAGCGAATGATTTAGTATTTGTCGCAAATATTATTTTATTATGAAAAATGCAATTAAGTTTGTGGCGAATAGGTTAAATTTCATCGCAAAATGTATGAAAATTAATTTACAATTGCAACGAACTGTTTAGTTCTTGTCGCAGAAATGTTTAAATAATGTAAATTACAATTTTCTTTAAAAAAAATATAAATTAGGATTTATGTTTGCGGCGATTAGTTTAACCTTAGTTGCAAAATTACAAAAGTGTACTTTTTAAAAATAGAAAAGGTTAATACTTTGCGACGAAAATATAAAATTGGCCGTTAATAGTTTTTACATATAGCAACAAATTGTATGATTTTGTCACTAATAGTTTATTTTAGAGTAAAAACTGTTTAATATATTAGGAGCGATTTTTTTATGTTAGCGACGAAATATTTCGTTACTAATGTTTTGTGGTGAAATAAATTTCAGTCGCCGCTGAAACGTTTGAGACGGCTTTCCTGCAACGATTTTTGTGACAAAAATTTTTCGTTGCAAAAATTCTTTAGCGGCAAAATATTTTATGTTAGCAGCGAATATTTTCGTTGCTAAAAAATAAGTTTGTTGTAGCGAATATTTCAGTCTTATTTTAGTAATTGAGTTGAGCTCGAGACATGCATGATTCTACATATTATCAAACAAAAAATTGTGTTCAAGTTTGGTTCATTATTTTAACCAATCTAGCTCAAATGAGTTCTTAAAGATAGATCTCGAGTAGTTTGATTCATTTTTCCGCCTTAATCACAAATCTGAATGTTGTTTTATGCTAAAAATTGAAAGTGAAAATAGTGATTTCCAAAGACTGTTTTTTTAATACATACAATTCCATCTTATCAATATAAGTATAAAAATATAAATGGGCAATTGGAAAATAAAACAAGCTACCAAAGACCTATGTGTGGTCAGTTGGTGGACACGTTATATATGTACATGGCATTCAAAGGAGCATTTAATGCAAAGATATATCTTGTCGGAGATTTTTTTAGGAAAAATAATAGTAACAAATGTTTTTTTAGAGAAGTAATAGTAACAAATGTTTTACATGTGCAACTCCCATTTTTGCAATGCATAGATACTTCTAGAAACTAATCCAAGTCAACATAACTTGGCGTTCGCAGTTGTGCCAAAGCAAGTCTTGGAATAACTTTGCACCTACAACATCGTTCAAATCGAACTACTTCAGAGAACTTTAAAGCTAGTATCATTAAAAAAAAAAAAAAGAAGTACGGTGTTTAGCAACACTAAAATTTTTACTTTGTGACATTTATTAGCTCCCAATGTATATTATTTATGTTTTTGAAAGTGTCATGAGCTGTGTTGTTAAATTTAATCTCACGAAAATATCTGTGAGACAATATCTATTCGTAGGTAAAGTTCATTCTGACGCTTTTATCAAATGTTTCATTATATGACGATGCTAATTTCTGTCAATATTACTAATGATTTAATATATTTTAAATGAAGCTTTGTTGACGCAAAAATAATGTTAAATTTAGGGACATTATTAAGCATCTTTAAAAGTCACAACTTTTGAAAATTAGTATCATTACAAGTGCGACGAGTTTTATATTTCTAACTTTTGTAAAATTTATTAAATATCTATTTTTGTTATTAGTCAATTATACGCCGCATGATCCTATTTGTTAATTCTCAATATCATTGTCTATACTTTAATCTTTCTTTGTGGGATAAATATTCCAATTTTTTACTTTGTGACGCTTTTTAATAAATGTCGTCATTTTAATGACACAAACAATAAAAGATGTAAGTAAATTTAAAAAATTCGACGACAAATAAAAAAAGTAAATAAAATAGAAAGTGTCATTAATTTTACGATACTTTTTAATAACTATAGTCATTTTGATGACACAAACAATAAAAATGTTGGTATATTTTAAAATTTGGCAACAAATAAAAAACCGCGCAAGTAATATAGAAAGCGTCATTAATTTTATAGCGTTTTTTACTAGGTGTTGTCATTTTAAGGACATAAATAAAAAAACATAAGTAATATCGTGACATTTATAAAAAAAACTCGGTGATTTTATTAAGATATAATAACACTTCAATAAAAGTGTCATTAAATTATTTAAAATACTAACACCTTATAATAAGTACAACTAAGTTTTATAATTTACAATAATTTTTAAAAAACGTCATAAACGACGCCTTTTGGTAGCGTCATAATTCTCTTTTTCTTTATTTTCTTTTTCAAAGAAAGGACATAAGAGAAATAAAATCAACGAGCCACATAATTTCCACAAACCCCCCAAAAAATGTGTTTCCTGTGTTGTTGGGAACTTGGAATATCTTTCCACGATCGACACGTGGAGTTTTTCATTATTTCTCATGTCCCCCATTTTTCCAAGGTACAGATATTTTTTTTGCCACCCTCAAAACCCAATCTCCTATTTAAAGCCCCCCATAATTCCACTCATCTTTCAAGCTACCCCAGAAAACCCTTAAAATAAGAATTTGATAATTTTTCTTCAAATTAATCAATGGAGAAAAAGAAGAGTGGAGTGGAGAATATTTGCCTGGAGATAGCCCCTTCGCCTGTGGTGTACCCTCAAAAACCTAGTCAATGTCCTAAACTTGAAACAATCATAGAAGACACAGAAGAAGAAGAAGAAAATCACCAAGATTTCATTAATATTTCCGAACTAGACTTATTCAAGTACTGTTTCTTACATTTTCTCGAGTTGCCCAAGAAACTGGTCGAAAAACCGCCAAAAATCATCCTCGATTCACTGGTACGACGTCGTTGCAACAGTTTCCGAAACTACTCCCATGCTTCTCCGTCCTCGTTAGGGACAGCCTAGAGTATTTACGAAAAATCCAGAGAAGTTTCAAATTTACTGCAACCTCCGTTCAAGTTTGATTTCGTCTTATATTTTATCCTGACGGATCGAATAAAACCTGAAGAGGTTTCTGTAATTTTGAAACTTCCTGAGTTTCCTTTTTTTAAATATCCAAAAACCTTGTGTATTTGTAAATATATCTATTGTATATGTTAAATGCCCCGATCGATGCCATAAAATTGTAATAAAGCTAGCTAATTTGGGGCAGTAGAGAAACTAATATTGTCTATTATGTTATATTGTACAAAATAGACATGCATGTCATGAAAATTTTCCAGAAATTTAATGGCTCTTTTTTTTTTTTTTTTTTTAGAAAATGAATACATAACTTTAATACCTTTAGGCAAGGCGTCCATATCAAGTGAAACTGGAAGTCGGACTTTTGCTAGATAAACAAAGCAGAAGGACTATTCAACTCCAAACCATCACCCAAATATAGAAAAAAATGAACTCCCAATATGGGATTTTCCTAGGAATCACATCAAAGAACATTTGATTTTTTCGCTTTACGATAACCACGGTGACTAAATAAATTACTCTAAAATTAGAAGCACTAGAAAATGCTGATAATCACCAATCACCATAAACAAGCTCAAAAAAGTAGAGTCCAAGAAAACATGCAACATTAGAGGGTACAAAAGGTTAATTCGAAGTTTAAACCATCTTCAATTTTGTCGAAAAAATTTAAACAAAAGAACCCTAGCCACAACACTTGCAAAAACAAATCTAGATTAGGGCTGCAGAAAGTTAATGCCTCCTTAAACATTCGTATTATGAATAATATAATATGGATTCAATTATATTTCTTGACCAAATATGTCGAGCGAGTTTTCATGGGTAGCCGTATATAAAGTAGATATTCATGAAGTTATAATTAGACTAAACTTTATATGAATATCTATTTTTAACTGTGACAGAAAATAGCGGGGAAAATTGCAAAATTGGTCCTATAACTATAAACAGCTTGCAATTTTAGTCCTATAAGTATTGAATTTGTAAAATTGGTCATGTAAGTTTGAAAGGTTTTGCAAAATTAGTCCTATATGTTTCTTACCTAAGCAATTTCGGTCCTATAAGTTTCAAGTTGTTGCAAAATTGGTCCTATGGGGTTATTTGATATTTTCAAAATACCAAAATAACCTTATACACATCAATGGCTTATTTGACTAAATGTTTTGCTCAAAATGGTATCAGAGCCAGGTTTATTAAGAACTTTTCGTTATATTTATTATATTTATGTAATTAATAATTAGTGAGGAGAATTTTCTCCAAGAAAATGGATCTGGACAATTGTCCATCTCACCGTCTTTGTTTCGGTCAAATAAGGTATGAATTTAAGGGATTTATTAATTTTACGGAAGCATGTTGGGACTGATATGGTCGTGATGGACTATATCCGTTTTATCAAAACTTAGTCTGAAATTATATTATTTAGAATTGTGAGAATTTTGCAGAAGTATGCCATATTGAGTTTATAGGTTGGAAATCTGACATGATCCATGTAAAACCTCTGAATAGAATTTGGATCTAAGTATGTGTGTCAATCTGTGAACAAAATAGAGGTCGGAAAAAGTGAATCTTTTATTCTATAAAATCTGGGTTTATCTGGATAAATTAACTATGATGTGTTAATGACTAAAATTGTTAAGGGAAAAATGCAATTTTGGTCCTGTAACTCTAGGTGCTTTGCAAAATTGGTCCTGGACGATTTACATTTTGCAATTTACATCCTATAATTAAAAAATGTCGCGAATTTGGTCCTATTTTCTCCTGGGACTTTGAATTTCTTCTTAGGAACACGTGAGTGGCATGTGGCCCGACTTAAATCCGTTTAAGGATGAAATTTGTCCAATTTCAACTAATTTGGTCAAAATCAAAGCAAAATTGGTCCTGTAACTTTATTTGGCTAGTAAAAAAATGAAAGAAAGGGTAAAAAAAAGGTAAAAAGAAAAAATATAATTATTCATACATTAAAAATATAAATTTATATAAATGTTATAAATCTACATATATTAATAACTTATAGAATAAAAATACATATATCAATATTAAAATATTTTACTAACATTTTTTATATTTTTATGAATGAAATATATATATAAAGCATATAAAAATAAAAAGCTATAAAGCCATGTTTAAAGGTATTTTAAAAATAATAATAAATAATAATCATAATAAGATAGAAAATAGTTTACATTTATAATCTTTAAGTATCATAATGTTAAATATGCACACACACACTCACACACACATATATATATGACAACCATATATTAAAAATAATACGTGCACCTAAAATGTATATTTAAATTTAAACTCAAAGTTTTAATTAAATAAAAAAATTCAAAAATTAAATTTTTATACAGTTATAACTAAAAAATAAAAAATAAAAATAAACTTCATCTTCCGCCCGAACACCTGTCCCTCAAATTTATAATTTTTATTTTTTATACATAATGGTTTTATTTTTATTTTTATAATTTGCTTTATTAAGTAAAAAAACTTTTAAATTTTCTTTAAACAGTTTTTTATGTTATTTAAATTTTAATATTATTTAAATTTAAATATTTTGGAACTTAATTTTTAAATGTGCATTTTTTCATTTTAAAAGTCAATTTTTGTTAATACTTTCACTTTAATGAAATATATGTATTTCTGAAACTTTCACTAAGATACTTAAAAAGTATTATGTTAAATATATTGTATTCATTATTACTGTTATAGAAGAAATTATCTAATATATTTATAATTTCTTAAATGTAACGTTTGTCATATATATGTGTGTGTGAGTGTGTGTATTTTTAACATTATGATACTTAAAAATTATAAATGTAAACTATTTTCTATCTTATTATTATTATTATTATTTATTATTATTTTAAAAATAACTTTAAACATGGCTTTATAGCTTTTTATTTTTATATGCTTTATACATCTATATATTTCATTCATAAAAATTTAAAAAATGTTAGTAAAATATTTTAATATTGATATATGTATTTTTATTCTATAAGTTATTAATATATGTAGATTTATAACATTTACATAAATTTATATTTTTAATGTATGAATAATTATATTTTTTCTTTTTACTTTTTTTTTACCTTTTTTTTATTTTTTTACTAGCCAAATAAAGTTACAGGACCAATTTTGCTTTGATTTTGACCAAATTAGTTGAAATTGGACAACTCATCCTTAAACGGGTTTAAGTCGGGCCACATGCCACTCACGTATTCTGTTCCGGCAAGAAATTCAAAGGTCCGGCGAAAATAGGACCAAATTCGCGATATTTTTTTAATTACGGGATGTAAATTGCAAAATGTAAATCGTCGAGGACCAATTTTGCAAAGCACCTAGAGTTACAGGACCAAAATTGCATTTTTCCCAATTGTTAATGCTCGAAAGTTATAGGACTAAAATTGCTAATGTTAGAAAGATATCGGAAAAAAAAAGAAAGATAAAGGACCAAAAATACTATTTAGCCACAAAGGCAAAATTGTCCAGGACCAAAACTGCAATTTTAAAAGATAAGGGACTAAAATTGCAATTACCCCAAAGTTACAAGACTAAAATTGCAAATTATCCGAAAATAGCGTCACCACATAAGGACTCATTTGATAAAAACGTCAGTAAAAGAAATTTACCTACGCATAGATGTTGCGTCACAATTAATTTCGTGACCTCAAATTTAACAACGCACGCTTTCAAAAGCGTAAGTAATATATCTTGTAACGCTAATAAGTGTCACCAAATGAAAATTTTAGCGTCACTAAACACAGTTTTTTTTGTAGTGTATATTTTCTCCAAAAGAAAATGTCTAAATACAATTATCATCATTCAAAATTATAAATACACCCTTGAAGTATATATTACGAAACAAATATGGATTCAATTATTTTTCTTGACCAAATAGGTCTAGATAGTTTTCATGGGTACCCCGTAGCCGTAGCCTTGTGAGGAATAATAGATATTTGGGATAACTATAAAAATTATCCATTAAGTTTAGCCTAAGTACTAATATATCGGGATCAACCTTGTGCTCTAGTGATTGAGACACATGTTGTAAGAGTGAATGACCCGGGTTCAATCTCATACGAGTGCGTGTGTCCCCTCCCCAAGTTCCCCCTATTGTACTAAAAAAAAAGTACACATATATTCTACTATATTTCAAAATTAAAAATACTCCCCGCAATAGAAACATCGTCTACAAAAGTGATATTTGTAGGTTCGAACCCTATATCTTTCAATTTCTTTGAAATTTATCCCCTCTCCCTACTATTGCTCCCGATTTATTAAAAAAAATTAACCTTTTTTGTGTTTGAGGCTATGACTTTCAATTTTCAAACAATCTGAAGAATAGCACTAAACCAAACATGGTTTACAAGTTACAACGGCACACCAAACTTTGATCCATTCACAATTCACAACCAAGAACAACTTGCATTTGGGTGAGCTTTATAAATTTATTAAAATACTTTTTAAGATATTTAAAGACTGATATATTTTAATTTTTAAAATATATTTTAATATATATGTGTATATATAATATATATTATAATATATTTTTTTATGTATTTTTATATTATATTTAATATTTATAAATTGATAATACTAAATTTTGTAAATAATATTTTATAAATATATATTTTTTATTTTCTTCTCATTTTTTATTTAATTTAATTTAAAATGAGACGAGAATGGACCGACCCGCCCTGTCCCGTTATAGGCACGGGACTGGTCTGGGTTCTGGCCGACCCACCCCATTTCCATCCCTAGTTTGATTCCGCCTTAAAATTAAGGGATCAGTGGCGGAGCCACTAGTAAGTTTGGGGGTACAACTGTACCCCCAATTTGAAAAAAAAATAAAAAAAATTAGTTTAAAAAATAATATTAATAATATTTTGTACCCCCAATTTTTATATAAAATGGTATTTTTAACAATTAAAATCCAAAAAAATCAAAATATCTTACATATTTTTTACACAATTTCCCACATTTTTTTCCCCTACAAACACTTTGTTCCAAAAAAAAAATTATAAAATCTAACTACGATTAGCCTAAAATTTATCGTACCCCCATTTTCGAATTTCTGGATCCGCCACTGTAAGGGGTAAACTGAGTTAAGTATTTTTATAAATATGAGGGAGGGTTTTGAGTGTTAGAAATTTAGGTGAAAGTGTTACACTTTTAAGTGAAAATTATTTCATATTGAACTTAAAAGAATTAGTAATTTTTCTTAAAAATATTAGATTTTCTCTGAAAAGTATCACTTTTTCACTGGAAAATATTATTAGTTCCAATGAAAAGCATTAGTATTAGTTTCAATGAAAAATATTAGTTTTTTCATTAAAAAGTATTAATAATTACTCTCACGTCAGTCATCCTTAACCTCAATATCTTAGAATATGTTTGTCGAACTACTTATTACATCCTCACCATCTTCATCTCCCCATGGCGAACCACCACCTCAATCTCTATTTGCATCTCATATTTCTGATATTACTTTTGGACCCATAGAATGGACATAAAATCTGAATGAATGAAAATAACACAAATTTGAATGATAATATGAATATCTCTCACGTTTTTTAGTTTAAAAAATAAAAATAAAAATCTCTCACGTTGATACTCAACACTATATGGACAAATTTGCTCATTTTCTGCTTTATAGCTTATACTTGGCTGCTATTACTTAAACATACAATTCGAGAGTTGTAGAAGTAAATTTCCACCAAAACCCCATTCCAGTTCAATTAAAATTTGCTGCAATCGAGTGCATATTTTTCTTTTATTTTTTTGATGGGTTCGTGTTTCGATACTGGGGCTCTGTCTCACGGATATTCACTCGTGAGACAGTCTCATAGAAGACTCACTATACCCATATTTGATTATTATTATTATTATTATTATTATTATTATTATTATTATTATTTGTAATTTTGAATTATTTTTGGCTTTTGTAATAAGCCTAAATCTCAGGTTTTTTTTTTTGTAGTTATCCTTTTATAATAGACAAACACTTAATTTGGTTATACTGTCTAACGGGTCTTTTCCGTTAAACGGACATAACCCGACCCATTTTTTTTTTTTTGTAATTTCATGCACTAATGACATTTTGTAATATTATGGGCCAGTGTCATAGGATCTCTAAACTAGTGTCACTTTTGTAATATTAGAGATCGTTAAAAACATTAGTTTTTCCCCTGAAAAATATTAGTATTACATTTGAAAAGTATTAGCAATCCCTTGAACAATATGTTTAATTAGTAGTCCTCATGAAAAATATTAATTTTTCCTCAAAGGTATTAGTAATCCACATAAAATGTGTTAATTGTCCCCTTGAAAAGTATTTAAAAAGTGACATAATATTAGGCAACTCTCAAAAGTATTAATTTTTTTCATTAAAAGTATTAGCAATCCCTCATAAAAGTATTATTAGTCCCCCTTGAATAGTTTTTTTTTTCTCGTAATTCTCATAAAAAGTATTGATTTACCAAAGTATTTCCCTTAAAATGTATTAATAATCTAATTGAAAAGTATTAAATTTTCCGATTAAAAGTATTTTAGTATTTCTCCTGAAAAATATTAGTAGTACTCCCAAAAAGTATTTGCAACAATGTGGTTATTGTTGTGTACTTGTGTTAGTGGTTGTGTGGGTCAATGAGCGAGTTAACCGCGAGCTGGGTATTTAGATTAGTCTAACAAATTAGATGTGTTAGACGTTCTAATAGGAGACTTACCCGTTATAATAATTATGTAGGTGTAAGATACTTACCTACAACTACAATGTGCCTAGTAAATTGTATAATTGGCTTGTTCATCTATATATATATTAGTAAACAATTGTAAACATTATAAATGGTAATTATTATAAATTCTTATATTAGGGAAATATTATAAGAAAATCGTTGCAATTATATAAATTAGGAAAATAGTATAAACAAAGATTATAAATGGTATTCCTACTTTATATGTATATAAATTAGGAAAATATCATAAATGGTATTCCTATTTTATATGTATAAAAAATTAGGAAAATTTTATTTACTGGTATTCCTACTTTATACCAAAAGTGAGTCTATAATATCAATTCTATCTATATAATATATAGATTTTAAAAATTATAAATAGTGTTTCACTATAACTGATATTAGTATACGTCAGTTCTTCTTAAATATATATTACAATGATTATATTGATTCTATACATCATATCTTATTTGTTTCAATGGTGTCGATGCACTATATATATAATATCAGAAGTCTAAAACAAAAATTTTCCCGCTCATCTTACTTCTTATACTCGGAAATATTTTATTGTACAATCCTAACTGTTGATCTTGATGATTTGTTCAAAGATTTAGTATATAAATTAGGAAAATAATATAAATGGTATTCATACTTTATATGTATATAAATTAGGAAAATATTATAAACGATATTCCTACTTTATATGTATATAAATTAGGAAAATATTATATATGGTATTCCTACTTTATACCAAAAGTGATTCTGTACAATCAATTCTATCTATATATATTATTCATATTTTAAAAACAATATAGTCTATGATTATAATTAATTAGTATAATTAAAAATGGCATTATTATTATCATTATTATTAGTAGTACTACTACTGCTACTACTATGATTCTTGACGATCAGTTCCATTCATATATATTATTCATATTTTAAAAAATATATAGTATTTACTTCAATAGTGGATTGAGACTTTTTTTCTATACTATTAATCAAGTTTTAAAGTACTAATTGCTTTTTCTTCAAGTAACTATTCAAACTTTCCTAGATTGCTCAATGGATAATTAGCTTTTTATTTTATTTGTCAGAATAATTAAAGGGAGATGCACTTAAAATCTTCGTATCTTCTACCATTGAAATAACAATTGATTTCGTTGAGAGTTTTTTTGGCAGCTTATTATTTATGTTGAATCCTCTTACATTTATACAATTTAATTACTTTAGAGAAACACTTTGATATTGTTGACACTAAATTCGAAGTATAACCACCAAATATGGCTCCATCTTCATGTTCCCCCTATCACAATCTTCATCAAATGTCTCTCCAACATCGACAATATTGAACTCGGATTCTGCATTAAACAAGAGTTTTTATATAAACTATTTTGTAGATCTGTATGGATGTTTTCTGGTGAGTTTAACAATAAAAATATTTGTTTCTTTTTTTATTATTCCAGATAGTTTTGTTGTATTTTTTTAATTATATTTGGAATTATGTTTTGTAATTTTAATCATTCCCGATACTAAATCTTTGATTATTATTATTATTATTATTATTATTATTATTATTATTATTATTATTATTATTATTATTATTGTTGTTGTTGTTGTTGTTGTTGTTGTTGTTGTTGTTGTTGTTGTTGTTGTTGTTGTTCCTATTATTTATATGATGATTTTATTGGTTTGGTTTTTCCTGCCGATATAATAGCATAAGTTTGATTTTTCCTGCCTTTATAAGACAAAGCTAATTTTAGCTATAAATATTTTCGTCACTTTTTGTTCCCTTATTATTGTGCTTAAAAAATGTAGTTATTAAGATTTAAGACTAATTTGGAATCTTATATTTTTGGAATCTTATATTTTGGCATCTAATTTTAGAATATCTATATATACATATATATAAGATTGAACTATGTTTAAAATTAATTATTGTTGTCACTTTACATATTTTTGGCATCTAATCTATAAATTATATTATTCTAATTTTGTCTATAATTATTTGTCAGCTTTTTGTCTTTATAAATGTACTTATAAATAGTGCAACTTTAATATTTGTTTTGGGATCGAGATCGAATTAATTTCTAAATAAGAAATAATTTCTATATCTAGATCGAATTGACTATAATAAAGAAATTAGTTATAGGAAAAAAGAATGCAATACTTATCATTAAACTTTTTATATACAATCTACTTATAGATCTATGAAAAAAACTTATCAGGTAAAATTTCAAATTATAGGATTTACAATATTTATTTTTTATCACACTGAAATTAATTTGTAATGAAGTCTAATTGACAAAATTGCGAAACTAATTATAGTAAAAAATAGCATATGATATAATCTAAATTAGGTAACATTATAGAAATATTAACAAAGTGTATATAAATAAGATATATATATCTATATTAATTAATCTATCTATAATATACATATATATATATATAAATCTATTTATACATTAATTCCTTTCAAATGTGATGTATAATTTGAGCTCATTACATTATAAAATTACATTACGAAACTATTTATAGAAATATTAACAAATTGTGTATGTACTATACCATGTTTTTGAATGAGTTGGATATGAAAATTGTGAATTAAAGAAACTATTGTCTACCAGTTATCTAATTAGGAGATAATTCCAATTTGTAAGTTGAATTGACAATAGTTCCAAAATTAATTAAAGTAAAAAGTATGTGTTACTTGCCACAGTATATTATAGATACAACATGTTTATAAATAAATAAAAATAAACTTTCAAGTAAAAATATCAATATATGAGATTTACTATACTGGCAAGAATTAAACTTATAGAAAATTTGACAAGATGTCTATAAATAAATTATATTTATATTAATTACAGAAAAATTAACAAATTATTACTTACCATATTAATGTTTGGATTCAACTGGAGTCTGGATAACACTAAATACAAAATGAATGTACTAGATTAAGATTATTACTATTTTAGATTATAATTTAATATAATAATAATATTTAATTTTCCAATATTTGATGTTTATAAATGATAGATATTTTCCTAGCATTTGATACCCTTAACAATTAATCACGTACGAATAATGTTTTTTTCATTTCACCGAGTACCGAAGCTTCATTCTATAAGAATTAAATACGTGAAAAAATCAAGTTATTATATTTTTTATTATATTACTTCAAGCGACTTCATGCTTTTTGATTGCATTTTTCATGTCTAGCAATGCCATCGATATTCAATATGGTCAGAGATATTAATCCAACGAAAATATTTTTGGTACTTAAACTTCATTTGACAATTTGTAATTACATTTCTTCATAAATATTTTTCTATGAAAACTTGATAAATTTATATCACATTTTTGTTAAGAAAAGATAGATTAACAATTTGAGTATTCATATTTTTTCAACAATACAAGTTCAATATGAACATACATGTTTCACAAATATATACATATATATAATTGTTGAGAGAGAGAGAGAGAGAGAGAGAGAGAGAGAGAAGCGTAGATTGAGAAATATAAGAGAGATGAATTTTGTCATTTAAATTTTTAACTGAAATTATAACTTTGAATCTTTGATATATAAAATTTTGTTATTATTTATCTTATATAAATGTTATTATAAAACAACGTAATAAATACTCATTCATGTTAATAGATATTTAGTGATAAACTAATAATATTTAAATAAAAAAACACGTGCAACGCACGTGCAGAATTTCTAGTTGAAGTATAATAATTCATAAATATGTACAACTAGCGCTTGAGACTATTTTCGAACAGTCGTGTTCTTCCTTAAATATCTATTAAAGCAAAAAATAAAAAATAAAAAAATAACAGTAAGTATGACTAATTTGTTTTTTTTTTGTAGAAGCTTGTTAAGGAAAAAATGCAAAATTAGTCCCGTATTTATAAGGGTGTTGCAATATTAGTCCTATAACTTTTGAAGTTGCGATTTCAGTCATGTATGTTTTGCCTTTTTTTGCAATTTTGGTCCCGCGAGTTTTAGATTTGTGCAATTTTGGTCCTATAAGTTTTAAGTTGATGCAAATTTGGTCCTAAGAGCTATTTTAATATTTTAATTATTTTCGAAATGCCCTTGATAACCAAAATTTAATATACCTAAGATTAACTTTAAAATAGCATTAGAACATACATTTTATTTACTTGAGTAAAATTTATTTATCGCTATAGATTGCCTAATGATGGAATAATTTTAGATTTGTGATTACATATCAAAATCCGATATACGAGTTCTACATGTATTATTTTCTAATTAAAAAATACAAAAACACGTAAAAATATGCCAAAATTGGTCATTTTCAATTTACCACAACTAAAAAATAAAAGAACAAAATTGCCAAATTCCAAAACTTACATAATTAAAATTGTTATTTTTGCTAATGGGCAAAATTGTCATAGGACTAAAATTACAACTTTAAAAGTTACAGGACTAATTTTGTAACACCCCTATAGATACATGACTAATTTTCCCAGCTTGTTAATATGCACTCGGTTATACTTAAGCGTCGTTGGAATCTACAGCCTGTATTATTATGTTTTTATAATTCATTTCCAATTTCTAGTGTTAAGTAATTTTGAGAGTTTATTATTTATTGCGTGAAAGTTGAAATTATATTGCTAGATGAATGGATGTGAATTAGATTTTATATAGGTTCAGAAACGAGAATATATTTGGTTCATAGTTTGAAGCAGTTTTAGTAGAGTCGAACTTGAACGATCTTTAGTTGAGTCGAACACGAATTAAGCTCGAGTAGCTTGAAATATATTTTTTTTACTAATCGAGTCTATCGAGCTCGACACAAACTTTACATATTATTGAACGCAAAAATGTGTTTAAGCTTTGTTAGTTATGTTAACGAATATAACTCAAACGAGTTTTTAACGATCGATCTCGAGTAGTTTGATTCGTTTTTCCAACATAATCACAAATCTTGTCGTTTTACGCGAAAAATAGAAAGTGAAAATAGTGATTTCCAAAGAATGTTTTTTTTTTAAATACATGTACAATTCCATCTTTATCAATATAAGTATAAAAATATAAATGGGCAATTGGAAAATAAAACAAGCTACCAAAGACCTATATGTGGTCAGTTGGTGGACACGTTATGTATGTGACATTAAATTGAGCATTTAATGCAAAGATATATTTAGAGATTTTTTTTAAGAAAGTAATAGTAACAAATGTTTTACATGCGCAACTCCCATTTTTGCAATGCATAGATACTTCTAGAATCTATCCAAGTCTTCCCTCACAAAAAAAAAAAAAAAAAAAATCTATCCAAGTCAACACAACTTGGCTTTCGCAGTTGTGCCAAAATAAATTTTGGAATAACGTTGCACCAACTACATCGTTCAAATCGAACTACTTCAAAGAACTTTAAAGCTAGTATCATTTAAAAAAAAAGTCTTTAGCAACTGAAATTTTCACTTTGTGACATTTATTAATTATTAGCATCTTAAGGTATATTATCTACGCTTTTGAAAGCATCACGAATTATGTACGTTAAATTTGATGTCACGAGAATATGTCTGATACAAGATCTATTCGTATATAAAATTCATTTCTTGATGCTTTTATCAAATGCATCGTGATATAGTGACGCTAATTTCTGTCACAATTATTAAAAATTTAATATATTTTAAATGAAGTTTTGTTGATGCTAAAAACGTTGTTAAATTTAGGGATACTATTAAGCGACTTTAAAGTCGCGACGCTTTTGAAAATTAGTGTCGTTAAATTGTGACGAACCTTACATATCTAACTTTTGTAAAATTTATTAAAGATCGGTTATTTATTAATTTTTAGAAAACAAACTTGATATTTAATTTTGTCTCATCATTTTTTGTTGTTAGTCAATTATACACCACATGATCTCTATTTATTAATTCTCAATATCATTGTCTACACTTCAATCTTTCGATGTGAGATATATATTCTTTTTTTTTTTACTTTATGATGCTTTTTAATTAGTGTCGTCATTTTAATGACAAAAAAAGGTATAAGTAAATTTTAAAAATTCGACGACAAATAAAAAAGTAAGTAAAATAGAAAGTATCATTAATTTTACGACACTTTTTAATAAATGTAGTTAATTTGATGACACAAACTATAAAAATATAAGTATATTTTAAAATTTGGCGACAAATAAAAAAACGCGCAAGTAAAATAGAAAGCGTCATCAATTTTATAACATGTTTTACTAGATGTTGTCATTTTAAGGACACAAATAAATAAAAAAAATAAATTCTATAATTATCGTGGCACTTATAAAAAACTCAGTGATTTTATTAAAATATAATGACACTTTAATAAAAATATCATTAAATTGTTTAAAATACTACCACTTTATAATAATTGTAACTAATTTTTATAGTTTATGAAAAAAATTATAGCACAGATATTTACCAAAAGTTTTGCAGAGTAAAGATGTGATTGCAGATGTGGTCACATTCACAATCACATGCAGCGGAATTTTGTAAACAATAAAAAGACACACGAAATAAAAATTGTCTACAAGCCAACAAGCTTGTAGACGTGCGATATGACAAAACTTTCCACTAGTAAAAAACTGTTTGATTAAAGTATACAAAAATACTAAAATCCAACCAGTGAAAACTCAACGAAAAACTCCTATCTAGAGTATATCTGTTCTAAGTAATCCAACTCATCCAACAATAGACATGTATGGACTTCGTTAATTACATTATGAAAAACTATGGATGAAAAACTAACAAACACAAGCTGCAGGGCTGAATGTGATCTCAGATGTAGTCACATTCAAGATCGCATCCAGGGCAGTAAGACTCCTTGTGCTTGAATGACTCTTAACTCTCTCAAGACTCTTGTATCTCTGGTATCTTTCTTGTGTAAAGATTATGGACGTCATTCTCTCTTTTATAGGCGTCCAAGACCTTCCAAAGAGTCCTAATGAACATGGAAAGAAGATATATACAAATATATGACAAGTATATCACTTATGTTGGGAAACAAGATAAAAATTAAAGAGTCCTTATATATCTATATCATATCAATATGAAATCTTCCCTTATCTAAAAAATTCCTAAATATATCATAAGTCTAGAAAGGCAAAACAAATCAAAAAACCAATCTTTATCTTTTAGGAAAAAATCGCCCTAACAATCTCCCCCTTTTGCCTTTCTGGACAAAATACATATCAAGCACAAAACAAACAAACTCCCCCTCAATATAACAACTCCCCCCAAATATCATGCTGAGTAAAAATACTGAAATATATGCAATCACATTTCAGGTCACATTCATAACTGCAGCAAAAAAAATTATCATACAAGAGTTTATCAAGTTATCAATAGACCAACACAAGTAAACCTAGTAGAAGAGTAGTTTTAGTACATCCCAGATCAAATATTATAAAGTTCATCAGTAGACACATTCGTGTCCATTTGTCCTTCAAAATCAAACTAAAGGCCTTCGTCACCTTCATTCTGTCGAGTCAGTGGTGCAACAGCAACATCATCTTGAGCTGCATTATCTTCAGGAATTGGAGCATCAGTCATGGGTGTCTCAGTTGGCATAACTCCCCCTTGAGTAGTGCTTGGTCCAACTGTATTCTCTCCCCCTTTTTGTCCAGAAACATAGCCAAGGATATGTTGCAATTGAGACCGGAGAGCAGTGAAGTGAGCAATCTGTTGCTCAGCAAACGCGAGCTGAACCTGTAAGAAAGCAGTAGAAACAGGGACAGAGGGGATGTTAGAGAAAATGGGAGCGGGAATGTGGCCAACATCCGGAACCACATCCGGGGCCACATCATGGACAGACCCTGGGACAGGGGTAGCAGCATCTGGAGAAGCAGCAGAGGTCGGAGTCGTAGGAGCAGGCGGAGCATCTCCTGGATAGACGAGAGGCAAATCAACAATGCGATTTTGAGGGTTGAGCAGTGGTCTGGACACATGAAAGACCCCAGGCTAGTTGGTAAAATGATCATCCTTCTTGGGCTCAAAACCTTGCGACACCAGGATTTTATAGATCAAGCTGGGAAATGGCAGGGACCAAAATTTAGATTCACTGGTAGCAAAAAACGTGACCTCCTCGAAAGCCAGTTTCCCAAAATTGAACGCCAGTCCTTTCCCAATTTGATATAGAACTCGAGCATGTGTTCGTGTAACTATGGAATTATTCTTCGAAGGAGACCAATTTGCACAACATATTTCGTGCAAAAACCCATAGAAGGACGTAAGGCGGGAGGAGACAAGTTTTTGGGGATGAGCTGGCCAATCTTGCATAAGCCCACCGTCAGAAATCGAGCCATTTCATTGTAATCGGAGTGTACCTCACATTCATCAAAATCAGGCATGTCAAATAATCGGTTAATAACTGAGGGACTAAACTCGTATATCTTATTGCAAACAAACACTTTCCCAAACTTATGAGATCGACGAACAGCAATACGGGTAGACATATTAGCATAAAACTCACATACCACAGAATCAATATAAGGCAGTGCAGTGTCAATCGTGGTTAACAAATTGCGTTCGTCAAAAAATCGATTCAAGTTATACTTCTCAAAGTGCTCATAATCTCGATTTTTCTCATCAATAAAAGAACGGGAAATAATAGCATGAAACCTGGAAGCGGCATCAGATGTGTAAAATTGCTCAGAGTGAGCTTTCTCAATATCAAACTCAGAGTCAGATATGTCATCGGATGACATCACATCTTCCTCAACATCTGCAGCAGCAACCTCCTTTAGTTCTTCAGCAATCATTTCATCACCCACTTCTTCTACCATGGCATCAAGATCAATCTCAGGATCTGGTTTTGAGGCATCGAAATCCTCATCACTTGAGTTATCGAACTCAGAACTTGACTCAACAGCAACGGGTGTTGGCTTAGATGTGGTCGTATCCTTGGCCACACATTTGCCCTTTCTGACCTTCTCAACCATTTGTGCCAAAGGCACATCATCATCGCTATCTTTGGACTCGGGTTGCACTCGTTCTCTGGGCTGAACAATAAACTGGTTCACATTGTCCTCGGAATCACTGAAAGGGACAAAAGGAATAGGCAATTCATCTCCCCCTGTTTTCTAAGTATCCTCAACAGTGGTTTTTTGCTTCTTTGGAGAAATTTCAGGAGTAGATACGGAATCTTTGAAGTCCTCTAGAGAGTAACCATGAAGCCTTTTCGAGCGACACACATAGGGTTTCCCAAAGGTCCATAAACTGTGCGAATGACCTCAAAATTCGGAGGATTGTCGACATCAATTTTATTATTTTTCTCACCGGGAAGAATAGAGACAAGGGTCTCGTCTTGAAATAGAACATGGATGATAGCCGTTGGAGTCGAACTTGGATGGGATGAGTGCTCAGGGATAGAGGAATCCAAACCTGTATCTTTGGTTGGAGCAGTGGGAGATGCAGTCCCAGATGCATGGACATCTTCAGGCAAAGACGCAGGAGCATCTTGAATAGAGTCGGGTGCAGTGATTTTTGGCGATGGAGGAGTGATGGTTTCTGCGATTACCTCTGTGGGAGTGAAGGAGGGTGTTGCAATGGCCTCTGGGGGTAAATACTCTCCTTAATCGGAGAAGAAGGCGGATTCTGGGCAGACGGAGATGCAGTGTTAGATGGGGTTCCATCTCTGACAGCATCTGCAATAGTACTTGCTTCCATGGATTTTTCAGACTTGGGTCTTTCGGAATTGTGCGAGGAAGAAGATGATTTACTGGGGCTGCCAAAAAGGTTCTTGATAGATGAAACAAACCTTGCCATGGTGAGGAAGATGACGAAAGAACCTGAAAAAAAATTCAACCACACAAAAGCTTCGAAAATTGTGAGAGAAAAGTGGGTGTACTATACTCAAGTGCCTGCAAGTAAATAGTGATAGCAAAGAGTCATAATTGGGCACGTAAATCAAAGTACAATGGAAAGAGTTTGATTAGGAAAGAATTTCTCATGGTAAAAATCGAAAAATAAGGAAAGAATCAGGATTCCAATTAATCTCAAACTCTGGTTCACAAAGTGTCCACATTATGTCAACTTGTGATAAAATCAAAAATAAGATTTACCCTGATCTTCCAAATCGGTTCAACCCACAAAATATATCCATCAAGATTTTCAAGATTTGGGAAGAGAAAAATATCACCCTCAAATTATATATGGAAACCAAATCTCAGCAAAGAATCCAAAACCACCAGGACATGCAAAACATAATATGTCTAATGCAGCAAAAAAAATAAACAAAACACACGCACGAGGTGAAAGTGCTGCAGCAATGGATGTAGGTTCAAATGTCGTCCCATTTTGAGTCACACCTGTACTAGCTGATTCAATGAATCGCAATCCAAAATCTCAGCTTATCAAAATTTTCGAGTTTTCTTCACTTTTTCCGAGTCTCATGAGGGAGTTAACCAACATGTAGCTTTCACTCAAATGCCAAAGGTAGCTATGTTTCACATGATCATGCTTTTTTAGACAGCAATACACTAGAAAAAATTGGTCACAAGGAATAGCTTCACACCATGGGTTGGTAGCTTTTTCCTAGAAGGTCTCCAAGCATGATCAAGACTTTATTCACAACTCAGCTACTGGGAAAAATATCATCATCATTTTTTGAATTGGAGAGATCGACTCACACCAGTTTTCCAAGGGAGACAATATATGTGACTAGTTTGAACCATCAATCCACTTTTTGCAGATATGCATGAAAGCTTACAATGCAGGGATGCCTAAAAAAATCAAAAAGAAATAGAGGAGAAGAGAAAGGATGCAGAGTTTGGATGTCACAGCGGATATGATGTGCAATGTTGTGACATCTCGTATAACATATCAGAGAACACACAAACCGAGAGACTTCCTTAGATTGGAGAACCTCTCAAAATCCAAAGCCTTGGTGAAGATGTCAGCAAGCTGATTTTCATAAGAATATACTCAATTCGAATTATATTTTCTCAACTAAATCTCGAATAAAGTGATGTCTAATATCTATGTGTTTAGTACGAGAGTGTTGGACAGGATTTTTGGAAATATCAATCGTACTCATATTATCACAATAGACAATTAATGTTTCACTTTGCAAATCATAGTCCTCAATCATTTGCTTCATCCATAAAAGTTGTGTGCAACAACTCCCAACTGCTACATATTCAGATTCAGTAGTCGAAAGAGATACACAATTTTGCTTTTTGCTATACCATGAGACCAAACTATTTCCCAAATAAAAACATCCACCAGCTTGTACTTTTTCGATCAACAACATCTCCACTTCAATCGAATCACTAAATCCCACAAGATTAGTGTTAGTGTCTTTAGTGTACCAAATTCCCAAATCAGTTGTGCCCCCTACATATCGAATAATACGTTTTAAGGCCTTTAAATGAATAACTTTGGGATCAGATTGATAGCGAGCACAAAGACAAACACTGAACATAATATCAGGACGATCGCGCTCAAGTACAACAAACTTCCTATCATGTTTTAGTATAAGGTGTGGTCAACACTCTCGGCCACATCTTAACACTCAACTTTTGACTCGACCCTATGGGAGTCTTCAAGTGAGAGGCATTTTCAAGATCAAACTTTTTCACAAGATTCTTAGCATACTTGCTTTGTGAGATAAAGATTTCTTCCTTTAATTGTTTAATTTGCAAGCCCATGAAGTAACTTAACTCACCTACCATACTCATTTCAAAAGTGGAGGACATGCAAGCAATGAATTCCTTTAACAATTTATCAGAGGAGGAACCAAAAACAATGTCATCGACATAGATTTGGGCAATCATGATGTCGTGCTTTTTCCTTTGAATGAACAAGGTTTTATCAACTTCACCACGTTTAAAACCAATTTGAAGAAGATACTCAGTTAGCCTACCGTACCAAGCTCTAGGGGCTTGTTTGAGACCATAGAGAGCCTTTTTAAGCTTATATACGTGGTTAGGCTTAAAGGGGTCCTCAAAGCCTTTAGGCTGTTCAACAAAAGCTTCTTCTTCTAGAAAATCGTTTAAGAAGGCACTTTTGACATCCATTTGGTGAAGAGTTAAACCCAAGTAACATGCAATAGCAAGCAACAAACATATGGACTCAATACGGGCTACGGGAGAGCGAAGGTTTCATCGAAATCCACCCCAACCTATGTGTACCCTTGAGCGACTAATCGAGCTTTGTTGCGAACAATTTTGCCATTCATCCGTTTTATTTTTAAAAATCCATTTTGTCCCAATCACATTAACATCCTCCGCCTAGGGACTAAAAACCACACATCATTTTTGACAAATTGATCTAGTTCCTCTTGCATGGCATGTATCCAAAATTCATCTTTTAGAGCTTCAACAACATTTTTTAGGTTCAACATTGGACACAAAACAACATGTTCTCACATTGGTACAATCAGTAGACAAGCAAACCATTCTTACCATATCACGATAGTTCATTCTACCTTTCTCTCTTGTCTTAATACCATCAGTAGTGTTACCAATGATCTGAGACGTAGGGTGATTTTTCTGAATCCTTGTAGGTATGTCACTGCCACGATCCACGATTGGATTATTAGTTTATTCAACATGTTCAAAGTCAGAGTCAGAGTCAGAGTCTGATTCAGCTGCAGCAGACACGGATGTGGGCTCAAATGCCGTCACATTTATGCGTACATCCTTCACTGGGGCAGTCTCAACAAACTCGAGCAGATCCACGACATCATCTTCGTCACTCTTACCTGCAATATCTGAGAGATCATCGAAGACAATATTTACAGACTCAATGATTGTTTTAGTACGAAGATTATAAGCTCGATAAGCATGACTATTCGAAGTGTAGCCTAGAAAAAGACACTTGTCACTTTTGGAATCGAATTTACCAAGATTATCACGATCATTAAGGACATAGCACACACACCCAAAACATGAAAATATTTGAGGTTGGGTTTCTTTCCCATAAGTATTTCATACGGGGTCATAGAACATCCAGGCCTCAAATATACACGATTAGCTATATGGCAAGCAATATTAAGAGCTTCAGCCCAAAACCTTTTCAAGAGTTTTTTAGAACTAAGCATGACACGAGCTATTTCTTGCAATGTACGATTCTTCCTCTCTGCCACTCCATTTTGTTGTGGAGTTTTAGGTGCGGAAAATTCATGAGAGATCCCCTTTCTATCACAGAAGGTCAAGAAAGAAGAATTCTCAAATTTTTTACCATGGTCCGATCTAATTCTGGCAACAGTTAAATTATACAAGTTACAAACCTTTTTATGCCAGCTTCTAAAGAAATCAAAAGTTTCAGATTTTTCACGTAGAAAGTAAGTCCACGTATAACGTGAAATATCATCGACAATCACATAAGAGTACTTCCTACTACCCACACTCTCAACCTCAATAGGACCCATGAGATCCATATGAACTAACTCCAGACATCTAGTGGTGTGGAAATGTGATGTCATTTGATGCGACACTCTCTTTTGTTTACCCCTTTGACAACTTTCACACACACTGACACTTTTCGTAGATAGTTTAGGCAAACCAATAGCAGCTTCAAATTTTACAAGTTCCATTAGCTTTTCATGACTAACGTGACCTAATTTTTGATGCCACAAATCAGTATCATTAGTATGTGCCCTATGACAGAGTTGCTTATTACAATACTGATAGCAGTTGTCAGACGACCTCAAGCCAGTAAGGATACACTTGTCAGCTTTATCAAACACTTCACATAGCTGACTTATGCTGATGAGATTAGCATTAAGACCAACTACATTAAGCATATTTCGAAGCTTGGGTAGTCCTTCAACGTTCAGCGTCCCTTTCCCAACAATCTTCCCTTTGGCTCCACCTCCGTAGGTAACATTGCCACCATTGTAGACTTCATAGTCAGTTAAATACTCCAAGGTACCTGTCATATGTTGTGAGCATCCACTATCGAAGTACCAAGATCCTGCAATGTTAGATCTCAAGAAAGTATATATAACATGACATTTAACATCAGATTTTTCAATCCAGACAGATTTTGAAGAATGTTTACGAGAATGTCGTAACATCTGTGGTGACATCTGACGTCCAGACCTTAAATCCGATTTCAGTTTATAACAAAATGGTTTAATGTGTCCAGGAGCATGACAATAGTGACAAATGAAGTGGCGCTTCCGTGGTTTAGATTTCTGGGAAAAATTCCTTTTATTGTTGGAGGAATCCAAGGATTCTCCTTGTTCTTTTGCTTTAACAAAAACCGGAGTTTTATAACCAAGGCCAGCTTTATCTTCACTACTCATGGAAAGAATATCATCCATTTAGCTTTCCCAAATTAAACTTTTTCATGCTTTCAAGAGATTCTTCAAGTTTAGAATTTACCTTTTCGAACTCGATTCTTTCTTGTAAGAGACTTAAACCTGGTAATCACTTCCCTTTGATCATCATTCTCCTTCTTGAGTCAGTCATTCTCATTCTTCATCATTTCATTCACTTTAATCCTCTTCAGCCAATCCTGATATAGACTCGCGTAAGTGTCTTCCAAACTTTCACCATCAGATTCATCATCATGTTCAACATCATTAGGAGCAGAGGTAGAATTGAAACAGAAAAGGTTAGAGTCAGATAAAAAATCCTGATCTTCGGATGCGACCTCAGATGTGATTAGGGAGGGTGTGATCACATCTCGGGCCATACCTCTGGCAACACCTGAAGGATTTATTTGGAGAGACATTCGATCTTTCACCAGGGTAGTCATAACTTTGGGTTCTTCCTGTTCCTTTCCTGGACATTCTTTATCACTCAAGGTCACAGTCAAGCTCATTCCCTTTTTCATAAGAGTATTAGCACATTGGGCAGCATAGTGACCATACCTAGTACATGTCCTACACCTAATGGAGTCAAGAGTTTTAGTGTCAGACTTGTTCGATTTCTCACCAGAAAAACGTTCTTGATTCTTGTCAAAGGTGTTCTTTTGAGAAAACTTGCTTGACTCAGACTTAAACGGTTTTGTGAAATTTTGAGACTTTTTCTCTGACTTTTGAGTTTAAGAACCCTATCAAACTTTTTCGAGTACATGGCCATAGAGTCATCTCCTAGATCAGATTCTTCATTGGTATGATCAGTAAAATCATTGGTAACTTTTGACTCAAGTTGAAAAGGAGACTCAATTTGAAAAGCAACTTTGTGGCCCAAACTCTCCATTTGTTGAGCCATGTTCATCTCATAGGTTTGAAGAATGCCAGCAAGTCTTTCGAGACTTAAAGTGGACACATCATGGGCTTCTTCTAAGGATGAAACTTTGATATTATACCTAATAGGGAGAGATCTCAACATTTTGCTCACAAGATTCTCATTGGAGATGGGTTCACCTAGGGCTTGAGCTTCATTGGCTATATCACACAGTTTGGCATTGTAAGTGGTGATATTCTCATCCTCACGCATTCTCAGGTTTTCAAACCTATTGGTGAGCAACCTGAGTTTGGTTTTTCGCACACTCGCAGATCCCTCACAATAACTTTGTAGAGTATCCCATGCATCTTTGGCCACAGTAAAATTAGCAATGATTTTGAACATATTTTGATCCACAGTACCAAAGATTGCCATCAATGCCTTAGAATTATAATTGGACAAAATTAATTCATCATTAGTCCAATCAATTTCTCCTTTGTCTTTGTAGTCACCATCAATATCGATGAGTACTTTTGGTGGTGACCACCTAGTAAGGATCGTACGCTAGGCCCTTTCATCAATTGATTTGATGTAGGCCCAAACTTTGACTTTCCGAATAGAATAATTGGAGCCATCAAGAATGGGGGGACGAAAAATGGGGTTATTTTGAGTATACATGCTAACAAACACTCAGGATCAACACTTAGTGTCGTCAAGTGTAGGCTCTGATACCAATTGAAAAAAATTATAGCACAGATATTTACCAAAAGTTTTGCAGAGTAAGGATGTGATTGCAGATGTGGTCACATTCACAATCACATGCAGCGGAATTTTGTAAATAATAAAAAAACACACGAAATAAAAATTGTCTACAAGCCAACAAGCTTGTAGACGTGCCAATATGGCAAAACTTTCCACTAGTAAAAACTGTTTGATTACGTATACAAAAATACTAAAATCCAACTAGTGAAAACTCAACGAAAAACTCCTATCTAGAGTATATATGTTCTAAGTAATCCAACTCATCCAACAATAGACATGTATGGACTTCATTAATTACAATATGAAAAACTATGGATGAAAAGCTAACAAACACAAGCTGCAGGGCTGAATGTGATCTCAGATGTAGTCACATTCAAGATCGCATCCAGGGCAGTAAGACTCATTGTGCTTGAATGACTCTTAACTCTCTCAAGAATCTTGTATCTTTGGTATCTTTCTTGTGTAAAGATTATGGACGTCCTTCTCTCTTTTATAGGTGTCCAAGACCTTCCAAAGAGTCCTAATGAACATGGAAAGAAGATATATACAAATATATGGCAATTATATCACTTATGTTAGGAAACAAGATAAATATCAAAGAGTCCTAATATATATATATATATATACCATATCAATACGAAATCTTCCCTTACCTAAAAAAGTCCTAAATATATTATAAGTCTAGAAAGGCAAAACAAATCAAAAAACCAATCTTTATCTTTTAGGAAAAAATCGCCCTAACAATTTACAACGCTTTATAAGGAGCGTCATAAATAATGCTTTTTAGTAGCGTCATCATTAATCTTTTTCTTTATTTCTTTTTTCCAAAGAAAGGACATAAGAAAAGTAAAATCAAACAACGAGCCACATAATTTCCACAACCCCCCAAAAAATGTGTTTCCTGTGTTGTGGGGAACTTGGGATATATTTCCACGATCGACACGTGGATTTTTCACTATTCCTCATATCCCCCAATTTTTCCAAAGTACAGATATTTTTTGCCACCCTCAAAATCATTCTCCTATTTAAAGCCCCCCATAATTTCACTCATCTTTCAAGCTACCCCATAAAACCTTAACAATAGCAACTTGATAATTTTTCTTCAAATTAATCAATGGAGAGAAAGAAGAGTGGAGTGGAGAATATTTGCCTGGAGATAGCACCTTCGCCCGTGGTGTACCCTCAAAAACCTAGTCATTGTCCTAAACTCGAAACAATCATAGAAGACACAGAAGAAGAAGAAGAAAGCCACCAAGATTTCATTAATATTTCCGAACTAGACTTATTCAAGTACTGTTTCTTACATTTTCTTGAGTTGCCCAAGAAACTGGTCGGAACTCCGCCAAAAATCATCCTCGATTCACTGGTACGACGTCGTTGCAACAGTTTCCGAAACTACTCCCATGCTTCTCCGTCCTCGTTAGGGACGGCCTAGCTAAAGTATTTGCGGAAAAACCCAGAGAAGTTTCAAATTTATTCAAACCTTGTTTAAGTTTGATTTCGTCTTATATTTTATTCAGACGGATCGAATCAAACCGAAGATGTTTCTATAATTTTAAAACTTCCTGAGTTTCTTTGTTTAAATAGTCAAACCTTGTGTATTTGTAATTATCTCTATGTATATGTTAAATGCCCCGATCGATGCCATAAAATTGTAATAAAGCTAGCTAATTTGGGGCAGTAGAGAAATTAATGTTGTCTATTATGTTATATTGTACAAATTAAAATAAACATGCATGTCATGAAGATTTTCAAGAAAGTTAATGGCTACTTAAACATTCGTATTATATGTACGTCTAGCGAGTTTTCATGGGTAGCCGTAGCTTGTGAGGAATAAATTAGATCAATTATATGGATAATTAAAAAGACTATTCATGATGTTTAGTCTAATTATTTTGAGTGATTCCTATTACCATTCAAAATTATAAATACACTCTTAAAGTATTACAAAAAATACGGATTCAAATTTTCCTAAAAAAAAAAAAGCGGATTCAAGTATTTTTCTTGACCAAATAGGTCTAGATAGTTTTCATGGGTAGCGGTGGGTTGAAATCTTCTATTCCACTTTCTCTATCCCACTATGTATTCCATTTATTGGATGTAAGACACGTGTACATTTGTGACATCATGTAAGATCACCTTGTACACGTGTCTTCCATCAAATAATACAATGGAATATGAGTGAAATAGGGAATGTGGAATAGGAGATCTCGTCCTTGTAGGGGTAGGGATAACTATAAAAATTATCCATAAAGTTTAGCCTAATTACAAAAAGGTTAAAGAATTTGTTATCTTGCAACGTAAAACGAACATCCTCTCTTGAGGGTACTTTTAATTTCAACGGCACAACCAAACTTTGATCCATTCACAAATCACAACCAAGAACAATTATTTGCGTTTGGGTGAGCTTATAAATTTCTTAAAATACTTTTTAGCTAGGAAGTACGATTACTTCTCTGAGGAAATAGATAGAATTTATTCTATTACTCATTTTTTCAGTATTTTTTTTTGCGCGTTTATGTAAATTATGACATTTTATATTTGAGTAATGAAATTTTGGTGTTTTATACTTGAAACATTGTTGTTTAATTATATTTAGTACATCTGTATTTTCAATAATATAAAAATATATAATTTTATATGTATATATACCATACTCATATCCTTAAAATTTCAAAATATATCGTATTCCCATACCTATGTCATATCGTAACCATGTTCCGTATCCGCACCAATGCTTCATAGCTTTTTAAGATATTTAAAGTTTGATATACATGATAAAAGAAATTCAGAGGATGAGCTTATAAGCTCCCCAATATCACATGCATGGGATCTTATAAATTTCTTTCGGAAAAAAGTAAAAGTCTTGTTAACTTAATTTATGATATTACTCCTCTTATTTTAATTATACTAGTAATGAAATTATTAATGCCAGTATGTTACTCTTCCTATTCAAATAAGTTACGTTTTAAGAATAAACATGCATATTAAGGACTCTGTTAAAATACCTAATAGATATCCTTAATTAATCATAAATGCTGCTTTGGAACAAAATAAATTTAGACACTAGTGTTAGTTGGAAAATGAGATATATAAGGGCAATTTAGGAAAAATATTTTCTCACCAAAATTATAAATACACTCTTAAAGTATTACAAAAAATACGGATTCAAATTTTCCTAAAAAAAAAAAAGCGGATTCAAGTATTTTTCTTGACCAAATAGGTCTAGATAGTTTTCATGGGTAGCGGTGGGTTGAAATCTTCTATTCCACTTTCTCTATCCCACTATGTATTCCATTTATTGGATGTAAGACACGTGTACATTTGTGACATCATGTAAGATCACCTTGTACACGTGTCTTCCATCAAATAATACAATGGAATATGAGTGAAATAGGGAATGTGGAATAGGAGATCTCGTCCTTGTAGGGGTAGGGATAACTATAAAAATTATCCATAAAGTTTAGCCTAATTACAAAAAGGTTAAAGAATTTGTTATCTTGCAACGTAAAAACGAACATCCTCTCTTGAGGGTACTTTTAATTTCAACGGCACAACCAAACTTTGATCCATTCACAAATCACAACCAAGAACAATTATTTGCGTTTGGGTGAGCTTATAAATTTCTTAAAATACTTTTTAGCTAGGAAGAAGACGATTTCTTCTCTCAGAAATAGATAGAATTTATTCTATTACTCATTTTTTCAAATTTTTTTTTGCGCGTTTATGTAAATTATGACATTTTATATTTGAGTAATGAAATTTTGGTGTTTTATACTTAAAACATTGTTGTTTAATTATATTTAGTACATCTCGTATTTTCAATAATATAAAATATATAATTTTATATGTATATATACCATACTCATATCCTTAAAATTTCAAAATATATCGTATTCCCATACCTATGTCATATCGTAACCATGTTCCGTATCCGCACCAATGCTTCATAGCTTTTTAAGATATTTAAAGTTTGATATACATGATAAAAGAAATTCAGAGGATGAGCTTATAAGCTCCCCAATATCACATGCATGGGATCTTATAAATTTCTTTCGGAAAAAAGTAAAAGTCTTGTTAACTTAATTTATGATATTACTCCTCTTATTTTAATTATACTAGTAATGAAATTATTAATGCCAGTATGTTACTCTTCCTATTCAAATAAGTTACGTTTTAAGAATAAACATGCATATTAAGGACTCTGTTAAAATACCTAATAGATATCCTTAATTAATCATAAATGCTGTTTTGGAACAAAATAAATTTAGACACTAGTGTTAGTTGGAAAATGAGATATATAAGGGCAATTTAGGAAAAATATTTTCTCACCAAAATTATAAATACACTCTTAAAGTATTACAAAAAATACGGATTCAAATTTTCCTAAAAAAAAAAAAAGCGGATTCAAGTATTTTTCTTGACCAAATAGGTCTAGATAGTTTTCATGGGTAGCGGTGAGTTGAAATCTTCTATTCCACTTTCTCTATCCCACTCTGTATTCCATTTATTGGATGTAAGACACGTGTACATTTGTGACATCATGTAAGATCACCTTGTACACGTGTCTTCCATCAAATAATACAATGGAATATGAGTGAAATAGGGAATGTGGAATAGGAGATCTCGTCCTTGTAGGGGTAGGGATAACTATAAAAATTATCCATAAAGTTTAGCCTAATTACAAAAAGGTTAAAGAATTTGTTATCTTGCAACGTAAACGAACATCCTCTCTTGAGGGTACTTTTAATTTCAACGGCACAACCAAACTTTGATCCATTCACAAATCACAACCAAGAACAATTATTTGCGTTTGGGTGAGCTTATAAATTTCTTAAAATACTTTTTAGCTAGGAAGTACGATTACTTCTCCGAGGAAATAGATAGAATTTATTCTATTACTCATTTTTTCAAAAGATTTTTTTTTTGCGTTTATGTAAATTATGACATTTTATATTTGAGTAATGAAATTTTGGTGTTTTATACTTGAAACATTGTTGTTTAATTATATTTAGTACATCTGTATTTTCAATAATATAAAAATATATAATTTTATATGTATATATACCATACTCATATCCTTAAAATTTCAAAATATATCGTATTCCCATACCTATGTCATATCGTAACCATGTTCCGTATCCGCACCAATGCTTCATAGCTTTTTAAGATATTTAAAGTTTGATATACATGATAAAAGAAATTCAGAGGATGAGCTTATAAGCTCCCCAATATCACATGCATGGGATCTTATAAATTTCTTTCGGAAAAAAGTAAAAGTCTTGTTAACTTAATTTATGATATTACTCCTCTTATTTTAATTATACTAGTAATGAAATTATTAATGCCAGTATGTTACTCTTCCTATTCAAATAAGTTACGTTTTAAGAATAAACATGCATATTAAGGACTCGTTAAAATACCTAATAGATATCCTTAATTAATCATAAATGTTTGCTTTGGAACAAAATAAATTTAGACACTAGTGTTAGTTGGAAAATGAGATATATAAGGGCAATTTAGGAAAAATATTTTCTCACCAAAATTATAAATACACTCTTAAAGTATTACAAAAAATACGGATTCAAATTTTCCTAAAAAAAAAAAAAAAAGCGGATTCAAGTATTTTTCTTGACCAAATAGGTCTAGATAGTTTTCATGGGTAGCGGTGGGTTGAAATCTTCTATTCCACTTTCTCTATCCCACTATGTATTCCATTTATTGGATGTAAGACACGTGTACATTTGTGACATCATGTAAGATCACCTTGTACACGTGTCTTCCATCAAATAATACAATGGAATATGAGTGAAATAGGGAATGTGGAATAGGAGATCTCGTCCTTGTAGGGGTAGGGATAACTATAAAAATTATCCATAAAGTTTAGCCTAATTACAAAAAGGTTAAAGAATTTGTTATCTTGCAACGTAAAACGAACATCCTCTCTTGAGGGTACTTTTAATTTCAACGGCACAACCAAACTTTGATCCATTCACAAATCACAACCAAGAACAATTATTTGCGTTTGGGTGAGCTTATAAATTTCTTAAAATACTTTTTAGCTAGGAAGTACGATTACTTCTCTGAGGAAATAGATAGAATTTATTCTATTACTCATTTTTTCAGTATTTTTTTTTGCGCGTTTATGTAAATTATGACATTTTATATTTGAGTAATGAAATTTTGGTGTTTTATACTTGAAACATTGTTGTTTAATTATATTTAGTACATCTGTATTTTCAATAATATAAAAATATATAATTTTATATGTATATATACCATACTCATATCCTTAAAATTTCAAAATATATCGTATTCCCATACCTATGTCATATCGTAACCATGTTCCGTATCCGCACCAATGCTTCATAGCTTTTTAAGATATTTAAAGTTTGATATACATGATAAAAGAAATTCAGAGGATGAGCTTATAAGCTCCCCAATATCACATGCATGGGATCTTATAAATTTCTTTCGGAAAAAAGTAAAAGTCTTGTTAACTTAATTTATGATATTACTCCTCTTATTTTAATTATACTAGTAATGAAATTATTAATGCCAGTATGTTACTCTTCCTATTCAAATAAGTTACGTTTTAAGAATAAACATGCATATTAAGGACTCTGTTAAAATACCTAATAGATATCCTTAATTAATCATAAATGCTGCTTTGGAACAAAATAAATTTAGACACTAGTGTTAGTTGGAAAATGAGATATATAAGGGCAATTTAGGAAAAATATTTTCTCACCAACTTTGGAAATTTTTTTAAGATTTTTTTATGTGTTAAACGTTACTTATTTTGAATAGAAGGGAATATAAGTTTCATATGATCTTATATCAACCAAAAAAATATGATTCGATAATATATTCGTCGGAAATTTGTATTGAAAATTTGGATTTGACTTAACGTGTATTTTAAATGTGTTTCATTTAATAAAATAAAATAATTTGTTTAAATGAAATTTATGACATGAACAAATGAATGTAGTATAATTAATTTGTCTAAATCAATTTTAGTGAAAGATGAAATAATGTATACATATGTTGTTTAAAAACATTAATTTTTTTTAGAGGTACAGTAAGAAAGGGAACACTCATACTCAGTTATATGGGACTGAACTCGGGCCAGTTAATTTGAAAGCACTAGCTTCTACGACCTCTGAAACACAAAATTAATTCCCATTTAAAACCATTAATAATTAATATATAGGACGGTGAAGAAAAGTCATTGTTACACATTTTAAAATATGTCAAATTAAAGTATGTTTACTTTGTTCAACTCAAATTGACCATTGGGTTTTTTGACCCAGAATGTAAATTGTAATCCTTCACCTTCAGCATGTGGTTGAACTTTATATGGCAATGGTTCAAATTAAAGCCCACCCCGGTTCGTTTTGGGCTTGGGCTTACATGTTTTCTAATAGTATTGTATAAGTTTAATCATACATCTTTAGAAAATGAGCCTTTAATTTAATACCTTCATGCTTCATTAATAAATATTTGTGTTACTGATGTTTATGCTGTAAGAGTCATTGATTCGGGTTTGATATAAATCCAAGTTACAAATAATACTTCGTATCTTCTTTTAAAATTAAATAATAAAGTATGGTTAATTTTATCTACAAATAATAATTGGCATCATTTACTTTTTAATCAATCAAGTGAAAAACATGGTATAAAAATATTAAAAAAATTCAAACTTTCCTCTAAAATTTTAATTCGGATAAGATGAACTGAAATAGAAAAACATAGCAATGACTTGGAAAAGGCCAAACTTACATTAATAATTGTGTTAAGAAAAGGAGGACATGACAGGTGGTGCAGTTATAGCCATGAGAAATAGTTCAATTTTAATGATGTAATCACAAAATTTATTAAAATCCCCATATTCCCACCTTTCAATTTCTTGGGCAAAGTTATGATTACAGATGATGTAAGGAAACGTGTTGGGATGTGAGTGGATAAAGAATAATAGGTTAACGGACAGGTGTGCTTCCGAAATTGGTTTGTCGGCTCCACCTGTGTGGTCCGTCCGTCATCTTACGGTGTCAACTTGCTGATTAAGCGGACTCTAACGTCCAATTATGCATTAGGATGTCACTAAGCGTAGAGCTGTCAATTTTCGCTCGTCATTAAAATAGTCGGGTTGGACTGCGTTTTCTTAGGCCTGATCATTTAGGCCCGAAAATCAAATCGGCTCAGTTGATCCGCTTTTAGTTTGTATTTCCGTGGATTGGTCTCTAAAAATAGTGACTTGGTTACTATTTGACCCGACACGGCTCGGTTTCTTGCTTTGGCCTAACAGGCCAGCACCGGGCCTGCTTGGCCCGACCCGTTTGATACATCTACTGGGCGGGGATGAGATTTGTATTTTTTTCAAATACAATGAGGAATAATATGTGAGAAGATACACTCGTATGTAGGGATGACAATGGGTAGGGTACCCACCATTTTAAGGTTATCCATACCCGAATCATATAATATTTATACTTTACGTACCCGTCCCAAACCCGATTATGAAACTACATATACTACCCGTACCCATCCCAAATCCATTTTCAGATATCCGCGTACTACCTGTACCCGCCTAAAACCCATGTATTTTATATAAAATCTTATAATTATATGAATATTTAGATAACTATTAAACGGACACCCTACCAAAAACTAGATATTATATAAGAAAATGCTAATATGTTAAATTCTTAATAAATGTAAAAAATAAACCATTTTAATTTTGTAAGTCACTACAGGCTATCATCATTCATAAACTAAATCAAAAACATTACATAAATACAAATGTAGCCAATATATTCCTTAAAACTGTAGAATCAACATTAGTACATCATTTAATTTTTAAAACTACACCATCAGGCATGTAGTTTTATCAAGCTTGGGAAAGATAAAACATAATTGATATGATCACATATTCAAAATAAATAAGCTTTTATGAAGAAATATATAATGTCAGATGAAAAAAATAAACGAAAGTTACTAAGGGCTAAACGGGTTCGGGTAGTAGTGGGTATCCGAGGGGTAAAACTATACCCTACCCGTATATTAATGAGTAGTAATTTCTCATTTCATACCCATCCCAAATTCAAAAAAAACTACCATACCCGTCCCATTAGGGTCTGGGCGGGTGGGTACCCGCGTCTACCCGTCCCGCTGCCATCCCTACTGGTATGGAATGTGACTAGTACTGGACCACTCAGTTCCCAAATCTTATCAAAAATACCATCATTGATTCATTATACCATTCTCCGCTTTAGGTATTTGGAATGGGTCCCGAGGGGAATCAAATTCCCTATCTTGTATTTATTAATAAAATAATTTACTTAAAATAATCAATAACTAAAATAATAAAATAAAAACATAATTCCCTAATTTGTAAAAGAAAACGAGAACAAATAAAATTATAAAGACTCAAGGGTCTAGTTTTTAGAATTAATAAAATAAAAATTATAACATAACTAATATTAATAATAGATAAATATAATATTATAAATATTCAACGAATAGGATCGGGATGAATCCCACTTTATCTAAACGGCAACAGGATGAGGGATATTAAAAGTACCATCCTCTGTTCTAGAGAATCAGGATATTCCCATCCCCAAATAAATTCGGGATTTTCCATTCCATTTTATTTGGGTATTAACAGAGATGGTTCTCCATGAGAATTTTGTCATTATCGAGATAGATAACTGTAGACATATAAAAATTATGGCCAATCGATAATTGCCAAGTGTCAAATCTCAAATACTTGGAGACCACAAGACATGTCTTGACATATATCTGAAATCTTTGGAGATTGAGACTTATCTTGATAAGATATTGAATTGATCATTATCTCTTTTTATATTTATCACATCTTCTATTAAAGAGATGGATCAATATCAAATATTAACTAGCCAATCAAATCAAAGCCTTCACCATATGAGTTATCCAAGAACCCCTCTCCTACAAATATAAATAATGGTCTTGGATAACTCATATGGTGAAGGCTTTGATTTGATTGGCTAGTTATATTTGATATTGATCCATCTCTTTAATCACAAGATGTGATAAATATAAAATGAGATAATGATCAATTCAATATCTTATCAAGATAAGTCTCAATCTCCAAAGATTTCAGATATCTGTCAAGACATGTCTTGTGGTCTCCAAGGATTTGAGATTTGACACTTGACATTTATCGATTAGCCATAATTTTTATATGTCTACGATAACACTTTGAGTGTAGTATATTATTATATTCTACAACCAATATTTTGAATCAAAGCTTTACAAAAGAGAATTTACTATATATGTAAGAGTTTAGATAGGTTGATTTATTTAAACAAAAGAAAAGGTTTAAGAGAAAAGGACATACGTGCGCTATTTAAGAGTTTAACACATACCATAACATTTTCGTTATTACTTTGAACAAATTATAAAAAAAATTGCCTCATTTTGAATTTTATTTTGAGGAATTTGGAAAAATGCCACATTTTACCATATTTTTTGGAAAAATGCCACCCAACTTAAATTTTTAAAATTATACCCCCTTACTACTGTGGAATATCCAAGATACCCTTTTGGAAAGAAAAGGACTCAAATAACTTTCCTTTCCATTCTCACGTGTCTGAGGAAAACAACAAACGTTAATAGTTATCTCTTTGGGTCTCTCTCTCTCTCTCTCTCTCTCTCTCTCTCTCTCTCTCCCCCCTTCCCGTCTCCACTTTTTCCGACAATTCTCGACTACTCTTCGGCGTCGTTCCTTTATTCTCTCCGACGTCGCCCCTCTTTGTGCTCTCCCTCTGTGTCGCGCTCAGGTTCGTGGTCGCATTCCTTCCAGAAGTTAGTTACTATTACTCTTCCGACCAGACTTCCGATAGAGACTGTTGTCTCCTTATTCTCTTTCCGACGTCCATTATCAATTACATTTTCCGGTAAGTTTGATTTTGGCTATATTATTCTTCAAATCTAGGGGTTTCTAGGTTTTTTTTTCTTGCATTTCTATTTGTTTTTTTAAATTTATTTTTTTCAGAAAATGTGTTGTATTATGCTTCAAGTTTTCATCACTGGTAGTTGCTGCGTTCAATTTTGTTTTTGGTCAGCTTTTTGGACTTTCATGGGTTTAGGTTTGATGGATTTTGGTCAAAGATCTCTACATTTTTGCCCAAAAATAATGTCAAGTAACTGTGATGTTTGGGTTATTTTGATGGATTTTGGGTCGTTTTGATATTCTCTAAAAGTATGATAGTATTATTTTGTAGTTTTTTTTGTGATGTTTTTCACTTGGATTTTTTTTTTTGGTTTTGGATATTGTTTCATTTTTCGACCTCTGTTAGTTATGTTCCTTTATTTTTCGACGGTATGTATGTACTTAATGCAATTCCGACTGTGTAACGACCATGTGGTCGACCCTTATGTAATGTAGTTGTAGTATGGACTATCTTCCGACCCTATTTTGACTGTTATTTCGACCTTACACTTTGTTATTTTTGTTTGAAACATGGACAATATGGCTCTCGTTCCAGATGAAAATGATTATTTTAAAGGCAAGCTATCCTGCAGGTATCTTTTCAATGCAATGGAAGTTATTAGTGATCGGTTAAAGGGGGAAATATTGAAAAATTCAAGACATCTTGCTTCGGGCAGTTCCTTGAGACAGATAGCATCAAGTTCCAGAGACAACTTGTATTGCACCTACTCTTTCGACAAGATTCTGGGCTTTCAAAGGAAAAATTGTATTTCATATAAATAATAAAAAGGCTGCTTTTGGACCTGAAGAGTTTGCCCTGATCACTGGCCTTCAATCACGGGGAGGCTCAACTGATGGTTCATGTAATGCACGATGTTTAGGTATTACATGTATGAAATGTGGTTGGATTTCTGGAACTACTATGCCTATGGGAGCAAGACCTACTGCAAAACGGTTATTGTTTGCTGACTCATTATGTTCCCTTTTAGATTGAGTAGATACTTGGTTGTCCCTCAGCTTTGTTATCAAGCAAAGTGGAGCAGACAAAAACTTGTCTGTGTTCACACGAATCAACAACTGTACATCATTTTCATCTATTACGGGACAAGGTGACAATGAATCTTTACATTGGTATGTAAGCGAACTTGTCCTCTCAATATCAAAATCATCCCGACTCACTTTGGTCAAGAAAAGATGACATCGGCAGGGACAACCACGTGCTTTATTTTCTTCCTACTGAAACACCAACGACGATTACTTGAATCCAACACTCATGCACCATCCTAAAGAGTTAGTATTGAGCATGAACCAGAACCTAAAATAATACAGTAACAAACTAAAATCAGAAACTTACAAAGCCAATGACCACACAATCAACCACACACCGACTGTACGCACCGACCATACACCAACCAACAAATCGACTACATAGCAGACAACAGACCAACCAACTGTTGTACAGAACAAATTTTACCAAAATCGACCTAATTATACAATTTCATCACATTTTCAGCTTCCAAACGATTATATTTGCTAAAATACAAATAATTACATATTACCCAGTCTATAACACCAACTACATTTGCGTATGTACACTTGTTTACAAATGAAAAATAACCAAATTAACCGCAAACATTAGTCAAAAAATAATACTAACCTCTTTCCATATTTTTGACCTAATCTAGCTGAAAATTGGAGCTTAGAACACCTCTGATCGAAACAAATCGGTTGCAAATGACCTCAGCTCCAAAGAAATCGCGAAAAATCCACAAAAAGCCGATGGTTTTCGTCCGATTAAACCTCTGCTCGAACGCTGCTGTCAAAAACGCCGGACACGGAACCAATGTCGTCCACCCTCGCCGGAAAATGCTAAAATTTTACAGGAGATGGAGCTTGATCGTGAATGGTGTTGAGAAATGAGGAAGAATGGTCAATTGAGTTTCTTTTTAGGAGGGAAGAACACTTCGTGAAAACATTAAAAAAAATTGAGCAAAGAGGTATCTTGGACATTTCACAGATGTGAGAAGAGTATAATTTAGAAAATTTAGATTGGGTTACATTTTTCCAAAAATTATGTAAAAAAGTGGCATTTTTCCAAATTCCTCTTTTATTTTGGAGCATGTGCAGGATATATTTACATCCCATTCATGGTTAAGGGAAAAAGAACCGAAATAAATATTTGTTCTGCACTTGTATTCAATTTAAGGGGTACGTTTTATGAATTGATGGAATATATATAGTTTAATTAGGTGCGCCTGACATTAAAATAGCGCTAATTTATTGTAATTTAGTTTTTTTTTTAATTTTTAATAAGTAAAGATGCAAATTTGAATAACAATAAAATGAAGTTTAGAAATAATGTCACCTTGTTAAAAAAAAAAAAAAAAGAAACAAATAATGCCACCTTGTAAAGCAATAATGGGGTATTTTTCAAATAAAAACTTCACTAATGTGGCATAGATCTAATTTGATATTAATTTTATTTTTAGTAATGATTAGGAATTCTAATTGTTAAAACTAAATGATTATTTGATATCCTAATTTATGATTGTTTATTCAATATAGATAGTCAAATGTTAAGCTGTCACTATCATGCTAAGTCATGAAAATATGAGAATAACCCTTATCAAGGAAAAAAAAGGAATATTACATATGTATATTGAGAAATGTGTGTTGACCACATATATAGAAGCTGACAAAATCAAATAAGTTATTAAAAGTTGAAAATTTGTAGTTATCTATCTTTTTTTTAGTACAAATTTTGAGCGAAAATGGACTCAAGTACATGTCTGAGTTTTGCAAATTTCTTACGACTAGACTATTGAGTTATTCTCATAATTTGAAGTCTTATTTAGCTTGCGGTTAAGAAAAAAATAAAAATATATTGCGCTTAACTTTTGAACTCTATTTTTAAAATTTATATGATTTTCTTAAATCAATAATAAAAAAAATGTTGTTACGCGAGCATATACCACATACATATATAAATATATATTTTATATAATCATGGACTAACATTTCAATTTTAAAATTTAGATTTTCTAAACTTTACTTTTTTAAGCTATAATTTGTTCTCCAAAACGCTATAATCTATTGAAGTTTGAGCCACCAAGAACGGTAGTTGGATCGTTAAATCATATTTAAAGGGGATTTTCAGGTTACGTGTAGTAATTAAGATGTGTATGTCGTTAGAATTTCACTTAAAAAATCAATCAATTCTATTAAGCTGAACAATTTTACAACTAATTATAAACATCATAAATATATACTAGCACTACCAAAAAAAACAAATGTGTCCAGTAATGCTAAATTTTTCACTTGGTGATGTTTATTAGCGTTACATGCAAAATAAATTACCTACGCTTTTAAAAGCATCATGAGTTGCGTTGTTAAATCTGATGTCACGAAAATATCCGTAACGCAAGATCTATAAGTAGGTAAAACTCATTTCCCAACGCTTTTACCAAAGACAAAAACTTCTATCAGACCGTCTAACGGGTTCAAATTCATTAGATGGATCCCAAACCGACCCAAAACAATATGCGGTGGCATTTTTATAATTCTAAAGAGGTGGTGGCATTTTTGTAATATTCTGAGGGTGGTAGCATAGTATAACTAGACCGATGACATTTTTTGTAATATGAGGCAATGACGTAAATCTTGTTAAAAGTATTAGCTTTTTCTCTAAAAAATATTAGTAATCTAGTTGAAAAGTATTAGTAATCCCCTTGAATGTTTTTTTTAGTAATCATCATGAAGAGTATTGATTTTTTCCATTAAAGAGTATTAGTATTCTAAAAGTAGTCTTATTTAAAAGTATTATATTTTCTGATTAAAGGCATTTTAATATTCCTCCTGAAAAGTAATAGTTTTTCTCATAAAAAGTAGTAGTTCTTCCCCCAAAAGTATCACTAGTCATCATGAAAAATATTTAGTAGTCCTATAAATAAATATTAGTTTTTTTCATCTGAAAAATATTAGTAGTTCTCCCAAAATGCATTAGTAACTCTCCTAAAATGTATTAGCAGCGGTCAACGGATGTAGTATTGGTGGTTGTGCAGTTGTTGGTGAGTTGACGAGTCGGATATTTGGATCTGTCTAACGGATTAGATCCGCTAGACCATCTGACAAGAGACTAACCCTTTATCAAATGCATCATTATTTGGTGACGCTACTTTCTGTCACAATTTCTAAAGATTTAATATATATTAAATGCAGTTTTGCGGACGCTAAAAGCGATGTTAAATTTAGTGACGCTCTTAAGCATCTTTAAAGTCGCAAAGCTTTTAAAAATTATTGTCATTAAAATTGTGACGAATTTTACATTTCTAGCTTTTGTAAAATTTATTTCAAATCAATTATTTATTGATTTTTTAAGAATTTCAAACTTAATATTTAATTTTTGGATCATTTTTAATTATTTGTTGTTGGTCAATTATACACTACATAGTCTCTATTTATAATTTGTTAATATCATAAACTTCAATCTTTCGATATGGGATATATATTCTAAGTTTTTACTTTGTGACACTTTTTAATAAGTGTCATCATTTTAATGACACAAACATTAAAAATGTAAGTAAATTTAAAAATTTTGGTGACAAATACAAAAATGCGTAAGTAAAATAGAATGTATCATAAATTTTATGACACTTTTTACTAAGCGTTATCATTTAAGGACACAAATAAAAAAGCATAAGCAAACTCTATAATTATCGTGAAATGTATATAAAAAAAATCGATAATTTTATTAAGATAATAACACTTAATGACATATTTTTTAGGGTTAGAGAGAATTTCACTCTTGAAAGTTAAAACTTAATGAACTATGTTTATTTGACTATTGAGCCGTTGTAAATATAATAAAGCACGTCAAATCCATTGAGTCCTTATTTCAAAATTTTCTTTTTCTTCTTCTTAATATAAATCTCTAAATCTCTTCCCTCAAAAAATAAAAAACTCAAATCTATCATATAAATGTTTCTGTTATGTAAATGAAACAACAACCATTAGTCAATAGTTCATAATTATTAGCTATAATCTATCAATAATCAATATTCAATTGCTATCCCAAAAAATTAAATTTTATTATCACATATTTACATAATTTCTACCACTTAATGCATAAAATTAATAACACAGGACGATAATAAAAATAAACTTTGTTTACCCGAATTAAATTTGATCAGATAAAACGCCACCAGACATACACCTTGACATATCTTAAAAATCACAATAATAATATATCAGCACATGTTAGGGGAAATTATTGGAACCCTTTTAGGTGTAACACAGAGAAATTCACCTGGCAAAAAACACCATATATATATATCTCAATATCATGACAACACATACTCCAATTTTCAGTAATTTTATATTTTATTTTAGCTAACAACTCATTTTGCACATAATAATTAAAGCGTTTATTATTGCGCAATGATTAGTGATGTCCCAAAAGATAACATTCATTAACAACTAATCAACATCAATTTAATTATAAGAAAGTTTAGGGACTTCTGAGATAATTATGGGTTTAGTATTATTAATATTCTGATCCTTAGGTCAGGGATTCGCATATGTAAAGAATATATGCGATTAATAATTCCACTAAATGGGTTGTTCATGAATTCATATATGGCCATAGCAGGTTGGAGTATTTCAAATTAAATTTGGAATAATCACAATTATTTAAGGATGTAATATAAATATGAGGTAGTCTAATCTCTGACGGTCTAACAGTTAGACGGATCCAGTCTAATGGATTTGTCTGACCTGCAGACCCAATAGCGCAATGGGATACTAATACTTTTTAAAAGACATATTAATACTTTTCAGTTGGACTACTAATACTTTTTATTAGAAAAACTAATACTTTTCTGGGGAATTACTGATAATCTTTCATTGAAAAACTAATATTATTTTAGGGAAATTACTAATATGCTTTATGCGGACTGCTAATACTTTTGACGGAAAAAAACTAATACTTTTTAGGGGGTTATTAAATATTTTCAAATGAACAACATAATAATACTTTTTAAGAGGGACTACTAATATTTTTCGGATGAAAACTTAATATTTTCAGCGCTCTTGTGATACTATATCACTGTCCAGTATTATAAAAACTAATACCTTCAACTGAACTACCTACCAATACGTTTCAGATGAACTGTTAATACTTTTCAGAGGGACTGCTAATACCGGTTTATGCTAATAAAATAAAAGATCACCGAGTCAGTTTTTGGGATCCATATAACGGATTTTGACCCATTAGACCATCTGACAAGAGTTTTTGTCAATAAATATATATGTTTAAATGATTCATGTTATTTGTATATATCTGTAATATATAATTTCGAGAATCCTTAAATATTACACCACAATATTGATTTGGAGATTTATTTTTCTCAAAGTTGTAACTTTTGTAATTTTTTTTTTTTTTGGGTACAAACTATAAGAGGAATGTTTGCCGCGGCATTTCAAATCAAAAAATTATCTCGTTTTTCCATTACTTGTATAGTTGTATGCTATTAGCGAAATTCTTAAATTTTAACTGTCAAATTAATGAATAAGGTATAACTAAGCCTTCAATCGTGAACTATTCAATTAAAGAAATCAACATTAATATGATAATATCAATTACATAGCACGGTTCAAAAATCGAGTTGATCAAATTTTCAAAAACCAATTGAGTATTATTAATAATCTTAAGTACAAATTACAAAAATTACTAGCGAGTTCAGTCTAATTACTAAAAATCTAATTATATTTCATGGATTAGAATACCACTTGAAGTTTATTTTTTGTTTAAAAATTGTGCCTTTTGAGAATTATATTTGTAGTTTTTTTAATAAGTTGGAGTACTGGTTGGCAGGGGAAAAAATTTCAAAAAAACTGAAAGATACTGGGTTCGAACCCCAGTTAACACCCTTATAAAAGGTGAGCAGTACCACTTGAGATACAAACTCGTGGTATATAATGATATTTGTAGTACCACAAGGGATATTTGTAGTTTTTAAAAGTAACTAATTAAACATTTTTGTAATTAGGATAAACTTCAAAAATAATTTTTACAATTTATTCTAATCTTCAATGAAAATCACGAAGGAACTACTACTAAAAATAGAGAAATACTCACACACATGTATATGATTACAAGTTTAAAACCCGAAGTTTTTTTGCTCTTCATGGGGTGGCCTAATGGAGTATGATGGGTTTTTGAAGCTGAGAGATCCAAGTTTGAATTCTTACCTCAACATTGCTTGGTCGAGCCTGTCGCATAGAGTTTGCCTAGTGCAATTTATTTGTTTGGCGTGATTTGCAGGCCATTGTGTCAAACCCTAGTGTTTACGTGTGCGCGCCAATATTGGATGCGGATTCCCCGTTATGTTTTTTTTTTTTTCTAAAAAAACCAAAGTCTTTCCCAAATTATAGAATTTTGGGCCCCTCTCTCTTTTTTTAGTACAATGTGGATGTAGGGGAGGAAATACACACTTATATGAGATCGAATTCCAATTAATTGCTCTGACAGCACAAAGTTCCTAATTTTGGGCTTCAACCTTATAAATTTGCGCACAATGTTTTTTGACACACACACACACACATACACACACACACACACACACATATATATATATATATATATATATATATATATATGGGGAGGATCAAGTGAGACCATGTCTGTCTAGGTGAGACACAATGGACTAATCTCAACCATCCCCCACTATTAATCAACGGGTATGATTTAATGGATAAAAATATATTAAAATATTAATTTAATCAATATAAGGGTAGTAGGGTAAAATAACATAACAAGTTAGTTACAAAAATGGAATCAAATCTCTTTCTCTCTCATACATCTCCCAATTTCCCCAATCTCACGTCTCTCTCTCTCTCTCATTCCTCCATTAACGCAAATAAATAAAACTGTAAAGAACTCGAAAATTACAGTTCATAAAATTACGGAAAAAAACAAGAAAAATCGGTGCAATATTACGAGAAATAACGAACAATGAGTTCGAAAACTAAATATGCAACAAAAACTCAACTATATATGCATTATCCGAAAACTATCTATGCAGTAAAAAAACTAATATGTAGTACAAAGATATCCAACTATGCAAGACGTCATAAACTATGCAATAAAATCAACTAACTATGTATTATCTAGAAACTATCTATGTATTGTAGAATAACTAAATATGCAGAACATTATGTAACATCCCATTTTTATAATTTCCAAAAGCAACATCTCATTTTCATAACTAAATATACATTATATTGAACCTATTTATGCAGTGTAGTATAACTATATATGCAGTACGTTATATTCAATTATGTCTTGTTTTTGTAAAGCAGTGCCACCAAAATAACTATATATGCATTATTTGATGTCTAATTATGCAGTAGAAGAACCCTAACTATGTTGTAAAATAAAAATATTTGGAAAGAAAACATGTTTCCTTAAATTCCGCCACAAAATCCTATTTTATGTCACTTTCACCCATAAAATCCATTGGACCACTAATTTGAATTACAAATTACAATAATACCCTTAAAATCAAAGAAAAATTAGGAAATAATTAAAAAAAAACAATTAATCACATCCTTTCATTTTTTAAGATCAATGGGTAAAATAAGTCCACACTGTCTCACCTACTACGGAGGGTGGTCTCATTTGAACCAAATCCTATATATATATATATATATATATATATATATATAGGTGCAATATTCTGAATAATCAACAGTTGTGGAAAATGAATAGAATCAGGTTTGCCTAATAGCATGGTTGTAGAAATTGCTAGGCGCTAGTTGGGCGGCTGACGGCGCCTAGCGCCTAGACCGCCTAGGAATAACACTATTGTTTTTATTATTTTTTTCATTTTTTTTATTTTTGGCCAATTTTTCCCGCCTAGACCGCCTAGACCGCCTAGGCGGGCGCCTAGGCCCGATTTTTTGGCCGCCTAGGAGAGCGCCTAGCTCCGATTTAGAGCCGCCTAGCCCGATTTTTGGCCAAAACGATTTTTTCGGGCGATTTGGACAAAATCGGATCGGCCTAGGGGCGCCTAGGCCGATTTTTACAACACTGCCTAATAGTTATTTTTTGTAATTATTAAACTGTTGATATCCTTCTCCATTAAGAAGATAAGAATTATTACTCTAAATAAAGTTCATATATAACGTTAATATATTTTCTTTGGAGATCCATATAAACAACCGTTGATACACTTTAATAAAGTTAATACTTAATAGTCATTGTCAGCACTAATTACATTCGATATAGTTCTTGAAAGTTCTTAAACTTACTAGAAACAAATTACATCATTACATCTCAACTTGCCCCTATAAAACATAGACACACTATTAATTTCTTTTTTTTTTTCCTCTCTTTCTAATAATAGTGGAAGTTAATGACATCATTGTGCATGATTAAATTATTAAACACACTGTTCTAGAAGACTCTGCCTATCCCCGATTAGTCCTTGTCTAGACGCTAGGCTCCCCTTGTCCGCCTTGGTAATTGTTACGATTAGGCCCCGCCTAACTCCATCCAGGTCCCGTCTAACCCCGCCCAGGCTCCGCCTAAGCGCTAGGCCCCAGTCTGCCGCCCGAGTAGCGCCTAGCGCTTTTTAGAACACTGATTAAACATGTACATATATAACATATAAATCTTTACTGATTAAATACACAAATTGTATGTTTGCTGTTACCCAAAACAAATTGAAGCTCTACTAAGTTCATATAAATGCTAAATTTTACATCTAATATATATTTGGTGTAGATTCTTGGTAAGTAGTGTTTTAGTTTTAACAAATAACGCAAATTAACCCATGGAGATCCTTAGGGGCCAAAGTAAATTGGGCTTTTGATAGTTAGTAGAAAATTATTTGTGAAATGACAACTAATATTTTGGAGGAAATTAAATCATCTCGAAGGATTTATATTAGTGTTTTATTTAATACTCTAATATATTTATATATATATATATATTTTAAAATAGGGATGATTACAAAAAAAATCATTGATGTTTGGGCTAATTACAGGAAAATCCAATTTTATTTTTTAAATTTCAATAATTAAACTACTTGATGTTTGATTCTGTCTTACATTTTCCCCCATTAATAAGCAAAAAACATTTCAAACCTCATCTGATATTCTAGAAATATTACAATTATCCTTTAAATTTAAGATAAAATCAAACATCGACATATATTTTTATAATTTCTAAAAAACTATGGGTGTTTTTTTTTTCTTTCTCTAATTAGCCCAAACCTCAATGATTTTTTTATAAAAATTATTATCCCTTTAAAATATAAGTGATTTATGGAAGTAAACCAGATATATGTACTTTACCTAGAGTCTTAAATCAGGAGGTGAGGTACTTTGTTCGAGAGTATCTGAAATAGATCACACGTTAGATTAGTCAGGGTGGCCTCAGCTAAAGCCCTCCAAAGTTTAAGTCAAAATCAAGTAGTTGAGACACTTAGAAATCTAAATAGTGAAGCAATTTTTAATAATGATAAGTTATATATATATTTTTATTTTCGTATCATATTTATAGTATTGTTCATCATGAAATTTAGGTCATTGTATACGTGATGCTACATCGGGATAATATAACAATTCAATTTTCACATCAGTAAGCAATACAATTATACAAAGCCGTTGATTAATGATGATGACAACAATGGTGGGCCATCCAAGCCAACAAAATTCGCCATTATTTGCATTGGTCGGCCTCCAAAATTACTTGTTAATTATTAATTAATACTATAACCCCCAATTAATTTCAATAGGGCGGCTAATATTAAATATTAAATCAAATTTTAATTTTAACAAATTCTAAATTTCTTTTTTTAAATTAATATTCGCCCTCTCACCCCCACCATAAATACCCTGTACTCACCCCCATCTCCACTCACTCCTCACTCCCACCATTTCACACACTACACACACTAATCGCCTCTGTTTTTACTTTCCAAAAAAAAAAAATGACAAAAGACGTCGAATACGCAGAGCCGGCGGCGGCGCCGGAGTTCTCGGCCAAGGACTACCACGATCCGCCACCGGCGCCGCTCGTCGATTTCGAGGAGCTCACCAAATGGTCCTTCTACAGAGCACTTATTGCTGAGTTCGTTGCTACTCTGCTTTTCCTGTACGTCACCGTTTTGACTGTAATCGGGTACAACGCCCAGATCGACCCCGCCCACGACGGCGATCAGTGCGGCGGCGTTGGGGTTCTCGGCATTGCTTGGGCCTTCGGTGGCATGATTTTCATCCTTGTTTACTGCACCGCTGGTATCTCTGGTAAGTTTTATGTTTTTAATTCGTTTTGGACACCTCAAAATATAGCTTGTTTTACTTGTTACGGGTCGGAGATGATATCTCATGTTCCATTTTTTCTTTTTATTTCATATATTAGATAAATAATATATGTATGACATTTTATACATGCGTCACTATATAATGGAACAAGAGTGAAACACGAAAAGTGAAATTTAAAATCTCAATCCATTATGGGTTGTAGACTGAATTTTTATTACAAATAGTATTTTATCTCATATTTAACTTTTAGAGTGTGTAGATTTTGCCTTTTTTTTAAGTCAAAAATTTTTTTTAGCATGTTTTTTTAGTAATTTTTTAGTTTAAATATTCATTTTGTCCTTTTTTTATTGGTACATAACTCGATACATGTAACTAAGTACCAAGTTATATAGAACATCAATTTTTTGAAAAATAATCAAATAATTCATAATTACAAAAAAAATGTATGATCATCAGTTTTTAGTCAAAACGGCTCAAAAAAACATGTTTTTGGAATAAAATTACAATTTTTCATTTTCAGAAAAAACACAAGTCACCAATTTGAGCTATTATCAAAACACTTTAGTCTTTAAATATATAAAATAACATAACTAACATAAACACACACATGTATATAATAATACTAGAATAACAAATAACAGATTGTATTTTGAAAAAATAATAGTATATCCTTACTTTTTTTTCAAAAAATAACTTACGAGCTTCTAACGTCTTATTTTCTTAAGCTTATAAAGTTTATAAAACTCAACAAACATACCACATGTATAAATTTCATCAGTATTTCAATTCAATGTATATCCACTTATCAACTCCATAATTTGATTTGTTTTTCAAATTATATATATTCATATATATCTAAAATTATTAATTTAATTTATTTCTAACTGAAAACAGGAGGACACATTAACCCGGCTGTGACATTTGGGCTGTTCTTGGGCCGGAAAGTGTCCCTAATCAGAGCAGTGCTTTACATGGTAGCCCAATGTTTGGGTGCAATCTGTGGCGTTGGTTTCGTAAAAGCCTTCCAAAAGACGTACTACAATAGTTATGGTGGGGGCGCCAACAGCCTAGCCTCAGGGTACAACAAGGGTGTGGGTTTGGGTGCTGAAATTATTGGTACCTTCGTTTTGGTCTACACCGTTTTCGCAGCTACTGATCCTAAGAGGAATGCACGGGACTCCCATGTACCTGTAAGTACCCGATCATTACCCCTCCTAATTAAAATATAGAAATAATTACAAAAGCACCCATGAAGTTTTGGCTAATTACAAAAAGACCCCTCATGTGTGATTTTGTCTTGAATTTAAAGGGATAATTGTAATGTATTTTATAAATGCCTTTTTAAGATAGAATCAAACATCAAGGAGAATTTTGTAATTTTCAAAAATATCTTGGTTTTTTTTTGTAATTAGACAGAACTTTGGGGGTGTTTTTTGTAATTATCCCTTAAATATATTAAGATAAGATTGACTTTGGAATTTTGATTAAGAGCCACAACAATTTGATTAGCTAGCTTTTTGTTTGGAGTTTGTTGGATAATTAATTAAGTAGAGCAGGTAACCTAAACTTTTTTCCAACATTAAATTAATTACAGCCCCACTTTGCATGATATGGAGAGTGATGTCATTAGTTTAGGTACCTTTTGACAAAAGGGATTTTTCCTTGGCCACCATTTTTTTGCTGTTAAGCATATAAAATATTCTTTAATAGTTTAATTTTTAATTAATTAATAGACTCGATTAAATAATATTACAGAAACAACATTCTTAATTAATAATTCGTTAAATTTATTAGATAATACATATACAAAGAATTTATATAGGTCTCATGTAAATTGTAATATATAAATTTATTAATCCCTTAATATGTAGTACAAATTCTTAAAAATGACCCACAATGAAAATAATTTTAATGACATTGACCCACACATGAAAATACACGTGAAATAACCGAACCGATTTTTTAGGCCAAATGGGTTGGATCAAATAGACTCCCTTATGGACATGCAAAACTGCAGTCCAACCAAGCTTTTTCAAATTAAATGGGTCGGACATATATATCCAATCCTTTTGGGCCTCCAAAATTGCAGCCAACTCTAACAAAATTACCCAAAGTCAATGAAGATCAATTCTTTTAATTTCTTTTTTCAATTCAATCGTGATATTTTTTTTATCTAGATTTTCCTAAAAAAATATATATTTATTCATTTTGTAAATTTTATCCCACAATTTTTGAAATTAAATTATTTCTTGTATTAGGTGTTGGCCCCACTTCCAATTGGATTCGCAGTTTTCATGGTTCACTTAGCCACCATCCCCATCACCGGCACCGGCATAAACCCTGCCCGGAGTTTCGGCGCCGCCGTCATTTACAACCAGGAAAAGGCATGGGACGACCACTGGATTTTCTGGGTGGGACCCTTCATCGGAGCCGCCATTGCTGCATTCTACCACCAGTATATCCTAAGGGCAGGTGCCATTAAAGCTCTTGGATCTTTCAGAAGCAATGCCTGATAAAAAGAAAAATTTCAAGAAATAATAAATAATTCTTGGAGAAGGCCTTTGAAATTGTAGATATTGTATTTCCCTGTTTTTCTCTTGTTTTTTATTTCCATGTATTAATGTTTGTTTGTTTTCTTTTTCCCTTTTCCAAATAAATATTGCTGTTTTTTTTTTTGGAGTAATATGTTTGTAAATTTGTTTGGGACTTGATTTGTCATATTTGGAGTAAATAAGTATTTTAAAAAAAAATATTATTATTATTACTACTAATACTATGAAAACCAGTGCGAATATTGATAAACATGTATAGTTCACTTGAATATATAAATCATATTTTCATAATGGGGTCGGAACTGAATATATAGCACGAATACTATTAAATATGATGTTATTATGTTGATTTTGGTAATATTTTTCGTTGATATTATATTATTATTATAATAATTGAATTTTGAAAACTCAAATGTATGTAAATATAATTTTTGGATTAAAAATTAATTCATACAACCCATATAAATAGATGAGTTTATGTTGTTCTAAAAAAAATAGATGAGTTTATATTTATTAAAATACAGGTCATTGTGGTTCGATTCGGAAAATCTGAATTAAACATACATATTAGGATTGAGAAACCTGTCACGAATATTATGAGTTTTATGTCTCATCACGAGAGATAAACCCAAACACAACGTAAATAAACATCTCTCTGCATTAGTTATATCTTATGGGATCTCCTATTACACATGTATAAAATAATATTATTATTATACACATAAATGTTGTATATGATTTTGTGCATTGAAACACAAGATTAAACATCTTTGGAAATATGAGATTAGCTAGCCCATAAACCATGTACTCGAATAAGCACATAATGACATAAATCATAGGGCAAATTCTGATAACTACCCACTTAGAATAAGACAAAAATTTTTATGGCATGTGAGATAAAAAACTAAGTTTTCTATCCACTTTTATGGTTCTTTTACCCAAATACCCTTGATACTTTATCTCTCACATATTTCTCTCTCATATTAATATACTTTCAATATTTTCAGATTTTTAACACAAGTTTTAGTTTTTTTAAAACAAAATCAGATTTTTGTAAAATCGTTTATTATAAAAAGAAAAGTTGAAAATAATTTTGAGTTTTTATGATTTTATAATTTTAAGATACTTTAAATAAATAGAAAATATTTTAAAAAAAGTGTATAGTTTTATTTAAAACAATTTTCATGTTTACATTTTTTGTAACTTTTTGATTTGAATAACTTCGATTTTTTTTTTGTTTTTTAAACAAATTATCGTGTTTTTATATTTTAATATAATTTTGTGGATTTTTTAACGTATTTTAATAAATAGAAAATTCTTTTAAATTTTATTGAAACACGATATGGCACGACATGTGGAATTGAATAAGGAATACAGACATTGAAAATGGACAAGAAGTTCTTATTTTGGTTTCAAATTTAATTAGTGATTACGAAATTGGGACTAATAATTTATTTATCCATCAGTCTACCTTTACGAATTACAGGCATGTATTACTTTTATTTATTCGTGATTAGGAAATTGGTTTCAAATGTATTATTTCTTTATACAGACTCTTGGTACTTGTGTCCCAATTTTCAGGCATGTTTTACTTTTATTTTCTTTTAGGCACGATATGGGCACGATATATATATATATATATATATATATATATATATATATGTACATGGGGGTTAGCACGATATGGGCACGATATGAGCACTATATAGGCACGATATGGGCACGATATAGGCACGATATGAGCACGATATAGGCACGATATGAGCACTATATAGGCACGATATAGGCACGATATGTATATGTATATGTACATGGGGGTTGGCACGATATAGGCACGATATGTGCACGATATGGGTATACGATTGGGAGAAAGTGTACACGATTTTCAAGAAAAACATTAATTACATCAGCTTCAAATTTCAAAACCTCCAATTAAAGGAGGGACATTTTTGTCAAATTGGGTAGAAAAGAGTTTTATTATATCTATGGGTAGAAAAAAATACCCAATATCCACAGTGGGTACTTTAAAAATTCCCCCTAAATCATATGTAGGATTACCTTAGATTTGATAAGAAAAGGACAAATGACTCATTACGTACCATCCAATCTAGAGGTGACAATTCTTGATACGACACGAAAATGATACAAAATGAATGGATTAGTGTTTTGGCCTTAGCGTATTCGTGTTCTTATCGTGTCGACACGATAACGACACGAGAATCTGTTATTTTGTATGTTTGTATCGTGTATTGTCATGTAATATCATGTCATATAGTATTGTAATTTGCTATCGTATATTAACGTTTAAATCAATTTCTTTTTATTTTTGACATGTTGTGTCGACATGAAAATTTTCGTGTTCGTATTCGTGTCGGAGTAAATTCTTATTGTGTCGTGTTCATGTTTAACCTTATCGTGTCGTGTCAACACAAAACAAGACACGATTACACGATTTGTGACCCCTAATCCAATCTCCAAGGATAAGAGAACCCTGCATGAGTTGGGTTTTGTCATTAGTGAAGAAGATGCTTTTGAAGTTGAATTATTTATCAATTAAATAACAAAGGAACCTTCAAGAACCGTGTTAGGTCATTAAGGGTTGAATGCCTTGTTTACTTTTAATTTATTACATTTAATTATACATCCTCTTAGCTCATTTTAGCAGTAATGAGCTAATCCATCTTATCTTGTTCCTACATTAATTATCCATTTCTCCGAGGTTGGTTAGCCTTTATCTGTTTGATGATGCACTCTTAAGCTTTAAAAAACTGAAATTCTTGGAGAGTTATGTGGCTTGTCTTTGTATATTCATAGTTGAAAAGATTTAAAAAGAAAATGACGATAAGGTCGGTATTAATTTAGTAATTGGATAAATCAAATATATGTTAGTCCATTTTTAATTTAACCGAATTCCAATAATACATATTAAATAAATTATAGTTTTGTCTTATAAGGCCTAATTTGTTTTTGATGATAGGACTGATTTAATTTTCTGGATTAAATAGGAATCTATAATTAGATAATTTGAAACATCATGTGTTTTTTGGACATAAGATTGTGAAACTTAATAAAATGAGTGATAAAAGGCACTTTGTTTGGCATATTTGAATATGCAGGATTAATCATTAAATGTCTAAAATAGCAAATACTTTGTTAGTTAAAACATGTATTAAACCCGTACAATACTCATACATATGAATAATTAAAAGTTCTTTCATTTTCATATACATTTTGAATCTCCGCGTAATAGTCCTATAATATTTATTATATTTATCATACTCAAAATCTAACCTCTATAATAATTACATAATTCTTAAAATAATAATAAATTTGTTAAAACTAACTTTGCCGGCTGTCATTAAATATCTTCGCCAATTGTTAAAAAGATTTTCAAGCAAAATGTACTTTAAATATGGCCTTTTTCTCAAATTTATGCTCCAAAAGTAACTTTTAGTTTCTAGGCCTTGTTTGTTTATGTTTCCAACAATCTATTTCCAATTTTCAACTATTCATAAACTACAATTATGTTTGTTTATAAATTTTCCAATGAAAATCATTATTTTCACATTCCATTTTTCACATAAAACTACATCTCAAACCTATAATTTCAATTCTCAACCCTATACACTATCCTACATCATTCATCAATCACTATTTTCATTTTTTCATCCAATTATACATATGAGACCCACCAATACCAACTCTATCCACTTAAAATATTATTATTTTTTTAATTATTTTACCTAATGGGACCTACCACTCTACAATCTTACAAATATAATATTATATATCCAATTAAAATATTCAACCACTATCAACTTTTCAAATTATTATATACATAAAATAATACTTCAAAACTACTCAACCAAACACAATCTCATTTCCAAACCTACATAAAACTCATTTTCATTCATTCATCCAAACATATTTCTAATTTTCACACGAAAACCAATAAATTCTCAAAATTCAATTTCCAACACTAGAAACTAGAAATGGTCCATGGAAATATAACCGTACGAGGCCATAAGGGCCACTAAGTTTCCTTAATGTTTTAATCTTCATCAAGGCACCTCAGTTTCTATATGCTGAAAAAAATGGGGTCTTTGTACTTCAAAATAAGGTACGGTACGTAATAATATTTCCTTAATGTTTTAATTTTATTTTCTATTTATATTTTTGGCTATTTGTAACGGGCCACTAAGTTGGATCCAATTTTCTCTAAAAAATTGCCAAGATGTTAGCCCAAATTCAAGCTCAATTGTTGGCCTAATACTTAGGCCCATTTGTATATACAATTTCTCTGGAATCTTGTTGGAGTTTTTGTACAAATTATAGGATGATTCTAAAAAACTCACTTGTAAATATCTCAACGTATCTTCTAGGAATATTCCATGAAGAAGTTTAGAGACTTACTCCCAACCATTAAATCAAAGAAATCATCATTGTCTATTAAGGAAGTGGAGTAGTTAAATATATGTAGGGTCTCATTTGTAAACCATCAAACAATTGTAATACAAGAATTCTCTTACAAGCGATGTTGTGTGCACTTTACTTAAACCTGCTCTTTTATGTTCCATTTCAACTTGGCAAAATTTGTTTTCTTATTAATAAAATAGTAGACAACTTTGTTAGCACTCATTAAAATGTATTATAATACACGTGTTATTTTTTGTGGACACTTATTTCAGATAAGAAAAATTAATATTGTGCCCTCTGTAATACCAAACCGAACCGTATCGAAATTTCACTACTCCAGTTTACCAATTTCTATTTAGTAACAGTAAAACCATAACCTTAAAGTGGGGAAAAAACTTAAATTAGCATGGCCATTTCATCAAACACCAAAAATGCTATGAAAACACAAAGAGTTCATATTAATAACAAAGTAAACATTAATAAACTCACAGAACAATCAAAACCTCTATTTATATTAATAAATCGGCAGAAATATGTAACCAAGTTGGTAAAAATTTCATCTCAAAAGTAACTCAAAACGATTTAATCAAACCTAAGTTCCTAGTAGCTTACTTGACATTTAAAACAAAGAGGCAAGATCTTCAGAAACACACAGAGGGTTAGGATTGAGTAGAGATTTCTTTAGCTGCAATTTTCTTTATATCAAGATAAAGATAAAAGAAAACCTAAAATAGGAAAACCCAAAATATAATTATAATAGCATACCCTATAGCTGCCGCAGGCTCCGCAGGGATGGGTGGAATCGCCGCCGGCTCAACGGCGGGTGGCATGGCCCCGAAATTTCCATCTTTAGAAGTGATTCTTGGGCGATGGCGCCTACGATAGACAAGCAGAGCCGGCGTCTCTGGGACGGGTGCCATGCCCGTAGGCTCAACGGCGGGTGGCATGGCCGCCGGATTGACATCTGAAGAAGTCATTTTTGGGGTTCGGCGCCTTCGAAAAACAAGCGGAGCTGGCCTCGCTGGGAGCTCAACGGCAGGTCGCATGGCCGCTGATGTGAAATCATTAACCCTCTGTGTGTTTCTGAAGATCTTCCCTCTTTGTTTTAATTGTCAAGTAAGCTACTAGGAACTTAGGTTTGATTTAATTGTTTTGAGTTACTTTTGAGAGGAAATTTTACCAACTTGGTTTACGTATTTCTGCCGGTTTATTAATATAAGTAGAGGTTTTGATTGTTCTGTGAGTTTATTAATGTTTACTTTGTTATTAATATGAACTCTTTGTGTTTTCATAGTGTTTGATAAAATGCCCATGCTAATTTAAGTTTTTTCCCCACTTTAAGGCTATGGTTTTACTGTTACTAATTAGAAATTGGTAAATTGGAGTAATGAAATTTCGATACGGTTCGGTTTGGTATTACCGAGTGCACAATATTAATTTTTTTATCTGAAATAAATCTCCACAAAAAATAACACTGTATTATAATACATTTTAATGAGTGCTAACAAAATTCATGAATATGGGTTAGATACTTAACTTAATCAACTTTCATGTCCCGTGCTTTTTCTTGTCCAGTCCTGGCTCAGATCAGTGTGAGTATTTTTTTCCCTATAAGTCTTGGCTTTGGCATCCCATTCGATTCCTATGAAGGGATCTTGGGTTGTGTTGACTCTATTGTATTAGTGATATTTCAAAAGTTGTCGGTTAATAAATTGACCTGGTCATCCACTGAACTATTTATCCTTATCTCTAAAATGTATATTTTCAAAAGGCTTCAAAGTTTAGTCACTCAAGTCATCAGTTTCCCTTATTCAATTCAAAATGAGTCAATGTAGTTCCTACTAAAACACCCAACGAGTGCATTTACTATCCATTAACGGCACTTTCGAGATAAGATTAGATTCAATCAAAGTTATCACATTTTGTTCCTATTTTTTTTGGGTCATGGATGTTGTGACCTTTGTTTTATAAAAGCAAACTCAATGTTCAGTAAAAACAGAGGAGAAAGGCTGGAGTGAAAGTGTCATTTGAGTCTGATAAGATTGTAAGATTGTAATGACAAAAATAACGAGTTTGTCGAAAAATGCTCTCGTAACCAGGCATCTCTGTGCTTAATGTTTTCAATGTGATTAATGAAAATGCATCTTGATTATATTCGCAGAATGTAGTCACTTGGTTTGATTTCTAACATAAATAATACCAACATGACTAATGTGAAATTTGTTGTGAGGCTAAGCAAATAAAAAAATCGTGTTTTTCTGTACATAGAGAAATTGCATTACTTGGCTTAATTCACACTAATTTAGGAGACCTTAAACAAACTATGACCAGAGGAGGCAATAGATATTATGTGACATTATTGATGATTACTCTAGACATACTAGAATTTACTTACTTAGAAATAAAGATGATGCGTTCGATATGTTTGTTTCTTATAAACTGAAATAGAGAACCAATTGAATAAGAAAATTAAAAGAGTTAGGTCTGATAGAGGAGGTGAGTTTACCTTAATTCATGATTTTTGTGAAAAAGAAGGTTATTCCCCTGAATCAAATGGTGTGGCGGAAAGAAAAAACAGAACTTTAAAGGAGATGATGAATTCTATGCTAGTTAGTTCCTCTGCACTAGATAACCTTTGGGGTGAAGCTATATTATATGCTTGTCATTTACAAAATAGAATTTCTTATAGAAAATTAGGCAAAACACCTTATGAAATGTGGAAGAGTTATCCAACCAACCTAAAATATTTAAAAGTGTGGGGGTGTCTTGCTAAAGTCATGTTGCCAGACCCTAAGAAAAGAAAAATAGGTTAAAAAACCTCTGATTGCATGTTTATTGGCTATGTTGAACATAGTGCTGCATACAGATTTCTCGTTTTGAAAGTGATGTACTTGATGTTAACACTAATGTTGAAATCAAGAATGCTGAGTTTTTTGAACATGTTTTCCCTTTGAAAATGGATGTTAACTCTCGTACTCCTGTGGAAAGAAGTGTGGAAAATTTTGTTGAAAACTCTTCGTATGATTTAAGGAGTAAAAGACAAAGAGTGGAAAAATTATTTGGAAATGATTTTTATACCTACCTTGTTGATAATGATCCTTATCCATTTTCACAAGCTATTTCTTCTTCTGAATCCAAGTTTTGGAAAGAAGCAATTAAAACTGAAATTGACTCTATTAACAAAAACAAAACGTGGATTTTAGTTGACTTGCCACTTGGGGCTAAACCCATTGGTTGTAAATAGATTTTTAAAAAGAAATATTATGCTGATGACTCTATTAAAAAATATAAAGCCAGATTGGTTGCTAAGGGCTTTACCCAAAAACAAAACATTGATTATTTTGATACTTTTGCTCCAGTGACTAGAATCTCTTCTATTCGAGTTTTGATTGCTTTAGCATCAATTCACCAAATGGATGTTAAAACAACCTTTTTAAATGGTGATTTAGAAGATGAGATTTATATGATACAACCTAAAGGTTGTGTAATTTATGGACCGGAGAATAAAGTTTGTAAATTGCTTGAATCCTTATATGGTTTAAAACAAGCACCCAAATTGTGGCATGATAAATTTGATCAAGTTTTGATATATGATGGTTTTAGTTCTGTTGAAGTAGACAGATGTGTGTATATTAAACTTGTTGATGATCAATGTGTGATTATTTGCCTATATGTGGATGATATGCTAATTTTTGGTACTAGTCTTGATATGATAAACAAGACTAAGGAGTTTCTTGTTTCACAATTTGATATGAAAGATATGGGTGAAGCAAGTGTGATGTTTGGTGTTAAAATCATAAGGAAAGATGGTGGCATATTGTTGACACAAGAACATTATGTTGAGAAACTTCTTAAGAAATTTGGACACTTTGATGTCAAACCTGTGAGTACTCTTTATGATGATAACACTCAACTAAAGAAAAATAGAGGTGATCATGTGGCTCAATCTAAGTATGCACAAATTATTGGGAGTTTGTTGCATTTAATGAAATATTCTCAACCGGACATAGCTTATGATGTGTATAGATTGAGCAGATATACACATAATCCCAATAGTGATCACTGGGCTGCCTTGGAAAGACTAATGAGATATTTGAGAGGTACCATGAGCTATGATATTTTTTATAGTGGATTTCCCATTGTACTTGAGGGTTACAACGATGCTAATTGGATCTCTGATTCTGATAAGATAAAATCCACTAGTGGTTATGTATTCACACTTGGTGGTAGTGTAGTGACATGGAAGTCAGCTAAACAACCGATTATTGTTAAATCTACTATGGAGTCAGAGTTCTTTGCTCTGGAATTAGCTGGCAATGAGACTGAGTGGTTGAAAAACTTCTTACCTAATATTCCTTTGAGCTTGAAACCCATACCATCAGTGTCTATGCATTGTGATTGCCAAGCGGCAATAGCCATAACGAAAAAAAAATATTCAACGATAAAAATAGACATATACGTCTAAGACATGAAGTGGTGAAACAACTATTGAAAAATGGAATTATATCGATTGATTATGTGAAATCAGAAATGAACTTGGCAGATCATCTAACTAAACCCTTGGGTAGAAAATGATTGATGAGACATTGAGGGGAATGAGACTTAAGTCAATTTGAGATTAACAATGATAGTAACCCAACCTTTGTGATTGGTGATCCATGAATAAGGTTCATATGGGTAATAACAAGTCACTTGTTAGTCCTGCTAGCTCAATTTAATTTGTCCCTTCCTAAGGCGCATGTGGTCAGCTAGACTGCAAATATGTGAGGATAACCTAAAAGCATTTAATGATTTCATATCCCTTATGGGTGGTATATTGAATTGTAGCAATATACTTGATGAAATCACCTATATGAGTGTGGAGTGGGACCGCTCCTATGAGATTATGGCTAAATCTCTAGAGCATTCATGAACTACCAGACATGCGCACGATCTATTGGCACAACAACGCGTTGAACAACAAAATTTTAGAGTAAAATGTGAGGGATAAGATCTCTAACATGCAATAAAGAGTCTTTGGTTCATAGAACTTAAAACATTCACTAAGTCTCTGTATATTATGTTTTGTCTTTCTAGGTCTGGTTCATAGTCTAAAGACACCAGTCTCGATGCATTCTTACCCTGTCTTAACCCACCAATAAAACTTCTTTATTTTTTTTACAACTTTTGAAATATGTGGAGGATTATTGTATATTAGTGATATTACTGGACTATTTATCCTTATCTCTATAATGTGTATTTTTAAAAGGCTTCAAAGTTTAGTCACTCAAGTCATCAGTTTCCTTTATTCAAAATGAGTCAATGTAGTTCCTCATTTTTAGTCCTACTAAAACACCCACCGAGTGCATTTACGATCAATTAATGGCACTTTGGAGATAAGATTAAATTCATTTAAAGTTATCAGTTGCTAATTCAAAGTGGGTCACATTTTGTTCCTATTTTTTTGGTTCATGACGTTGTGGCCTTAACAGAGGAAAACACTCGGGGCAGTGTTTACAACACGCCTCACATTTTCAAATTTTTCGGAGTGCCGCTGCTCTACCTTATAAGTCACAGATTATTGCTGATGATCAGTTTTCAGTTTCCAGAAAAAAAAAAAAAAAAATCAATAGACTCATCTTCTAAAATATCTAGCCCACTAGAAGTTTCCTAAAACTTGAGCCTTTTGGGCTTGAACTATTGTTTTATCTTTTAACTCACAAATGTTTTTTTAAGCTCAATGTTATTTGGACCAAAATCAAGTTTAATTCCAACACATCATATAACGCCTATTGATTGATGTTCAATCATTCCAGATTAACAAAAGCACATATTGTATCTCTATCATCTTCATGTCATTCCTGGTGAAGAAATTCAACATTAGGTTATACAAAAGCCCATTTAATCTCACTTTCATTCCATGTGATGTATTCATCTACTTTTGCAATATTCATATTACAATTCCATGTAATGTATTCATCTTACAAGATATCAATTTATCTAAACAATTCTTTTTGCCAAACACACCTAGTGAAAAAATTAATTATTTTTTCGGATATTTTCATACATATGTATTTTTTTTTCTAAACTCGAGGGTTTTTTGAGATCGACAAACTCAAAAATATGCTTTGCGATGTTATCGTTATGTTTTCAGTATTATTCTCTCTTGAATTCTTGATCAGAAATTGTACTCAAATTTCAATATATCTTGTTTTATACAAACATGTCCTGTTCATGTGACCTCAGGGTTTTTCAATCCCCTCTTGGCAAAAATCTTGTGACTTTTGAGGTGCATTAAATAGAACTTGTGAGATTTATTTATGAACTCTTTGCAAAACTAATTAAGAAAAAAAAAACTAGAGTTTATATGACTTATTTTTATTTTTTTCATACGGATCACCCCATTTCCATGTGTTTGTTCTGCCATTGGCTTGGATCTTGTATTATAAGTTATTTTATTTTATATTTAATATTAAACATACACGTTAAATATATACAATACGTTTTATTGAATAATATTTGAATGTGAACGATAAATATTGTCGTACACCAACAAAATAAAATCTAAAATATAGACCTTAGGGGTGGGAAGAAACTCGTGTTATTTACTTTAGCATGCGTTTGCAACATTATGATAATATGTTGACTGGTGAGATAAGGGAATTTGCATTAATAGGGCTGCTGCAATTAGCCACTTATAATTGAACACCATTAATTACTTGCATTTAAAAACACTTTGCTGGTTCTTTAAGCTACGCCAGAACTTTCTGTTTTTTTCTAACATCAAATTATGAAATTAATAGATAATAAATGATTGTGAATCATACATTCTCACCTACAAAATTCTACACATTTATCCATAATCAGCAGAAAAAGTGGAATTTCCGATTAACCCTTTTTTCTTGAGTACGTTTTATACATATTTCTCATGTTTAGGCATTATTTATTTATTTTTTATATAAGTTTCTATTTCTAAAATAGTCCCTGGAAGCATACTCTAAAAAGTGCTAGGTGCTAGTCGGACGGTAGATTGGGGTCTAACACTTAGGCGAAAACTAGGCGGTGTTAGGGGGGACCTGAACGGGGTTACGCGGAGCCTAATCAGAAGAAAAATCTAGGCGAACAAGAGGGGTCTAGCGCCTATACGGAGACTATTCAGGGCTAGACATGAATTTTTACAAGAGTGCCCAGAACTAGTGTTGATTAAAATATGATTAGTTGATTACAAATACTTCTTCCTTTTTCTTTTAAGTCATACTTTCATAAGTAGAATTAATTGCATTATTAGTTGTTTAATTAAGGAGTTAAGGTATGTTTAATTGCAATCCAAGTCCCCACAAGTTTCTGAAATAAAGAGGCACATGATTCTCAGTGCCACTCTTTGGGACAATTTCATAATTTTGCTGGACATATTCATCATTCCACAATCCACATGCCTGCTGACTGTCTTAGAATTTTTTTCAGTTTTACTTTTACTCTACTTGTGTCAAGTGAGCTACAAAAATACTAAAAAGAGAAACATAAAAGAAATAAACAAAGAATAATATTTAGTCAAATTACACTAATTAGCTTCTTTTTCATACTCAAAGCTTTGTTTGTCATCTTGTAAGTATTCATACATAATCACCTCTAAACTCATCAAGTTTTTAATAACTTATTTTTAGTGTTGGGAAAAAAGAAGTAGGCTATTTACAAACAAAAGTTTACTATATATAATGAAATGTATATATATTACCAAAGCTGAAAAACGAACCAAGCTACTCGATACTCTATTCGAGATCGATCGTTAAAAGCTCGTTTGAGCTCCGTTCATTAACATAACGACCAAATTGAACATATTTTTTTGCTTGATAAGATGTAAAGCTCGACTCAAGCTCAATTTGATTCGTACAAAAAAAAATGTGTACAAATATGAAGCTACTCGAGTTCGATTCGTATTTGACTAAAGTTCGAGATTCGATTCATTTAATAATCAAACCAAGCCCAAACATAATTTTGGAAGCTCGATTAAAATTCAAACAAGCTTGAGCGATATCATGTCGGCTCGACTCGACTCGTTTACACCCCTATATATTACCGAATCAAAGAGAAGTGATTAAAAAGCAATGAAACATAGTATTTTTAGAGGAAATTCATGAATAAATTCAGGGGCATGCTCAAAAGTTTTACATGAAGGGATAACAGGGAATATGTGAACATCATCAATACCCATCATTTTCAAGATTCAATTACAAGCAACCCACATTATATATCACATGACCCTATAAAAAGCACAAGCCCAAATTCAAACAAGCAAGCACTTGAAAACCCCAGAAAACGGAAACACTATAATGGCCCCCTTGCTCATCTTTGCCATTCTCTCCATCATCTCTGTTGCCAATGCTGAAAATCGAGCTCACGGTCTCAACAACGAAAGCCCCATGGCCCTTTCCCCAGCAGCATACACATTCTTCAACCCCAACACACAACAACCGAGCATGAACAGCCCGTGTGGTTCATCAGACTGTTCGTCTCTACCTTTAGCCGCTGCCACCGTGCAGTCGACTCCAGCCCATGAGAGCGCATCCGCGGGTGGGAAAGGGCTGACGGCCGGTGGCATAGTCGGGATTCCTTTAGTATTTATTTTTGCTTGCATCATCACAGCAGGAGTTTACTATGTGGTGATCAAGAGGCGGCTCAACTCACGGAGAGCCAATCCCCAGCAGCAAGTGGAGGTGTAATGTGATGAGCGGAGTGGCGTGAGGATGTGGTTCGAGCATTTCTCATCCACCCCTGGCCTCTTCATTTTTTGATACATAGCAGTTCGAAACTCATATTCCCTATGGTACTTTATCGGGTGTTTTGTTTCAATACATCAGGTATATGCCACGTGGTACAATAATGAAATCATCTTATACACGTGGGATTCGCTTGGTTACTAAAATACTAAAACACTATATAAAATAGGAGATCTCGTTTATATTTCTAGATATCTATTACCCTATATACTCATTTTTTTTCAGTATTCTAACATCAATCTACATGTCCAAAGATGTTATCATATCACGACTTACACATGATTCATCAGACGGTGACACTTGGACTAAACCAAAGATGTATTTAATTTCATGAAAGAGATGTGCTTGAGAGTTGCACTAAACTCATGCAAATTAAGAAATTGTTTGTAACCAAAACCATGAGGCTTCACAAGCTAACTTGAAAACTTGGGCTTGAAATGTTTATATGGCTCGGATACGCAACAGTAATGGGCATATTGCTAAATTAGTTAATGCATCGACGAGGCTAATGAGAAGTATAGTTTCAATCACAATCGCAGAGTCTTGTATCGATAAATAAAGTGCATATGCCGCCCTATTAAAGGAAAACCAGAAAAATAGAGAAACTAACTGAGAGTTCCAGAAAAGGAGATGGGTGAGTCTAAAAGATATTAAGATTCTAGACTAGCTTCTCATGGTGCTAATATAATGGAACAGTTATCTCAAAAATATTCAGTTTATAGATCTTATTCTTTTTACTCGAAACAAGAAGTAAATGCTGTCGGCCATCAAGCAAGAAAAGCCGGTGTTTGGCCCTGATGAATCATAAACATACACATGGGAAGGCCATGCTATGTATGATTGGATAAAATGAAACAACCTTCATGCATTGGTTAGATTATGGAAATATTCCTACCATCCGCTCGAGCTGAGAGACTCAATAATATGTCCAAATGTATTGTCCACAGATTTGTTCCATATGTGAGCAAAGTCCAGGCGGGAGCTTCTTCCAAATATAGGCTTTCTTGGCTGAAATATTTTGAAAAAGAAACTTCTGATTATATAGGAACAAGAATCACTCTTTGTATCACAAGAAGGCAAGAAAGAAATTCATCATCTCTGTGAACTTTTAATTGATGATAATGACAACTTTCAAAGTTTAAAAGTTGAAGTATGCTGCAGTAAGTTTGAAGCATATAAAATACAAGAAACTTTAAAGCACGCTCAAAGTCCATTGCCAAAATTCAGCCTTAATTTGGAAAAAGGAGCCTAATAACTTTTGAACATTATATGAGTATCAACTTGTCGCTGTTTCTTGTACGGCGTTTTCTTGCTCAACATTATCAGGAATTAACCTACGTTTTCAAGATTTTAATCCAGGGAACCTCAGAAAAGAACATCACAAGAAAAAAAAAAAGAAAAACAATACCCAGAATCTTTCTACATGGTAATAAATGTTTCTAGGAATATTCAAACAAATAAGAACTGATGTCAGCAATAGTATTATTAATTGCCTGTGTTTTTAGTATTGTAACGAATTCCCCTTCCAAAACTAAGATCACCCCAGGCCTAAATTCGCAGGACTACAATACGTGACCAATCCTTCAACACATTATCATAAAAGTATTATTTAACATAAGATATATCTATGATAACAGTGACCAGCAGACAACATTCAGGTCGTACCTGAAAGTTCAACACGACTGCTTAGTGTCTCCTTTCCCACACTTTACCAGTGACACTCTCAAAAGGAGCTACCTAATAACCCAAAAAGGTTGTATAACAGAAGTGTAGTTATAACCAAACCGCAACCCCATTTCAACATTTTTTCCTTTATTGTTATTTAACCAGTTTCCTAGGCGTAACATTCTCTTACACTTTGTCCCATCCTCTTTGCCATATCCATTTCTGTGTTCCTCCATCTATACTGACAACCGTGTTGGTAGTTTCAGCATGATTTTTGACAATGTTTCTGACTTTCCTCACTGAAATTTCCAAAAAAATTAAATATGATGACGTAGGTGTATGCTTAACAAAGGAGATTTCCTTTTCTATAGTAACTAAATTTACACTATATTATGTGTCATTTCTTGTATGACACCTTATGTTTTTTTTTTTTTGTGCGCCCATTTGTGAATGCAGATAATTTTGTAACGGTGTTGACAAGACAAGCAATTGAGAAGGAAGGACAAGCTAAATATAGGAAAAACTGGTACTAACGTTGGCTCTTAAGATATGAGATTGACTATTGAGATAAGTGGCTTAAATTATAATCATAAAGAAAACCACAGTTCCATATCCAGGAGTGTAAATGCTCAAATTGAACAGCAAATACTGAGGTAGGGAGGTCCCCTAACTGTTAGCAAATTATAAAGAATTAGGGAGGTCAGCGAAAACAAGGTCATCTGATTCCTACTGTTTATTTAAGCTTCATTGTTCTCAAGCTCATGATCTTGGATGGTAGAAGTCAATACAAGACTGGAAGGCAAAGCATGTGCTTCCTCTGTAAATAAAACTCATAAAGTTTTATGACCATATTTATAATATTCTTTTCTTTTCATGTTTTATGAATTCAAAGCTTTTCCTACTAATCATCGATAAACCATGCAGGGATCCTTTGCTTCTCATTATGCAAGATCATGGATGAGGGGAGAAATCAGTTGTAAGTTTCAAACACTTCTATATACAAGTGACAGTATGAGTTACAGACAATAGGCAGGTGACATTTCAGCTGGACTAGTCTACTAAATTAGATTATTTTAAGAATATTTGTACCTGCAATTCAGAAGTCAACATGGTGAAAAGTAGACCCAGACGGCAAAACTAATTTACCCCAGAAGACAAAATTATAGCAAATCCTTGGTTATAACAACTATTTTCTTTATATTCCGGATATTTACACTGTCCCATAAACACCAAATAAAGCCACAAAATTGAAGAATCTAATTACCAAGGAATTAACCTTGGTTCTACTGATCTTTGAAAAAGTTACCTCGCTTAGATGTAAAACCACAACAGTTTCAGTTCTGAAAAATCTTATAGATATTAATATATATACATAAGTGGCGGAGAATATCTTAGGTAAGTCATGTTGTAGGCCCTCAAGCTTTTTACAGAACTAATTTACTACTTATTCCGTTATAATCTTCCCTTTCTTTGATTCATGGGAGAGTTACAAAAGCCTGCAGACCTCTGGAACTTTCTTCAGACTATGTATAGAAATCTCTTTATGAAACAACAATGATGGGCTACCCTTCCCTTTCAAAGGGAGAAACAGAATGATCCTGTTTTTCAAGGTTGTGCCAGTATAGCCGTCATCAACATTATTTACATGGGCTCTTTGACTCAAATTTTGTCAATAATATGTTCCCACCACAAGTGATAAGTACCAAACAACATATGCCTCTTAATTGAGTATACAGTCGTTTGCATATTATATATTAACATACGGAATATTTTACTTTTCAAAATTCAGTAATCTAACCAAATAGGTGTTTACTTGTCATTGTCACCTCCTCCTCCTTCCGCAGAAAATGAAACGAAATTCAATTCTACCCCCGACCTGAAGTTATCACAGTTGTATGTACTCTTACATTGATCGACAGCATAAGCATCATCTGATGATAAACGACATACACATATGCATGTAATCAACAACAAATGCTCAAACAAGTATTCTCACTTGATATAAAACATCTTTTTTGATTACTCACACAATAGTTAATTGTTGTCTTTTGATTGTTGAACAGCATATACCTTAACCAATCTGAGGTAAACATTTTTCTCAGTGACAATTAACAGTACCAAGAACTATTGTACAATTTTGTCTCTAGATCTGCACAAAGGTACATTTTCCGGAAAAACAAAAAATGATTAACCTCCTCCATCCACAACACCACTCCTCCACACAACCACCAATCCAAACTAGGATTTATTGACCAGGCTGCTTCAGTGTACAAGTGTAGTAAATGTTTGCACAATATTCTTGAAAAATTGAAGGAAGGTCTCTTTCTTCTGGCAAATTTTGTATAATAATCATCCAACAAAACCATCCAAAAAGTGTACATAATACTTGAAATTTTGTTTGAACTAAAACTGAAAGTAATTAAAAAGTTCAATTCCGTTCCTTTTCGATACATTTGCATCAAATGTTAAAATAAAGACCACAAATGAAGATTGTTCACAACTACTGATATTCACGAAATTCCGCAATTGCACACTAAACTACGAGAAGATGAGGCATCAGGCAACAATACTAATCAACCAATCATATGCAATACATAATTAGGGTTTTTTTTTTTTTTTTTTTGGTTGGGGGGGGGCATAACAACAAATAACCATACAAAGTTTGAGAAATTTAACAGAAGAAAAATTACCTGAGGTTGAGTATCAGAAATGGATTTATAAATGCTTCTACGTTGCTCAAAAATCACCACTCCAGTTAAAAAGCTCCCCAGTGCGGCGCCTAATAGACGCTCCTGCGCATATATGTACACACATAAGTTTAAAAATAATTGGGATAATTCTGATCATGTATGAAAAGTAAAAATACCCGAGCAAGAACGCTAATCATGGCGCTTGCTAGTTGCTAAGCAGAGAAGAAAAGCCTGCGCTGGATTTTGAAGGGAAATCAGAAATGATAGTTATTGATAACGGAGAAGGTAAATTCATGAACCAGTTCTTTTCTTCGTTTTTATGTTTTGACATTTTATTTGTTGTTTCTTGTTTTATAATAGCTTCTTACAAGAAATATATATATATATATATATATAGGAGATCCTATGAGACCATAATTATAGATAAGAACATGAGACTCAATCCATACCGTCCAACCAAATAAAATAGAAGGCTAGGATTTAATGGGATTTATAGTAATTAAAAAATAGTGAGAACCAAATAGGGGTATAATTGGAATGTTAAAATCAGCCAAATAACCGTTTTCCTAAAATCAATGAATAAAATCTTACCATAATCACCATTTTCTTCTCCCAACGTGAAACAGCGTCCAAAACCAGCATGAACAGCGTCCAAAACTATGCATTCATCATCGTCTTCTCCCACGATCAAAGCACCGTAAAAAACACCGAGAAATCCCACGCAAAAATCAAACCTGCAAACACAGAGAAAAATTGAAATTACAACTGCGAAAAACACCAATATTAAAAACCAAGCATCAAAACACAAATCAAACCATCATCAAAAACACAAAAACAACACAGCCCACATCAACGGGATTGATATTGCAATGTCACAAACACAGGATACCCCCTCCACAAACCAGACGCATCAAGGTAAAATTTCGCACCAATTGATCAGTAAATATGTGTGGTTGGAGTGCATGTAATGTGGGACAATGAAAAAACTCATGAATCAGTATCGCGGAATGAATGTGTAATTATAAGACAAATTGTGTGTGATTACTATAAAAATTCTGTACACATAGCTTTGTAATTATGTAACGTGTATATTATATTGTTAGAGAGTGTGTGTGTGTAGTTAGTATTAATGACATGTGGGTGTAGTGTCTCGAATTTGTGTATTTATTATGGAAAATATGTATCACATATAATGTATCACATTTAGCTTCTGTACATATGTGTGTTTAGTTAGTATTAATGAAATGTGTGTATAGTGTCTCAAATCTGTGTTTGTATTATGAAAAATGTGTATCACCTGTAATATACCAAAAATAGCTTCTGTACATATGTGTGTTTATTTAGTATTAATGAAATGTGGGTATAGTGTCACGAATCTGTGTTTTTATTATGAAAAATGTGTATCACATGTAATATATCAAAAATAGCTTTTGTACATATGTGTGTTTAGTTAGTATTAATAAAATGTGCGTATAGTGTATCGAATTTGTGTATTTAGTATGAAATATATGTAGCACATATAGCTTTTGTACATATGTGTGTTTAGTTAGTTGTTTACACGATACATTGAAAATCTGTGTAAATAGTATTCAAAATTTGTTCTTTTAATATGTAAATATTGTGTTTTTGCCAGATCAAGATCCAGATTATACAGTTCACGTTGGTCAAAGGCTCGAAATCTCGCTTGGATCAACTAAATATTGGATCCCGAGGTTGAACAAGAAAAAAATTCCTCGTGCCAACATGCATTTCCGCACAATCGGAGGCACGAATACAATTTTATAAGGATTATGGTTTGTGTAGTGGCTTCGACGTTAGAAGAAGCACTACAAAGAAATTCAAGAACGAGGATATTCGCGTGCAATCGTGGTTTGCAATAGAGAGGGCTACAAGAACTCTAAAACCCATACCCGTGTGAGGCATCCGAGGGAGTGGTAGTCATCTCAAAGCTGGCTCCAAAGCCAAAGAGAAAAAGCCATAAAAGCAAGCACAAAATCAAAAGAAAATGTGGGACATGCGGTGAGGTTGCGACACATAACAACAGGACATGCCCGACCCGCACTGGCCTCCTAAGCGCTATGTGTATTTGTCACACTATTCAATTTTTTAGTGTAATGTATACGATTGGCAATTTATAAGTTGTTTACATAATTCTGCACGTAAATATGCAATATCTACAACCTATTTACACATTATCTGTGTTTTACCTATAGATCGTCCTTCAATGACAACATCAGGATCAATAAACGTATGTTTTGGAATTATGTGTTTTTAGATGTAGAATTATGTGTTTTTAGTTATGTAATAATATTTGTTTAGAAATAGCACAATGTTTTTTGTTATTTTGTGCGACCATGTGTATTTGTTTTGGAATTATGTGGTTTTAGATGTAGAATTATGTGTTTTTAGTTATGTAATAATGTTTGTTTAGAAATAGCACAATGTTTTTTGTTATTTTGTGCGACCATGTGTATTTGTTTTGGAATTATGTGGTTTTAGATGTAGAATTATTTGTTTTTAGTTATGTAATAATGTTTGTTTAGAAATAGCACAATGTTTTTTGTTATTTTGTGCGACCATGTGTATTTGTTTTGGAATTATGTGTTTTTAGATGTAGAATTATGTGTTTTTAGTTATGTAATAATGTTTGTTTAGAAATAGCACAATATTTTTTGTTATTTTGTGCGACTATGTGTATTTATTTTGGAATTATGTGTTTTTAGATGTAGAATTATGTGTTTTTAGTTATGTAACAATGTGTATATAGTTTTGGGTTAATAGACAGTTAGTTGTATGTTGTTGTAAATAATTGATTCTATATTTTTCTGAGGTTTTGTTTTAACAATATTCCCTGTTTAACTATCAGACATAATTTTGTGCGTAAGTACACACAATGTAGTAACTATGAATACAATATTACCGTTGTATAACAACATTCCGACCATATGTACGTGAAAAATGTAAATTTATATTGATTAAAAAGAAAACACCCCATGTCTGAAACTATTCAAATCCACAATTCAAGAAACCACCTAAGTCATATACAAACGACCCCCAAAGACAAAAAACACCAAAGATAGTGAACTAACTATACAAAAAAGACGAGCACAAATCTGCATACTACGTTGTCTATTAAAAACAAAACTACAGTACTATCTTCCCCGTCCAAAACTTTTTGGCTTCTTCCAAACATCTATCCTTTAGCTCATTGCTATGGTGGAGGATTATGGCAGTTGAGTACTTCATGCGTAAATTAGACAGTTGAGACGCATTATTCTTCTCCAAACCACAATCTCATCCCTTGGTGCCACCGCCCATGTAGCTCTCCATGTGCCTCATGGCATATATACCACAATCAACTTTGTTTGTGGTATCTCTCCAAGGCATGCATAGTCTAGACGGGGTGAATTTCCGGACAACACTAGCCATTTGCGGGCAGCCTTTACTCTCCAAGTAGTTCGAAAACATCCGAACCTGCAAATATACCATATAAAACAACTTCAAACTTCATAGACTATATATTACAATTAACCATATCATACTAACTAACTATCTGAACTTCATACTTAAGTACACACAATTACATACCTATTTAAACACACCCATTTTGCACTCAAACATTATCTTCCCATATCTTTAACTCTGATCACTATAAAATCCAAAAACATGTGGGGTTGGGGTGAGGTTGGCCGGGGTGTGTATGGGTGGTATCTTATATCAGATAATTTATTGTTTAGTCCTTGACTTTTCCAATTCAAATTTCAAATTCACGAAAAGTACTTTAATGTGTATATCTTTCTGATGCAATGGTCTCGAAAAACATTGTGCTATTACTAAATAAACATTATTACAAAACTAAAAACACATAATTCTATAACTAAAACACATAATTCCATAACATTATGCTATCCAAGACATATAGATGGGATGACATTCTTGCTCCTGCAATATTACAAGATCTAGAAAGAAATCGTCTGACAAAAAATGTGTATGGAATTTAGAATTCTATCCGCTGCCCTATCTCGTTGAGTCGAAAAAAACCAAAGAAAAAAATCTATTATACAAATGCGACAAGAAGAGTTAACTTGCCACTCACAGACGGCCTCTGCTAAAAATCCCATCTCCCCTGTTTCTTCTACCTGCCTGTATCCCCATTACTTCTCCATTTATCATCCTCTCTAATTATATTCAAAAAATTTGCAAATCTCTTATACCTAAAAGTTTATTCCCTAAATTTAAACAAATAAGAACAATAGAAATCGATAATAAAAACCTAAATTGGAACCCTAAAATCAACAAACACCAAAATCAAAAAGAAAATAAAAATCACAGAAAACTTACAATGAAGATAGGAAGAAGATTCGTGTCAGTTGCAAATGGAGCCCTTAGCCCTACCGTGGTGAAGAGATGAATAATAATCGGTGCAACGGTTTCAAGATTTTGAAGACCGAACGATGTAGCAGGTATCAGATGAAAGAAAGAAGAGGAAACGTGATTCTGGAAAAGATGGAGAGATAATCGCGGGATATTGATATAAGATTCAGTTACCAAATTCAAAAATTAGAGATTTACAATTATATCCTTTGAATAAAAAGACAGATTACTTTCCTACCCTTGCTTGACATCACCATGACTAAAATAGATGGGTAAAATCTGGACCATTGAATATTAAATCAAATGGTCTAGATGTGGTCTCATGTTCTTACCTAAAGGCCCTAGTCTCATTTGATCATATCCCTATATATAATATATATATATATATATATATATATAGGATTTGGTTCAAATGAGACCACCCTCCCTAGGTGAGACAGCGTGGACACATCTTACTCATTGATCTTAAAAAATGAAGGGATGTGATTAATTCAGTTTTTTTTAATTATTTCCTAATTTTCGCTGATTTAAGGGTAAGGTTGTAATTTGTAATTCAAATTAGTGGTCCCAACGGGTTTTATGGGCTGAGATTGAAACTGTTGGATTTTGTGGCGTAATTTAAGGAAGCTATTTTTTTCAAATATTTTTATTTTACAGTATAGTTAGGGTTCTTCTACTGTATAATTAGACATCAAATAATGCATATTTAGTTATTTTGTTGGCACTGTTTTACGAAAACAATACATAATTGAATATAACATAATGCATATTTAGTTATTCTACACTGCATAAATAGGTTCAATATAATGTATATTTAGTTATGAAAATGAGATGTTGCTTTTGGAAATTATAAAAATGGGATGTTACATAATGTACTGCATATTTAGTTATTCCACAATGCATGGATAGATTCTAGATAATGCATAGTTAGTTTATTTTGTTGCATAGTTTATGACGTCTTGCATAGTTGGGTATACTGTACTACATATTAGTTTTTTACGCTGCATAGATAGTTTTCAGATAGTGCATATTTAGTTGATTTTTGTTGCATATTTTCAAATATGTAATATCCTACAGATATATGCATCGTTTCATAGGTATCTATGCGACATTTCATAAGTATTTATATATCATTTCATAAGTATCTATGCATCGTCTTATTCGTGAAATTACAGTTTTTTAAGAGTTGATATTAATGGTCAGTTTCGAGTTCTCCATCGATGTCTACACCATTGATGTTGTTGGGTAGAGTTTTTTCTACGACTGATGATTCATCAAGCATCATGATTCGAACATAAGCGCATCTTCTTCACTGTTTTATTTTTCATAGTTCGAGTTCTTCAAATTTGCGTTAATAGTGGAATTGTGAGAGAGAGAGAGAGAGACGTGAGACAGACAGACAGAGAGAGAGAGATGAGAGAGAGACACGTGAGAGGAAAGATGCATGAGAGAGAAATAGATTTGATTCCATTTTTGTAACTACATTGTTATGTTATTTTACCTAATTACCCTTATGTTCATTAAATTAATGTTTTAATATAATTTTTATCCATTAAATTACACCCATTGATTAATAGTGGGGGATGGTTGAGATTAGTCCATTGTGTCTCACCCAGAGATATATATGACTGGCAACAACTGAGATTGCAGGACTTCAAGTCCGTTGCCGACTATAATTCGATATTATTCAAAATTGAGCCCCGACTGGCTCTTTGAGGGACAAAATTATCTCATGCTTGTCTATGCATGCTTGGGATGTTGGCCCATGGTGACGTGCTCGATCTCTCGGATATGGAAAACCCTGTGGGTATGAGTCCTTTGGCCTCTATTTGCCCCTAATCAAGCGTTCGACGTTTCGTGCGAACGACGGCCGCGCACGTTTTGGATGAGTCCTAGTGGCTTGGCTCATCTCCTTCTCAGATGCATCAATGATAGTAGGAGAGATGTTCTGTGCTTCTGTCTCTTTACCCCGGGAAGTCTCAACCTCTGTGAAAACAGCTTTACAAAAGCTGTTTTTAGAGTTTTTAATTTTTTTTTAAAACTTCTACCAAAAACAGCTTTCTTAAAGTTGTCTTTTGTCACGGACGGTAGTGCTTCGGGGGCGCCTGGGCGTCTCACAGCTTCTGGGGTATTTCGAAACTGCAGAGGTTTCTTTCGCGGTTGCTTTGTGGAATGATGTGGTTCGAGATTTACGTTTGAGGCGGAGTTGTTGGCAGCCATGAGGGCAATTCATTACGCTTTCGCGAAAAATTTCGACTCAACTATATATATATATATATAATATAGTTCAAATGAGACTGCTCTCCTTAGATTAATTCTATCCATTTATTTAATTTTTTCAAAGGCTGACATTTAATTGAATTTTCAGTGTTTTTTATTTATTTTTGATTCGAATAAAGATAGATTAGTCATTTGTCATGTAATTGATTCCTTAATTCACGGTCTCCACATGTTTTTGTTTGACAGTTTTGATATGCATGTATATATATTGGTTAGTGGTAATAATCTAATAGAAGTTAATCAAGTTATTGATCAACTTGGACAACATTTTTCTCTCAAAGATTAGGGAGAATTACATCACTTTCTGGGAATGGAGATTCATAGAATCTCTGAAGGTCTTTATTGTCTCAAAAGAAATATGTTGAGGACTTGTTGTCCAAGCTACATATGGCCAATGCTAAAGCTTATGGTACTCCTATGATCACTAACTCCTCTCTCAAAGTAAGTATACGGAGATCCAACCATTGATGGCACCTTGTATAGAAGTGATATAGTAGGATTACAATATTTAACTATTACAAGGCCATCAATTGCCTATTATGTCAACAAAGTTAGCCAGTTCATGTCTCTTCCTCTTGACCATCACTGGAAGGTCATTTTAATTCTTCGATATGTTGCTGGGACATGCAGTTATGGCCTTCATATCACCAAATCAACTCATTTGAATTTAGTTGGTTTTCCTTATTCAGATTGAGCAGTTGATCCTGATGATAGAAGGTTTGTAAGTGGTTTTTGTGTTTACTTGGGAGGAAATTTGGTGTCTTGGAGCTCTAGAAAGCAATCGTCTGTTTCCCAGTCCAGTGCTGAGGCGGAATACAAGAGCCTTACTCATGCATGTTCAGAAATTATATGGATTAAAGGGGTACTTTTAGAGTTGAATTTGTTTAAAGATCCAAAGCCTGTCATTTGGGTTGACAATCTAAGTGCAATTGCCATGACATCCAATCTTGTTTTATATGGTCAAACTAAACATGTGGAATTGGATTTTCATTTTGTGAGAGAGAATGTTGCAGCCCAAATGATTGACATCAGACATGTTCCTAGTGCAGATCAAATAGTAGATGTTTTCACTAAGCCGTTGAGCATGCAATTCTTCACTAGATTACGCAACAAACTTAAAGTGATGAGCTTATCTGAGTTCGAATTGAGGGGGAGTAATGGAAGAATTCAAAATACTAATCACATGCAGCAGCAATCTTGATACATTCAGCAACACCCTTGATCATCCTACAGATGGCACCATCATATGCTTCATAGTACAGTTTGTTAGAGGGAATATTTCAAAGTCTGGTTGGTGTACATTTGACAGCTATTTTTTTGTATCTAATAAGGTCTGATAGGATCTATAAATATCCTAGGTTATCTTCCTTGTAACACACACAAAAATCTACTTTAGCTTAATATTGTAATATAGCCAAACTTCTTTCTTGTTTATCATCTTTAACTTAGCGACTTTTATCAATGAAACTTTATCATGTTTTCTATTAGCGTCTATATTACATATATAAAATAAAAAAATACACATAATAAATAAAAGAAAATATATGATACATTTACTCATTGTTTTATAATGGGCTTTAAAAATTATGCATATGAGCAACTCGACATCTATTTGTATATTAATGTATTTTGACTATCTATAATACATGTATAGTTGATATTTGAGCTTATTTCATTTCTTCATAATTATATAGAATTGTATTTAAGTTGATTAAATTTACTCAAAAAAATATTTATTTGAAGAAAATATCTCAAAATATGTATCCAAATATTATTTATATAATATATATATACATACATAACATTAAAATTATATATATTCATGTAAGAAGAAACACATTTTTATTTAATATGCATATATATAGGGGGAGGATCCAATGAGACCACATTTTATAGTGAGCTAGTGTGGATTCATCTCAACCCTCCATTATCTATATCAATGGCAAAGATAAATAGGGGTTAAAATTACATTAAACATTTAATTAAGGCAAAATAAGGGTATAATTGTCAAATTAACCAAGTGAGGGACCATCCAAATATGAAATCAGTTATTAGGAGAGAGAAAATCACGTGGGGAGAGAGAAAATTGCGAGGAAATCGCGCTGGAGAGAGAAAATTACGAATGTGCTCTGCCATGCAGTATGATGTACACCTATCATATATTTGATGTATACTTAACACTATTTTCTTGTATGTTTAGCATAATTTTTCGCATAAAATGGTCAAACAAAAATATGTGGAGACCGTGAATCAAGGAATCAGTTAGAGAGAGAGAGAGAGAGAGAGAGAGAGAGAGAGAGAGAGAGAATCACGCTAGTTAACATGTGGGGACCGTGGATTAAGTAAAATCAGTTATAGGGGGAGGGAAAATCACGCTCATTATTGTAATATATATTTAATATACATTTACTGTATATTTAATACTATTATGTTGTATATTTAACATATTTGTACTGCATATTACAATTGTCAAACAAAAACATGCGGGGATCGTGAATTAAGGAATCAATTAACAAGATTATTCTGGGCAAACCAATAATTACGATTTATTACAGTATACCAAATACCAATAATTAAAAAATCAACAACTAATCGAAACAAATCAATTAACTAAATTATTGTACAGTTAACTATGTCTAAATATACAATAAAATCAAGTTATGTATACAGTAAACTATGTTATACAATAAAATCAGACTATCTATACAGTAAGTTATGTCTAACTATACAATAAAATCATATTATATATACAGTAAACTATGTCTAACTATACAATAAAATTAGATTATCTATACAGTAAACTATGTCTAACTATACAATAAAATCAGACTATGTATATAGTCGCCCTCGACGCGTTGTCCACTTTTCTACCCATTTTAGCCATGATTAACAAAACACCAGTCCTGACATAAAAAATAAAAAATAATGTGTCAACGCAGAATATATAAAAAAATATACGTAAAAATTAAATAAATAAGTACCAAAATACATATAAGTATACAACAAAACTCTCATACTTTTTTCAACAAATATCATGGTTGCAGAAATCGCTAGGCGCTAGTCAGGCGGTTGACGGGCGCCTAGACCGCCTAGGCGGCCGCCTAGAAATAAGTATTTTTTTATTTTTTTTCATTTTTTTTTATTTTTGGCTGATTTTTCCCGCCTAGACCGCCCCGCCTAGTCAGGCGCCTAGGCCCGATTTTTTGGCCGCCTAGGAGAGCGCCTAGCTCCGATTTGGTGCCACCTAGGCCGCCTAGCCCGATTTTTTGCCAAAAACGATTTTTTTGGGCGATTTGGGCAAAATCGGATCGGCCTAGGGGCGCCTAGCGCCTAGTCGGCCGCCTAGGCCGATTTTTACAACACTGACAAATATAGATATACAACAAAACACATATAAGTATACATGAAAACACATATGAGTATACAACAAAATGCATAAGTATATAGCAACATAAATACATACACCAAATATTAATTATTTATACAACAAAACGCATATAAGTATACTTCAAAAAACATATAAGTATACAGTAATCTATAATAAAATATAAGTATACATTGAACATATAAACCATAATTCATTTTCCTCAACTAGAAAAAAACCTAGAACATCCATTAACAAAAATTTAACCACCATCACCGAACACGTAGATGCAATCATAGGAAATGGATTTTTTAGTTTTTCAAATGTAAAAGTTCAAATCCTTTAATAAGTAAACACAAGACATACGCGTAACGTTTTTGCAAATATTAGCAGTAAGATATATGCATATAATATATAAAATTGACATTACAAAGAAAAAAACACATAAATAAAATAAAAAACCAATACAACCATCCAGATTTCTAGAAGTGCGAGAAACTTTTACTCAATCTCTATTGACATTAACGACTACGATGTTGCTTATGTATTATCTCCTTCCTCAATTGCTATGTTCCGTACTTACAGCGGCTCGTGGCCCGATGGTGCTCCGGCGGTGGGATTTAGGGGGAGGAACGGATTTGTGTGGGAAAATTAATGGATTTGGTGGGATTTGGGAGAAGTTACCATTTGGGCCGAAAACTACTAATAAGAAAATAACCAACATGCCCTTATTTGATTTAAAATAAAAAAAAGCCATTAAATCAGTCAAATCTCAACCATCTAAAATTTAAAATATGTGGATAGGATTAGTTCATATTGTCTCACTCTAATAATGTGGTCTCATTTAATCCAATCCCTATATATATATATATATATATATATATATATATATATAGAGAGAGAGAGAGAGAGAGAGAGAGAGATATTTACTTCTTATATTTATTAACATAAATAGATTTTTAAAATATTTATCAGTGTATTTTGATATTCAATTTTTAAAGTTGTACATTTTGACTATAAGATATGAATTTGTTTGTTTGATTTTTTTTATATATGTACATATAAAAATAGAATAGTTTTTATTATTTGCCATATTTTATTTTCCCGTAAAATTATGTTGTTAAATATGAAACAAGTTTTTTGTTTAATTCCTTAATAATTCTAACAATTGTTTGATTTTCTAAACCCCAAACAATATTTGACTTTGACATGACTTTATTTATTGATTGTATTGAAAATATAATACATTAATATTTAGCATTGGAAATTGCATTTTTTTGCAAATTGTTACTTTCTTAGAGATAAGCATGTTCAAAAATAGATACATTTATATTCACGTTCACAAAATTTAGTATCAGCCAAATTTATTGTCCTTAAAGAGAGTTTTTATAATGATTTATTTTTATATTGATTAATTGTATGATTTATAATCAAATTAATTAAATTTATATTTTAATTATTTATTAAAATTCTACGAAAAATTGCAATTACTAAAAATTATTTTTGTACAAACACAATTCGTGCATCGCCCATCTTGAAAAAACCAAATATAAGAACTCGAATATAATATATAATAAACAGAAAATAGAAATAGTACAATATAAATCTCCACAACTAAATTTCAAAGAAATTAAAAATTGACTTAATAACATGATTTAATAAAATACGTGGTAAAATCAGCAAAAATGAAAAATATCTCCAAACAATAAATCTAATAAAAACAATAATGTTGTCAAAACTATATTTTGTTGACTACTATATCATTAATTATTTCACTTAGCTATCCTATTATCTTATATATACGTGTTAACTTTTTATTTATTTTACAATGAGCTTTTGCAAAAATCTTTCCCACTAATTTACACATACAACAATTTTGAAAAATAATTTTTCATCCGAATTTACTACTATAACCTTGAAAAAATGTATGACACCAATTTTTCCACTTATTAAAAATCTAGACATGACTAAAGTGAAATGAGTGATGTAGGTGCGCCTGTGCGGTTCTATGAAAAATCACTTTTCGAAGATCGAACACAACTTTAAATGTATTATTTATAATTATGAAATATTATACTTTTTTTTCTTTTTTCACTTCATTAATAAAAAACAATAACTAATATTTCATGTCTATTATTTGATGTTATATCAAAATTATTATAATGCAGGAGATATAATTCGTAGAATTATTAGAAATATGCACATGTTACGGTACAAAACGAAAGCTTCACAGATAGCACGTGTAAAATGTTAGATAAATGTTTTTATCATGATTTTGATGATTATGTTTGATTTTGTTCAAATAAGTTTTTAAACCAAAACTATGTCCCTAAATGTTGTCTAAATACCTCCGATCATCTTAAAATGTTTTTACTATTTTTCGGAGTATTTCTTGAAGTTTATTTTCAATAAAACATTGGACAACACATTTGTCTCAGGCTCGACCCGCCCAAAAGCAACCCGTACTGAGTTGAGTGAGAAACGCAAAAATGGGATGTAAGAAAAATAGAAGCGAGGCGGCCACGGCCGACCAGTGCGGTCGGCCGACGAGGGCGTCTGTGCACCGCAAGTTGGATTTTGTTCCGACTTCTCTGTTTAAAATCGCTCGGCAACAACCGTCCATGACTAAGAGCGACCGGCCGCACCCCCTTCGACCGTCCCCCGTGTGTAAAAATTCGCAGAATTCAATTTCAATCTTATCTCTGCGCTGACCGGTCGAACCCCATGTTTATCAAAAACTATCCGTTGCGTTTTGGACAACTTTTCCCTATTTTGTGGGATTGATTTCTAACTATATTGATCTTTTTAAATAGTTTCTTTTGCAAAAAATCACTCCCCAATGAGGAGCCTATGTCCTGGAAATGAAAGCCAAGTCATCTCCTATAAATAGAGGCTTCATTCAATCAACAAGATACAACACACAACATACAAGAAAAGAGCAATTGAGCAAACACTTTCATATATCTTGTTGTATTAGCCTAAGCACTTTCACTTGCACTTATTTGAGGTCTAGGCTTTCAATTCTTGATTACACTTGTACTCATATTGTATCAATCATTATTGAGTTGTAATCTTGATTTTGGTCATCATTCAAAGACAAGACATCCTTGTGAGTATTCTTGTGGTAAGAATACACTTTGGGTGATCTAGGTGATATGTGTTTGAAGGTTGTGGTAATCTTCAAAGGTGTTGTAAGAGGGTTGTGGTAATCCTCAAGGTGGTGAAAGAGGGTTGTGGTAATCCTCAAGGTGTTGTATTAATTTTTGGTAAATTAATAATTTTTTTTTCTTTTTAAAATCCATCCCGGAGATACTGGGGTGGTAGAGGATTAGGCCCTAGGTGGGTTGAACCTCTTTAAATCAACGAGTGTTGTTTATTTTCCGCATTTACTTTTTTGTTGTCTACTCGTTGTTTCGAAAAAGAGGGTGATTTGTGAAAAATCGGCATAATCTATTCACCCCCCCTCTAGATTATTGTAGCCACTTGAACTAACATAAAATACTAGTTATATAAATAAATTAATAAATCAAGGATTGGAGTCACGGTTCAATATGATCATAGTATCTATATAACACAATGTAATATACCTCCTTGTTTCTGTCTGTTGATACTTAAGAGTAAGTCTTTAATAAGCCCTCTTTTTTTTATGACGGAGAAATCCGCAGCCGCTACTCTTCGAGTGCGCACTGGATAAAACCTCAAGCTAGACATACTAGCCTGCAAACTACGCCAACCAGGTAAACCACAATAGGGAAGCCCTGTGTGACAGACTCAACCAAGAAAGTGTTGGTAGGGAGAATCGAACTCGTGACCTTTCAGTGCCGCACTCACGTACTCCAATAAGCCCTCTTGATTTCTTTTGTAGAAGCCAGGGATGACAAAATATGTAATTCTATTGTGTTTTGTGTCGATAGAATAATGACATGACACGACAAGTTTAAAGACAAACACATCACTATAAGTGATTGTACTTACACGAACATAGATATGAAAATTTTCCGTCTTGACACGACATGACAATTTGGAAAAAAAATAAACAGACTAAGTTTGAACGATGCGATATTATACGTTACTACAAGATAACACATTACATGACATAGCACGATAATATACTAGAATAAACATGAAAAAATACAATGTGTCCAATAAAAACTTACGAAGATCTTTTTAACAAATAGTCCTTATCGTGTGGATACAAGAGTCGGTTGCACAATCAAATGGGAAATAGGCTATTGAATAATTGTTTGAAAGAAATGAGATTTTCTTTGAAATTTTTTCATTTTTTTTCAACAAAGAATCACACATCATAAATTTTTTTTCTCCAAAATAAAAATTTTGGAAATTAATTCACAACCAAGCACAACCGTATTTATCCCATTCGTGTAGCAGTTTAAATGATATTTTAATCCAGTCTCGTCCGTATTTTCAGTCCTTAGCTCCAAATCATCTATCGAAGTTCAAATAAATAATTTGGTTAGAAAATCCAAATATCTCCAAGATTTTCATTTTATGTGCATTTTAGTCACGTAGAGTGACAAAAGGGTGTGTTGTGGCGGGTTTTGGTATTCTCATACCCTACTCATTAAGGATCAGGACATGATTGGAGCGGAGTGAATCGAGAACGGGGAGTGGACGGGTATTACCATTTATATTTTTTATAATTATAAAAAATTAATATTTTTAATTCTCAATCTATCTATATATTCTAAAAAATGAATATTAGATGATAATGTTTTAGAAAATAATATTTTTATATATAATATATATACAATATGAAATATACTAAATATATAATTATATATAGAGTCGGGCGGGGTCGGGCGGGGTCGGGCGGGGTGGGTTGAGCTAAACCCATCCCCACTCCAATGACATAATTGGGATGGAGGTTCCCCGTTAGGTTCAGTGTGAAAACTGGTTTCTAGTCAAGTTCGGAGCATTTTGCTATCTCTATATTCGAGTGATACCATCCTACTATTCTTCCTTTTCTAAAAAATACGCCATATTATTTCAAGCATTTTAATAGCCTTAATATTAAATTGAAAATTTGAATTCAAACCTTATTAGTTTTAAGTTTTAACACCCCTATTAATAATTAAAGAATCATGTTGCACTTTGTTTCACTTTACATTAATGATATGCCTATCACCAACCAACATATTGAATGTGAGGACCACAAATCTAATCACATTATCATGCCAAGAATGGTGGATATGCTGCTGCCCAATCAAACACTCTACAACGTGCTACTTTGTCCATTCACGTTTCAACATTATACAAGCACATGAATTTCCCTTTCAAGAAGCTACTATCTTTACATATATTTTCAAATGTGACAAAGTATTTGAATATTATTAAATAAGATAGTACTGAGATAAAATATTTGATTTTTTTTAAAAATAATTCAAAAAAAGTCTTGTAGATGTGGGTGGATGCATAATTGCATAACAAGTGTCTTACTCGTTATAAGATTAAACACTTGTCATTCATCCATATAAATAATGAGACACATGTCATTTATCTATTCACCAAATATAGTATATTTGTACCAAGTGTAACATCAATAATACCTTCAAAAAGATTAAAAGGACGGTTTTTATACGAATCTTCCAATAATATTCACTCCTTCACTAGGTTGTCAATACATTAACTTTTTCAATGCCCAAACCAAAAATCATTTCGCATCACTTTTCTAATTTTGTTCATCATTTAATATGCCATAAATATATGAATGCCACAAACAATGTTGTGAAACTCGGACCGGACTATAAAATTTGACTTGGTTCCAGTCAAATGCCCGGTCTGATACCGTTACTATCAGGTCAAAATGGGAAACGGTGACCCCGCTTAAAAAAAATCAGTAAATAAAAACTGATGTCCAATTTGGGTTTAAATACATGAGTCACACATTGTTTAATAAAATATTTATATACTTCCCAATTAATAGTACTCACATTCTAAAAACTTAGGACTTCGCATTGAGGTCTATGAGTTGCGATGCAATAGAAAGCCCACCAAAGGGAAAACCCAAGTACAAAAATCCATTTTTATTTTTTACCGGAAAAAAAGTACTAAACTTAAATAGAAGATCTATAACTTTTTTCTGCCCACACGAATCTGATTATATTTTGAACATATATCTTTAAAGATATTTTATAATACCCAATAAAGAGAAATCATAATTATCAACAATGCAAATCAAAACTGTAAGTCTGTAACCGCCAAAAATCCTAAATATTAAATGTATGATCAATTACTAAATCAAAATCTAAATATTAAAAGTATGATCAATTATTGATCAACCATAATGTAGCAACAAAAATCCATATATTTTAGCAGTAAAGAATCAAACAAATTCAACTCACCTCCACCAAATCCACCAATGAGAATGTTCTAGAATCGGTACCAGATCACAAAAACAAGCGATCTGTGTGTAATACTACCATAACAGAGAACAGTGATATACTTTTGCTTCTACAGTATCTCTCTCCGGGCGGCGTAACTGTACTGCGAGCGGCGGATATTCTGCTGTCTCTTCTTGTAAACCACCGCGCCGATTCCCACAATGCACACCGCGGCAATGACTCCGATGGCAACGCCGGCCTTCTTTCCTCCGTTCATCCCTCCGGAGGAGTCATCCTTCGTCTCCAAATCACCGGAATTGGACTGATCCTCGTGGCTGACGTCACTAACCACAGCCGGCGCCGGAGACGGAGACTTTTTGCGCGGAACGTCGTCTTCTCCCGAATAAGGCGCCGGAGAAGGCGAGTTTGGAGCCAGATCTGACGGAGGAGGCGCCGGCGGAGAATTGAGGAAAGCAGGGGAAGGCGATGGGGTTGCCGGCGGCGGGGAGATGTCTTCTGGCGGAGGATGTGGGGACGGAGAAGGAGAATCCGAGGAGAATGTGGGACGTGCGAAGAGGAGGAGAGTAATTATAGAGAGAGTATTAAACATTGACGCCATTGTTGTGAAGAGAGAGAGAGAGATCTGAAAAAGGGGTTGGGGTTTTTGGGGAGTTGAAAATTGATGAAGTGTGGGATTGGGGTTGATTTTATTAACAAATTGGGATTATAAGAGTGATTAAAGTAGAGAAGAAGACTTGGGTTTGAAGAATTCGGATGGGAAACGATGAATGTGAGAGAAGAAGAGTTTTGTTTCAAATGGAAGGCAAAAGGCGGTGCACTGTGTGTACTGTGTGTGACAGAGGGAAGGAGAAAGAACGTGGGTGAGATAAGAGAATACGCGTAATGTTAAACTTATATAACTTATATACTTATAGTAAATATAACGTGAGACCCGTTTCACGGATTTAAATTTATAAAACGGTTCCAATCTATTTTACAATTTAAAGTAAGTTAGATCCAAATCCAAATGGGTTATATATAATATGGGGATCTATCTCACGAAATTAATCTATAAAACCGTCTAATATGAGTTTTTGTCTATACTTAATGGGCTTCTCGAAGTATTTAGAGGTTTTTTGAGGTCGTCTTATATGAGATCGATTTGAGTTCATGAGACAGATCATACAAAACACAAAAAAATTAGATTTTTTTATGAAATTGCCATAGTCTCATACAAATTTTTGCCTAATTTACATACTTAATGGCTATTGCTTATTAGTAATATTAAAAGAATTAAATTAATGTAAAATTCCAACAAAAAACAAAAAGAGGGTGGAAATTTGGGCTTGCCTAGATTACAAGGAAAGGGAAAAGCAATTTTTTTCAAGAGTGAAAGAATACTTTGTATTGGGATCTTGTTTCTATTTGCATGGATTTTAATTACTTTTATCTTTTGGCTACATTCCTAAATTTTTTATTAGGCTGTGAAAATAATTCTTTGTTTGGTTTTAGTACAAATTTTTGAAGGGAGAGACCCTAGACACATATCTGAATATTAATGAAATGCTCATTTTCTCTTAAAAAATTACGTAGTTATGTATGTGCACCAAAAAAAGGAAAAGACTAGCACGTACATAATCTCAACGATGTCAGTTCCTTATTTCCTATTTCTTATAGTGGTTTATCTAGTATTTCAGTATTTGTTGTATCATTTACTTAATGTATTGAAATATAACGGGAAACAAGATCCCCATGCAAATAGTAAAACTACGATCTCCTATTTGCTACATAGTTTTAATACACTAGGTGAAATCACTGGTGTCATCTTATATACACCACATTCACATGTTATATTGAAACATCATAAGAAATATTGTAAGAAAAATGAGATTCCTATGGAAGAACGCATTTTGGATCTCCAATTAATTTGCCTACTAATTTAGGTTGCGGTTGGATATGTTTTCGTTAGAGATTTTTTTTTCCATTAGAGAATAGTGATGAAAAAAATTGAAAGAAGAAAAATGATATTTAGAACTATGATTGGTTACGAAATAAAAATGTAATGATGAAAAGTTTATTTCATATAGAAATAGAGAAATAATGATTGAATATAATTAGTAGTTGGAAATATGTGTGTGGGTGAATAGTAGAATTTATAAAAAAAATTGTAATAATAATTGGTGATTTGATTTTTTATTTTAAAAAAATAAATATGTGATTAGTGGAAGAAAAAATGAAAGTGAGTGAATAGTATTTTTTTTCTTTTCCAAAAAAAAAAAATTCACTTCCGTTCATATTTCTTACCATAAAATTTCCAATTTTTTTTTTATATCCAAACACAACCTTAACCTTCCTATCAGATAGAGGAAGCTTAATGACAAAGTAAATTGACTCATTAACAATACTAATTTAAACTATAATTTTAGACAGAACTATGTTAGGTAAAAGCCACCACAACAATTTTGTCAAATATGGTAGGAAGAAATTTATTATCCTCCATTTTTGACTACTAGATGGAAAAGAGAAAATGATTTTTGCTTCTTTGAAGTTGCCTTCACACCATTGATTTTTCTCTATAAATAGAGAGCAAATGGTTGAAGGAAGACATGGCAAGCAGGTTAATTGCTTGGCCATCCAACCGGGTGGAGAGGAAAAATGAGTGTACACACCTGGGGAGATCAATTTGGGTGATTTAAATTGTGATAGGTGCGGGGAAACACTTGGGGTATTTTTCTCTCGGGTAACACAAATGGGTTGGGGAGAGTGTTCTTTGATAGCTAGTAAAGTGGTTGTACGAGAGTCTTTTATTCTTGGGTTTGGACCATAAAACTCAAGGGGGTATTTTTCTTGTCAGAAATTCTTTATTAGTAAAGAACTAAACTCGTGGACGTGGCGGGTTTTGCCGAACCACGTAAAATTACTCGTGTGCATTTTATTTTCTGTCAATGTCATTTATTTTTTGCCATCATCGATCACGACACGCCTCCGCTGCGCCCAACAAGTGGTATCAGAGCTACTTGGTAAATCGGGCAAGGTAGAAAATTGAGATTTGAATTTTTCCGGTGGACACTGTGGCAGTGACAAATCCATTCAAGGTGCAACAATTTGACGGCAAAGGGAATTTCACTCCTTGGCAATAAAGGGTGAAGGATCTCCTAGTTCAACGGGGCCTGGCAATGGCGTTGAAGAGAAAGGAGGGAAAGTTGACAGATATGAAAGGTGCACAGTGGGCAAATCTGGATCAACTGGGGAAAGTTGATGAAAAGGTTGAGGAAGAAGATAAAGCCCTTTTACTTCTTGCCTCTATCCCGGATTCATATGATAGTCTGGTGATAATGTTGTTGTACGGAAAAGAGACACTAGACTGGGAGCATATATAAAAGCATCGTTGTTGTCCCATAAAAAGAAAAGGCAAACCAGGAGGAGGGACATGGATATGCTTTGGTTGCTCGGGAAATGAATCCAGAATTCGGAGAAAATCCGTGGTGGATCTGATGATCGCAGTCGGTTCAAGAACCAGGGAAAGGGTGTTGTATCTTTATCGTTATCACGAGTAGGGTCACTTTAAAAGGAATTGTCCTCGGAGAAAGAAGGATGATACCGGTGACGGTGGCGGTGGTGATGCGGTGATAGCTGCGGAAGTTGGAGATATCTCACAGTCTCCACAAGGATTGATACTTCTTCTCGAGATTGATGGATTTTAGATTCGAGATGCATAATGCATGTGTACTCCAGAGAAATTATTTTGATTTACTTCAATTGCGGAGAGCGAATTTTGTTCTCTCGTGATGGTTCTATTTGTAGAATCATGGGATTGGAGTGGTAAAAATCAAAATGGGTGATGGAGTGGACCGTTTTGGGTGGTGTGGCCTATGTCCCAAAGATACGGGTGAATCTAATTTCCGGTGCCAAGTGGATTCCAACAAAATGATATTCACCGGAGGTGGAGTCTTGAAAACCACACGTGGCGGAAGGGTCCTGGTAAGAGAGAAGTATCGAATTTGTATCGTCCTGGTGACCTCAAGGATTACTGGAAGTGGTAGCGCGCCAAGGCTTCCGGAAAGAGGCGGTGTGAGGGAAATCTGTTGGGCGAGAGGATGGATCGGTCGCCTCCTCTCGGCAATCAACCCCAGTGGTGTTGATTGATCGCACGCGTGTGCATTGGTCGATTGAATCGGTGGAGTTAGGACTTACCGATTCGGCATGTGCGAGAAACGAAGGCCAATGGTGTTTGATGTTACGGTTTGTGTTTGAAATTGTTTTGGTGGAGGTGGAGATTGTTAGGTAAAAGCCACCACAACAATTTTGTCAAATATGGTAGGAAGAAATTTATTATCCTCCATTTTTGACTACTAGATGGAAAAGAGAAAATGATTTTGCTTCTTTGAAGTTGCCTTCACACCATTGATTTTTCTCTAAAATAGAGCAAATGGTTGAAGGAAGACATGGCAAGCGGGTTAATTGCTTGGCCATCCAACCGGTGGAGAGGAAAAATGAGTGTACACACCTGGGGAGATCAATTTGGGTGATTTAAATTGTGATAGGTGCGGGGAAACACTTGGGGTATTTTTCTCTCGGGTAACACAAATGGGTTGGGGAGAGTGTTCTTTGATAGCTAGTAAAGTGGTTGTACGAGAGTCTTTTATTCTTGGGTTTGGACCATAAAACTCAAGGGGTGTATTTTCTTGTACCGGGAAATTCTTTATTAGTAAAGAACTAAACTCTCGTGGACGTGGCGGGTTTTGCGAACCACGTAAAATTACTCGTGTGCATTTTATTTTCTGTCGGTGCTATTTATTTTTTTGCCATCATCTTGTTGGTGTGATTTGTCGGATATTCCGGATAAATCAAATCTCGGACCACGACACGCCTCCGCTGCGCCCAACAAACTATTGTTTATTTTATTGTGGAATAGGGTGTTAATTTGAATAAATTAAGATAGGAAGAGGATGAAATAAGTTGTTATGTCCAACTCACATCCAGGCTACTCAAATTCCATTTAAAGGCAATTATCAAAATAAGACGTGTCGGTCCATTCTCATTTTTATTTTTTTATGATATTTTCAGACTAAGTAAAGTCAACCACTTAATTAATTTAATACTATATCAATAAAGTCCATAATTATTTTTTTGAGTTGTTTTTGTAACCAAATACTACTTTTCGTACAGTCGTACTTTTCATTATTCCACTAGATATTGTTTTAGTGAAGGCACATAAGGGCATCTTCAATGCTAAATTTAAAAAAACCTCTACAAATCTACTTTTTAGTGGAGTCCATGGTGCCACATCATAAAAACCTCAAAAAGAAAAAAAATCCACATTTCTCTCCACAATCCAAAAACTTCTAAACAACTTTTTTGTGGACCCTACACTCTCCATTATAATTTATAACATCACATATTGTTATTATATTTTACATTATATAATATGCATTATTACATTTATATAAATGTATAAAATTTATATTTTTATAAAATAAAAAAATTATAAAATAAAAATATATTTTATACATATTTTATATATAATAAATATTATTTACATTTATATGCATTTGTTGAATATAAATATATAATGTAGCAAAAAGTAGGAAAAAACTATTAAAAAACAATTGGTATTATAAAAAAAAAAGTTTGTATTATCAAAAAAAAAAAACAATTGGTAATATCAAAAAAAAAACAACAAAAAAAATAGGGAAAAAGCGGTACCGTTTATATGGTACCGCTTTTTTTTGGGGGGGGGGGAGGGGACAAAAACCTTCACCCCACAATGGGGTGAGGTTTCTTTATCAGGTTTTTTCTTTCTAAAAACCCCTCAAAAAAGCCCCCATTGGACATGCCCTAACTTTCATCAATGAAAACAAGAATAACCCAAACCATATGTCTCAAGTTCAAATTTTTATGGTCACTATTTGATTGAGATGTCGGCCTGTCGCACTAGTACTGTACGATTTACCGATTTACCTAATTGGTGTGGTTTGCATCAAACCACTTGGCTACACTGAAATGATAGTTGCTACGAGTTCTCAGTTATCAAAAATAAATAAAATAAAATAAAATATCCAGACACATAAATTCCTTTTTGGATCTCATATTTCAATTTATATTTTTATTATGTATTACATTTAATAATACATATCATGATTTCTCAATCAATTACTTATTTAAAAAAATATATTATACATAATATTTAGAAAATATAACAACAATGGGAGTTTCTTGGTCTATGCCTGGATTCGTTTCTATCTCCCTAATACTCTCTTCGTCCCAAATATATAGTGCAGTTTGACTTTTCACACAGATTAAGAAAAATATTGGAAACTACAATACTAAATATTTACTTGATTTACCTTCATTTAATAAATAATGTAAATTATAGAATGCATATTAAATAGAGTTATAATAGTAGAAGAATGGAAAATGCATTATTAAATATAGAAAATAGACTATATATTTGGGACATCCAAGAAATGAATAATGGACTATATATTTGGGATGTGGAGTAAATAACAACAGTTTACAATAGTGCATTTGAACTACATTAATACAACCTTAAAGATTTGAAATAACTGGAAAAGACGGGCAAGAGTGAAAAAGAAAGTGTTGGGGTCTCCACATAAAGCAGCTGGTATTAAGAGGGGTTTATTTGATGAAGAAGACTATGTGGATGACAGCCCGGAAAAAAAAAAAGAAAAGGCACTGTGCCGATGGAGAAATTCAGGTCGCAGATGACGTCGATGTGGAGGGAGCCAAGGACATGGATATTACTGAAATGGCGGGGATTGCGACGCAACCCCGCCAAGTGCCATGAGTTGCATCGTTTGGAATGCTCGAGGGATTGGGAACCAACGAGCATTCCGGGAGCTTAGGCGTCTTATCGTCGAAAAGGACCCACAACTCTTATTACTGTGTGAAACAAGAATGAGAGTGAGTAGTTGTACCAGATGGAATGAATGGCTGAAATATGAAGGGTTATGTATTGTTAACTGTGATGGCAAACGAGGTGGGCTTATGTTACTTTGGAAAATCCACTGAATGTTTCCATTAAATCATATTCTATGGGACATGTGGATTGTGTAGTTGAGGATGGAGATAAACATTGGCGGTTTACAGGATTTTATGGGAACCCAAATGTTAATAAAAGAAGATATCGTGGGACTTAATGCGTAAATTGGCATCCATAGAGGAACTCAAACAAATCCCTTGTCTTATGGGAGGGGATTTCAATGAAATATGTAGTCATAATGAAAAAATGGGCGGAAGAAGAAGAATGGAATCACAATTGGATGCATTTAATAGAGCCAAAGAAGAATGTGAATTGCGTGAATTATATGGTGAAGGTGACTGGTTTACATGGGTAAATAAAAGATCAGGCAATGACATAATATTTGAGAGCTTGGATAGATTTCTCAGTACCCTCCAATGAAGGCTTTTATATCCGGTAGCCAACACGAGAACACTTGAGTTGTACTCGTCGGATCACAGGGTTGTAGCAGTTGTATGGCAACGGAACTGGGGCAATGAGGTGAGAAACACGATCCAACGGATTAAACATTTCAAATTTGAAAAATTTTGGAGTGTGGAGAGCGATTGTTATGCGGTGGTAGAAAGAGGTTGGAATAAAGAGGGCGGCGAAATTAGTCTGCAAATGAAGATGGAAAATTGTAAGAATGAATAACAACATTGGGCGGATATTAAATTCCATCACCTTCCAAAGCACCTCAAGAGAGAAAGGGAAAGCTCAATAAATTGGAAAATTCTCATACATGGAAGGAAGCAGAAACAGAAATTGTAGACTTAGAAAAATCCATTGAAACACTCGTATCTCAGGAGGAGATGTTTTGGCAGCAAAGGAGTAGGAACAATTGGCTAAAACACAGGGATAGAAATACACCATATTCCACGCGCAGGCATCTCGAAGAAGAAGAATAAATACGATAAGTGGCCTAGCATCCAAATAAGGTGATTATTGCACGGACCCGGTGGCGATGGGAGAAATAATCACAGATTATTTTGCTGACTTATTTACCTCTAATTATCCTTCAGATTCTGATATGAAGATGGTTTTGGATTGTGTGGAGCCGAAAGTGGATGAGGATAAAAACAGGATATTATGTGACACGTTCGATGCGAAAAATGTAAAGCATGTTTTATTTGACATGGCACCGGATAAAGCACCGGGACCGGATGGATTAACGGCACATTTTTTTCAAAAATATTGGGCCATTGTGGGAAAAGATATCACGGATGAGGTGCTCACAATATTAAACGGCAGCGGGAATTTGAGTGCTTGGAATAATGCTATGATCACCTTAGTCCCAAAGGTTGCGAATCCAGTCATGGTGAAAGAATTTCGGCCTATAAGCCTTTGTAATGTATTGTATAAAATTATAGCACAGGCTATAACAAATAGATTGAGGCTTATATTGAACGACATCGTTGACGAATTCTAGAGCGCTTTTATCCCAGACCAATTAATTACAGATAATGTTATCTTGGGCTTTCAGAGTATTCAGTGGATTCGAAATCATCGGGCTAGTAAGTGGGGATACGCCGCTTTGAAATTAGATATGAGCAAGGCGTATGATAGGGTGGAATGGAGTTTCCTTGAGGCTATTATGATGCGGCTTGGGTTTGACACGAAATTGATTAACCTTATTTTGGAGTGTGTGAAGACAGTCAAATACTCATTTAACCTCAATGGAGAAAGAATTGGAGAGGTGAAGCCAAGCCGAGGACTGCGTCAATGTGACCCTCTTTTCCCATATTTATTTGTTATATGCGCTCATGGACTTTCATCTTTATTTAAACATCATCTGGAAACGAAGTGGATAACTGGTGTACGCATAGCCCACTGGTGCCCGCCATTATCTCATTTATTCTTTGCAGATGATAGTTTAATATTTTGTCGAGCTACAGCGGTGGAATGTGGTAGAATTGCAGATATTTTGACAAGCTATGAGCGTGCCTCGGGCCAGCTCATTAACTACGATAAATCCGCAATTACGTTCAGTCCAAATACAAAACCTGAAGTTGTGGATTATTTTAAGAATGCTTTCAAGTTGTCAGTGGTGCAAGATCATGAAATGTACTTGGGGTTGCCTACATTTTCCCTCCGTAGTAAGAGATTACAATTTGGCTATCTGAAGGATCGTATCTTGGGCAAGATTGCAGGCTGGGGTGGCAAAAAAAATTCGGAGGGAGGAAAGGAAATTTTGATAAAAGCTGTGTTACAGTCCATACCGACGTATGCCATGTCGTGTTTTCATATTCCGCAAACTATTTGTGATGAAATAGAAGGGGCTTGTGCTAATTTTTGGTGGGGAATGAAAGGTGGCCGGAAAAAATTGCATTGGATGAAGTGGTCCGAGTTGTGTAAGCCAAAGAGTATGGGCGGAATGGGGTTTCGAAATCTACGCGAATTTAACAGAGCTCTTTTGGCAAAGCAAATCTGGCAATCCGTAACCCGGATAGCCTGGTATCCAGGGTACTCAAAGCAAGATATTTTCAGCACAGAGACATCATGGAGGCGGGACTTGGTACGAGACCATCCTACATCTGGAGGTCTCTGCTGTGGAGTCGTGATTTACTTGAGTTAAGCATCACTTGGAGACTTGGTAATGGTAAACAGGTGAAATTTTATAGAGATCATTGGGTAAAATCAATGAGACACAATATGATGAATCTGCATAGGGGGCGAATGAACATAATACAGTTGATCAGTTGATTCAAGGTGGGGAGTGGAATGAGCAACTTATCAGAGAAACATTTCCTAAATATATAGCTGAAGAGATCTTGATCCAACCATTGCCACCCAATGGCCACGAAGACAGTAGATATTGGAGATTCGATGGGAAAAGAACATATTCGGTCTGGTCGGGATACAAATTAGCGATTGGATTTTTTGAATCAAATGAGCATTGCTCAGCCTCAATGATGGAAAAGTGGTGGAAGTTTTTATGGGCACTATCTATACCACCTAAAATCCGTATTTTTTGGTGGCAGGCTTCTTGGAATTTAATTGCGACTAAGGTGAACCTGATTAGGCATCATGTGCCAGCGGAGGGTGGATGTGAGTTGTGTCATTATGGCAAGGATACCACAACTCATTCTCTATTTTATTGTAAAGCTGTTCGAGCAATTTGGAAGAAGTCAGAGTTTTGGGGGTTATTGAAGCAAGCATAAGCTGGTGATTTCATTGATGTGGCTATTTGGATGAAAGAAAAATTGGATAAAGCTAGTTTCGAATCTTTTGCTTGATATACTTGGGGGGTATGGAAAGAGAAACAAAACTTCATTCATGATAAGGAGAAAAAGAAATTGGCAACAAAGGTGAATTGGGCTGTTGATTTCTTGAATACTTTTAGAGTGGCCCAAAAACAAACAAGAATTTTGATGCATAAAGAAAGCAGTACAGAGACTCACTGGAGGAGGCCAAATGCTAACTTTTGTAGACTAGATGTGGATGCATGTTTTAATACTCAAGAGAACAGATTTTCCACTGGTGGAATTATCAGAAATTGAGATGAGGTGTTGTCGTTGGTTTTGGCACTAAATATGATCAGCTCGATAGTGTTTTGGACGGAGAATTAATGGCAATTAGAGATGGTGTAATCAGAGTAAGGGACGGTGGTATAAGCCCAGTGGTTGTTTATTCAGAGTCTTTGATGGCGGTGCAAGTAGTTATGGCCAATCAAGAGGACCTTAGCTACAGAGGTTTGCTCATTCAAGAAATAAGGAAGTTACTAGCTAATGTGGGAGCAAATGAAAAAATTGGTCATATACGTGGTCGTATAGCCAACAATTCTTCATTACAAATTAACTAATTTTGCAAGTTTTTCTTCTACGTCTTTTGTATGGACGAGTGAAGACATCTCGCTTTGGGTGGCTGAAATTGTATTAGCAGACTTATCTATCTATTAATAAAGCTCTTACAATTTCTTCTCAAAAAAAAGAAATAATTGCTCAAAAGAAAATGATTAAAAGATGGCATGTTGGCTGATTGGGACCCACTTTTTTTCTATTTCTTGATCGTTTGACTTGGCGTACTCTATCAAAGACATTCTAACCAACTTAAAATTTTCAAATTTAGGAAAATGACGATTGGTTAATTGCAATGTAGGATCAATATAGAGCATGGACCCTACACACGAAAAATAAAAAAGACAGTTTATTAAACTATTTTACCAACTTGGTTACATTTTGGTTTTCAATGTCAGACATTTAAATTTAAGAAATTACATTTTAAGAATAGTATTTACTTGTGACCTAACGACTGGCCATGCCATAGATATTGTGAGATAAGGGTGCAACTTATTATTTATTAGTAATTCTCTCCGTACGTTGCATATTTTATTTTAATATTATTATTTTATAATACAAATATCTATTAACATGATTGAGTATTTATTACTTTCTTTTATAATATTCATATAAGGTAAATAAATACAAAACTATCTATCAAAAATTCAAAGTTATATTTTCAATAATAAACTTAAATATCAAATCCATCTGGTTTATATTTTATCTTTATATTACTACTCTCTCTCTCTCTCTCTCTCCCTCTCTCTCTCTCTCACACACACACACACACACACATTCTACATCTCTATAAATAATTATATCTATATATATATATATATATTTGTAAAATATGTATTTTCATATTGAATTTGTATTGCTGAAAAAAAAATGAATGCTTCACAATGTTAAGCAATTTTTTTTTTCTGAACATGAATATGATATAAATTGTCATATTTTCCTTAAAAAAATCATGAAAAAGTGTAATTTACAAATGTCAAATGAAGTTTAGGTACCAAAAGTGTTTTCATTGAACTAAGACCATATTGAAATCAAAAAACATAAAACCACTTACTTGATATAATATAATAAAAAACATAATAACTTGATATTTGTCTCGTATTCAAGCCTCATTGAATGAAGTTTCGCTAGTCTGTAAAACGGAAAAAAAAAACCTACCATTGGTTTATGGTTATTAGTTAAGAGTATCAAATGCTAAGAAAAAATATCAAATATTTTAAAATTAAAGATTATTACTATATCAATTTATAATCTAAAATAATTATAATTTTTATTTAGTGTATTGATTATTTTATTATTCAATTGAATAGTAACAATTTATTAATTTTTTATAACTAATATATATCCCAATTTATTATATTTTTATAACTAATATATATCTCTTCTTATAACCATCTTGTCAGTTTTCTATAATTTTTAACTGTCATATACTGTTTTTTTTTCTATAATTAGTTTTGTAATTCTTGTCAGTTAGATTTCATTTAAATACAAATGTAGTGAATCTCATATAACGATATTTTAACTTGAAAGTTATTTTCATTGATTATTTAAAAAATAGATTGTATCTACAATATATTATGACAAGTATCACATTCAAATATTTGCTATAATTAATTCCATAATATTGTCAGTTCAACCTAGAATTGGAATTATCTCTTAATTGGACAACTGCTAGACAATATAGCTTCTTTCAAAAAAAAATCTATATGAATCAATCAAAAACATGCTATTATTGAACATAATTTTATAATTTCCATAAATAGATTCATAATTCAATAATGCAATTTAATAGAGAAAATTGCACTTTTGGTTCCATAAGAAAGCGGTCCAAACACTGTTAGTCTTATGCTTACTCTATTGATCCCAACAAATTTATTTAACACATTTAGTCCCATATGAATAAAAAATTAATATATACATATATATTTTATAAAAATAAAATATAACAAAAATATCAAAAATAAACAAAACAAAAAACTATTTATTAAACTAACTATAAAACACTCATGTTGATCCAAAAAAAGAACTTCAAAAAACACTCTAAATCAATAAAGATCTTATCAATATCAATAATATTGGTAAAATATTTGATGAAGATGGCACTTGAGTGAAACATGAAGATTAAACCATACTAAAAAAAATTTAACTGATATGATAATCATTCAAGAATAAAAAAAAATAAAAAAAAATGGTGTCAATGTAACTTTCAAAATCATACTCCAGTGCCTATGAAGTTATATATATTTTTTTGTTGGTTTCAAACTATAGTAATCCAAATAATAATATGAGATCCCTGTGATTAATACATCAACATTAACTAATCTTAAATTGCAAAAAGTATATGTTAACATTATAAGATAATAAAATTTTTATTGGCTTCACACTAATTACTACCAATATAAATATGATTGTCGGTAAAATTTATTAATACTTTAAGATTTACAATTACAATTATAAGATGCCGATAATATGAGATTTCAAATTAATTATAAAACTGCACTATTTTAAGCACAATAATGAGTGAGAAATTGACAAAATAATTATAGACAAAATTAGTGTGTGATATAGTTATAAATTAAAAGGCAAAAATGACAGAAATAATTATTTTTAATCGTAGTCCAATCTTTATATGTGTATCTATACATAAATTATAAATTAAATTCCCAAAATATGAGATTCCAATTATTAATACATAAACATCAACTAATCTTAAACTTCCAAAAATATTAATTATTAATATAGGATAAATAAAATATTTCCGTTGCTTCACAAGGAGTGGTATTAATCTAAGCATCATTGGTGAAAATTTTATTATTGGATTAACATTTAATATTATAATTATAAGATGCCAAAATTAATCTTAAATTGCATTATTTTTAAGTACACATTAATGAGGGAAAACTGGCAAAATTATCCAGATAAAGAATAAATATGATATTCTAATTATTAATGTATTAACATCAACTAATCTTAAACTGCTAATATATATATATATATATATGTATATATATATATAGGGATGATCAAATGAGACCAAACCCTTTAGATAAGAACATGAGACCACATCTAGACCATTTGATTTAATAATCAATGATCCAGATTTTACGCTCCATTTTAGGCATGGGTGGTTGCACGCAAGGGTAGGAAAATAATTTGTCCTTTAAGTTAAGGGATATATTTGTAAATCCCTAATTTTCGAATTTTGGTAACTGAAATCTGATATATCATTTTCCCGCGATTTTCTCTTCTTTCTCTTTTCAAAATATACGAAACTGCTTCTCTCCTCCGTCTCCATCTCCATCGAACTCTGTAAAAAAATCAAAAAAACTGAAAAATTGCTCGCTCTATCTCTCTGTTTCAAAATATCGATCACCGAAATTTTCTAGGGTTCAAACATCTCTGATTTTTGGCGATTACTCGTGGATAAGGTTCAACATAAGCTTCTAGGGTTCAATTTGAGTGTAAGTTTTTCTGATTGATTTTGGTCTTTCTTGTTGTTAGGGTTCTATTTTGTATTTTTATTATCGATTTGTTTTTATTCTGTTCAATTTTATGGTATAAACATATATTGCATTCGTTCTTGCCGATAGGGTTGATGAATGGTTTTTGTGATTTTTGTTTGTTCTTATGTTCTGTGCTTTTAGTTTATATTTGTTTCGATTTCTTAGTTCCGATTTATCATGCTCGATTTCGCACATTCGTGCAGTGAGTTGTTAGTTGTGTAATAATGTATACATAGTTACGTAATTACGTATATTTAGTTATGTAATTTTGTATATTTATCCTTTGTGTTAATGTACTTTTATGTTTTTAATAATGTATGCTCAGTTGCACGGTAATGTATTTTAGGTGAATAATAATGTGTGTTTAGTTATAGAACACTTAATTTTGTTACTTGTGCGAGCATGTATATATGTTTTGGAATTATGTGTATTTAGCTATAGAATAATGTATATTTAGTTTTGTGATAATGTGTATATAGTTTTGTGATAATGGACAGTTAATTCGTGATAATGTAATGGACTATGTATAGTTAGCTATATGATAATGTATATTTAGTTTTGTGAAAATGTATAGTTAGTTGTAAGTTTTTGTATAATAATTGGTTCTATATATATTTGTACGTTTGTTTTATCAACTAAATGACAAAAAATAAGGGAAAAAAGGTCGCGGAGAGTGGGGCCGAAGACGAGCGGGGGAAGAGGGCAAAGGATTCATATACGGTATTATCAACTAGGTCGAATCCAAGGGTGTTGGTACATGCGTTGGTTGGCCTTTCCCCTGCACAAACCGTTGCGATTGTTGATATAAGATTCGGAAGTTTGCTTTCGCTCTCAATTGTCGACTTCCCATCCCAGCTAACGGTTGGTTAGTCGAAAATTTTAACCCAGCTAGCTCGGAGTTGTTATTGGACAGGTTTAGGCGCATTCGCATTGAACCGATTGATGTCCAGAGGGTATTGGGGTTCCCCAATGGACATGAGGTAGTTGTGAAGAAAACAAAATCGGAGAGTTGCGATTTGTACAATGGATACCCCGCTATGTTTGAGAGAGAGGATTTCAGGGTAACAACGAAGCAGGTGGCTACTAAAATGCGGAGCTTCGTGGATAGCGGAGATTGGTTTAGAAGGCTCATCTTGATATTGGTTGATTACTGATGGCTCAAAAGCTACCTTTAAAACCGTAGGCAAGTGCACCTATCGTTTTATAGTATAGATTATTGAGTACCGAGTGTCATTCCCACGAGGATTGTAAGTACTAATAATTACCGTCTTTTTGTTATTTAATCTAACAATTTTCAGAGTTTTTGTTTGATAAAAAAAAATAAAGAATCTAAATTATCGAAGTGTAAAAATGAAGTAAAATTTGTAGAATAAGAAATCAAGAGATAGAAGTGTGTTTGAATGTAAATCCCTCTAGAATGTTTTTGTGATTAGACAAGTTAAAAATTCAACCATAAGCCCTTAAGCAAAAACCAACCTCTTTTAATAAAATCTCATGTTATGTGGACCGTAGAAATTCCCGATTTAAGTTAATCCCTTTCTCAAGGCGAAAAACTCCTAATCTCAAGTTGATTAACTGAAATCTCTTTCTAGTTAAAACCCCCAAGATTGCATTATAACGATTTATGAATTCCCATATTAGGTTTGACCCTAATCCAGAAGATTTATGTCGTCCTATATCTAGGATTGCATGCAACTCTTTTCACTTATACAATTTCTTTTTCACCATAAATCTCTCGATTACCCGATGAAGAAAAGATATCAAATTAATATACCGGAAATATTAACTCAAATGAGATAAGCATGATATAAGTGAATCACACAAGACATGATGATTTTATTAAAAACATACAAACCTCAATCACAAATCCATTCTAGAGTTCATTACACTCAAAAACTAGGAGTTTAGCTACTCATGATCTTGATAAAAGAGTAAATTACACAAGAAGATGTAAATATTATAGACATGGTGTACTTATCTTTCTCAAAATCTCAATTGACTTCTTTCTTGAATGATGATGTTGCTCCAAGCCTTCTTCCCCAATGTTGCCTCAAGCTTTCTTCTCCCAAGACCTCTTGATCCCAATTCTACTTAATGAAGTGAATACAATGAATATTTCCTCAAAGATCTAATGAATGCCTCTCCCAATTTCAACCCTCGCTTTTATAGCAACCAATACATTGATAGTACTCTCTTTTATTAAACAATCACCCCATTTTCCTTGTTGGTTGGTGAATTCTTGTATTCAAGTGATGAGGAGGGGACATGGAGACATGTTTCAAAGAAAAATAGGGTGTTAAAAGTGTACAAAAGTGGCCAAAATGGGTTGGTTGGTGAGTTTTCCCCAAATTCCGCAAAGAAAAGTTGCAAAGAGGTCCCTGACACGCCAGTTGGCGCAAAGACGGCCAAAGGCCGTCTTTGCAACAAAATTGCTGAAACACGCCCGACACGGCCGTGTTGGACAACACGGCCAGGCCGTGTTATGCGACACGGCCGTGTGTTATGCGACACGCCAGCCGTGTTCGGGCTGTTTTGTGCGATTTTTCCTCCTCTTTTGATCCCCTTCAACATGGCCGTGTTCGGTGACACGGTTTGGCCATTTTGGACCCTTTTTCCAATTTTTATCCAATTTATTTCCTTCTTTTTTGAACATGGCCATGTTACTTGACACCCCAAGTCATGTTGAGTGATTTTCTTGCCTTTTTTCAAGTAATATTGGCTTCACATTGCTCCAAATTTCTCCACCTATAATGTTAAACACATCACACGATGAAATGCTACAGAAATACTTGATAAACTATGATTTTTCTAACAAAACAATTCAAAAACTATTGAATTAATAATACAAAATATGTACAAAATGACACTTATCAATTACCTTATTATTGGAAATATTACTACTGGATATGTGAATCCACACTTATTAAAAAGCCTCAAAGATGTCAGAAATGTTAGGAACCTAGCATGGTGTAAGCATACCTTGGCAACCTTGGTTGAAAAGAGAGCGGGTTGGTCGCGGGAAAAAAATCTCGATTTTAATGGGACGTTGCTGTTTTTGATGGTATTATATCCCCCTATTTTTTTTATTTGTTTGGAGCATGTTCTTTTTGATGTAATTTATGTAATTGCATAGGTGTTTTACGTTGATAGAGTTGTGTGCGTGAGGCGGAGTGTTCCAAGGACGCGCCCAACGCGTGTTGGCTTGGAGCGGGGACAAAATAAAGGAAAAGAACAATAAAGAGATTGACCTTGGTGGGTTTGGGCTGGGGTTTATCGAGCCCCCGTTTGATGGGGAAGCATCAATGGAACCGTGGCTGAATTTGCCGGGAGCTCGGAAGGAGAAGGAAGCCATAAGCCAGGGAACCTCGTCCTCCCGGGCCGGTGCGAAGGTCGTTTATCTCCATGTTTATTTTAGTTTTATATTATGTGCATTTAGTGTTTCAAATATGTGTAATTAGTGTTTAAATTATGTATATTCTAATTATGTACATTTAGTTTAGTGATTATGTGTATTTAGTTTGTAAATCTTGTGCATTTACAATTGCGATTTAATACACATGTTTTTGATGTGCGGGGATAGGCGGGTCGATTATTGACAGATTGAAATGTTTGTCCTCCGACGTTGTTGAGATTATATCGATTCTCGATCGCCCGGCGATTGGTTGAGGACGCATAATTTGCTATGGTTGGGAATGTTGCGAGGGCTTCTTATGCTCAATCGCTGCGTTACAAGTGGGGTTCGCCGTTAAACCGACGATCCGGAAGCGCAAAGAAACTCAACAAAATGAAGCCTTTTGGAGCAAGCGGAATATAGGCGCGATTGAGGCGATTGAAAGTGCATTTCTTAAGAGAGATGAATTTAAGAAATAGTGTGATGAGGCACCAAGCTTCTCTCTTGCTTGACTCAAGATACTAATGCCCGGTAGATGTGTTGATATTCTCGACACGTTTCGGCACTACTAGAAGAGTGTCAATGAGGAGAGACATGTGCGAGACGATGGTCTGGCAAGCATGGAGGCTGGGGTATTTTCTATGTTTACATTACTTATATATTATGCTTAATTAGTTTTGTTTTATGTATATTTAGTTCACACTATTGTATATTTTGTAGGTTCCGAAAATAGATGTTGGGGGGAGGGCGGAGATGCAAGTTGGGATAGAAAAATCAGTTAATGTATGTTTGAATTAGTATAATATTATTTATATTTAGTTTTATATGTATGTTTATTTAGTTTTGTATTATATTTAGTTAGTTTTATATTATGCATAGATAGTTTTATTTTTCTGTATTTTTGGTTTGTAGGTTCAAGATTCTGAGATCGGTGGTTCTGGGGGCATGATGCTCCTTTGAGTGAGAAATCAAAGACTGTATGTATTTTTTTCTACTTTTATGATTTCCATCATCAATATGTATATGAGTTCATAATTATTCGTATTGGGTTTGTAGGATGTTGAAACGGAGGTTGGTTGCGTGAAACCTGGTGGTTCTGGGGAGGTCAAGGGGCAACACGACATTGCCTTAGAAAGATCTAAGAAAGTTTTTTCCCGAAGAGTTGCTAGGAAGACAAAGAAAAGTGCGGCACTGTCTTCGCCTTTTGTGGCTAGGCAGATTGACATCGCCTCGAAGCCAAATCAAAATGAGAATATGATTGCGAAATGGCTTTTTGAAAATCCTGGGATGGACAAGTAAGGATTCGGTTATCATACTACTCATTAGTTTCTTTTCTTTTTTCTACATTGTAATTTTTTTTCATGTAGGGATTAAATCGTATTTAACGCTGGTGACAAGCTTTTATCGAGGGATGTATTGGAGACCATGCGTCCCGGAGGTTATATAAATGTGTCAATTTTGGACATTTGAGCATGGTTGTTGAATATGAATGAGGGACTAAGGAGTAACAACCATGCCCAAATGTCCAAAATTGACACATTTATATAACCTCCGGGACGCATGGTCTCCAATACATCCCTTGACAAAAGCTTGTCACCAGTGTTAAATAAGATATCATCCCTACATGAAAAAAAAAATAATTACAATGTAGAAAAAAAGTAAAAAAACTAATGAGTAGTATGATAACCTAATCCTTGCTTGTCCATCCCAGGATTTTAAAAAAGTCATTTCGCAATCATATTCTCATTTTGATTTGGCTTCGAGGCGATGTCAAACTGTCTAGTCACAAAAGGCGAAGACAGTGCCGCACTTTTCTTTGTCTTCCTATCAGCTCTTCGGGAAAAAACCTTCTTAGATCTTTCTAAGGCAATGTCGCGTTGCCCCTTGACCTCCCCAGAACCACCAGGTTCCACGCAACCAACCTCTGTTTCAACATCCTACAAACCCAATACGAATAATTATGAACTCATATACACATTGATGATGGAAATCATAAAAGTAGAAAAACAAATACATACAGTCTTTGATTTCTCACTCAAAGGAGCATCATGCCCCCCGGAACCACCAATCTCAGAATCTTGAACCTACGTACCAAAAATATAGAAAAATAAAACTATATATACATAATATAAAACTAACTATACATAATATAAACTAACTAAATATAAAACAAAACTAAATATACATAATATTATACTAATTCAAACATACATTAACTGATTTTTATATCCCAACTTGTATCTCAGCCCCCCCAACATCTATTTTCGGAACCTACAAAACATACAATAGTGTGAACTAAATATACATAAAACAAAATTAATTAAGCATAATATATAAGTAATGTAAACATAGAAAATACCCCAGTCTCCGTGCTTGCCAAACCACCGTCTCGCACATATCCCTCCTTATCGACACTCTTCTCGTAGTGTCGAGGACGTGTCGAGAATGTCATCCCATCTACTGATATTAGTATCTTGAGTCAAGCTAAGAGAGAAGCTTGGTGCCTCATCACACCATTTCTTAAATTCATCTTTCTTAAGAAATGCACTTTCAATCGCCTCAATCGCAGTTATATTCTCCGGCTTTGCTCCAAAAGGCTTCATTTTGTTGAGTTTCACTCCCTTCCGCATCGTGTTGAACGGCGAACCCCACTTTGCAAACGCAGCTTGAGCATAAGAAGCCCCTCGCAACATTCCCAACCATAGCAAATTCTGCGTCCTCAATCAAGTCCTTCGGAGCAGTCTGGAGAATCGATATAATCTCAACAACGTCGGAGGACAAACATTTCAATCTTTCAAGTAATCGACCAGTTATCCCCTACACACCAAAAACATGTGTATTAAATCAGTAATTGTAAATGCATAAGATTTACAAACTAAATACACATAATCATTAAACTAAATGTACATAATTAGAATATACATAATTTAAACACTAATTACACATATTTGAAACACTAAATGTACATAATATAAAACTAAAATAAACATGGAGATAAACGACCTTCGCACCGGCCCGAGAGGACGAGGTTCCCAGACCTATGGCTTCATTCTCCTTCCGAGCCCCCGACAAATTCAGTCGCGGCTCTATTGATGCTTCTCCATCAAACGGGGGCTCGATAAACCCCAACCCAGACTCACCAAGGTCAATCTTTTTATTGTTCCTTTCCTTTATTTTGTCCCCACTCCAAGCCAACACGTTGGGACGCGTCCTTGGAACACTCCACCTCACGCATACAACTCTATCAACGTAAAACACCTATGTAATTTAATCAAAAAGAACATGCTCCAAACAAATCAAAAAAAATAGGGGGGTATGATACCATCAAAAACAGCAACGTCCCATTAAATTCGGGATTTTTTTTCGACGACCAACCCGCTCTCTTTTCAACCACGGTTGCCAAAGTATGCTTACACCATGCTAGGTTCCTAACATTTCCGACATCTTTGAGGCTTTTCAATAAGTGTGGATTCACATATCCAGTAGTAATATTCCCAATAATAAGGTAATCAACCAATATCAAGAAGAGCCTTCTAAACCAATCTTCGCCATCCACGAAGCTCCGCATTTTAGTAGCCACCTGTTTCGCTGTTACCCTGAAATCATCTCTCAAACATAGGGGGCCATTCATTGTACAAATCGCAACTCTCCGATTTTGTTTTCTTCACAACTACCTCCTGCCCATTGGGGAACCCCAATACCCTCTGGACATCAATCGGTTCAATGCGAATGCGCCTAAAACTGTCCAATAACAACTCTGAGCTAGCTGGGTTAAAGTTTTCGACTAACCAAAATGTTAGATGGGATGGGAAGTCGACAATTAAAAGCGAAAGCAAACTTCTGAATCCCATATCAACAATCGCAACGATTTGTGTAGGGGAAAGATCAACCAGCGCATTTACCAACACCCTTGGGTTCGACCTAGTTGATAATGTCATATATGAATCATTTGCCCTCTTCCCCCGCCCGTCTTCGACCCCACTCTCCGCGACCCTTTTCCCTATAACAAACCTACAAAAAAATATAGAGCCAATTATTATACAAAAACATACAACTAACTATACATTTTCACAAAACCAAATACACATTATCACAAAACTAAATATACATTATTCTATAGCTAAATACACATAATTCCAAAACATATATACATGCTCGCACGAGTAACAAAATAAAATGTTCTATAACTAAATATATATTATTACATAACTAAACACACATTATTATACACCTAAAATACATTACCGTGCAACTGAACATACATTATTAAAAACATAAAAGTACATTAACACAAAGGCTAAATAAACAAACTTACATAACTAAATATACATAATTACGTAATTATGTATACATTATTAGACAATTAACAACTCACTGCACGAAGGTGCGAAATCGACCATGATAAATCGGAACTGAGAAATCGAAACAAATATAAACTAAAAGCACAGAACATAAGAACAAACAAAAATCACAAGAAAAAACCATTCATCAACCCTATCGGCAAGAATGAATGCAATATATGTTTATACCCTAAAATTGAACAGAATAAAAACAATAAAATCAATAATAAAAACACAAAATAGAACCCTAACAGCAAGAAAAACCAAAATCAATCAGAAAAACTTACACTCAAATTGAACCCTAGAAGCTTGTGTTGAACCCTATCCACGAGTAGTCGCCAAAAATCAGAGATGTTTGAACCCTAGAAAATTTCGGTGATCGATATTTTGAAACAGAGAGATCGAGCAATTTTTCAGTTTTTTCGATTTTTTTACAGAGGTCGATGGAGATGGAGGGAGATGGAGACGGAGGAGAGAAGCAGTTTCGTATATTTTGAAAAGATAAAGAAGAGAAAATCGCGGGATAATGAGATATCTCCGATTTCGATTGCAAAAATTCGAAAATTAGGGATTTACAAATATATCTCTTAACTTAAAGAACAAATTACTTTCCTACCCTTGCGTGCAACCACCCATGCCTAAAATGGAGAGTAAAATAAGGACCATTGATTATTAAATTTAATGGTCTAGATGTGGTCTCATGTTCTTACCTAAAGGGTTTGGTCTCATTTCATTATATCCCTATATATATACATATATATATATATATATAAAGTGGTTTATATAAATAGTATCAAAAAAAAATTCCCCCCTCATTTCACAAGACTATTAAAAGTAATTAAAATATGTACACTAAAAAATGTTGATTACTATTGAAATGCGATGCAGCTTTTGGTGGTCAACTTTTAAGGTCGCTTAATTAGAATTATATAAAAATTAGCATTCCAAATTTGTGTATGTACTGCATTAATTATTATATTTGTAATTTTTTTAATTTAATATTATATTTATTTTTAATCCATTTTTAACGTATAATATATCAATTTAATAATCTTTATATGATCTTCAGTTTGACATTCAGATTGCATATAACAAAAAAGATTATTCAAAAAATTATTTTGTAATTGACTATAAAAAATTATGTATTCCAGCTATAGAACATCAATTTGTATATTCATGTATTTTGAATACTTATGATATTTGTATAGTTATTTTGGGTTTGACCTATTTATTCATAAGGTGATTAAATTCAATTAAATAATTTTTCTTTTAATTGAAGAAAATATGTATCCAATATTATATATTATATATATCCATACATACCATTATATATATGTAAGAAGACAAATATATAGTCTTGAATGTATTTTTCATGATTATGATGTAGGCTATAATTTTTTTTACTTCATCAGTAGAAAACATTGAATTATATTTTCCGTCTATTGTCTGATGCTATTCTAAAATTATTACTATGCAGGGAAAATGTAATTTATAGAATTATTAGGAAAATGCACATGTCACATAACAAATCTCTCATATATAGAATCTATTAACAATATAAGATAAATAATATATTTTATATTTTTCACATGGATTATATCAATCAACATGTTTGTCAAAAACTTCATTAATGCATTAACGTGTATAATTATAATTATAAGACGTCAATATATGAGATTGAACAAAATAATCTAAAAATCACTATAAAGCACATTAATAAGGGGAAAAGCTGACAAAAATAATTATAGACAAAATTAGTTTATTGTGTATGTTATAGATCAGATGCCAAAAATATGTAAACTAACAACTATAATTAATTTTATATATATATGCCAAAACTATAATTAATTTTATATATATATACATATATATATATATGTATTTGATAAATAAGATGCCAAAAATATAAGATTCTAAATTAATTTTAATATGCATTTATTAGGCACATTAATAAGGGAGAAAAAGAAAAACTGACAAAAAATAATCATAGCTATTATATATATATAAATATATATATATATATGTATATATATATGATTAGGATCAAATGTGGCCGGTGGCTTACCGTGTGGCAGTGTAGATTAATTCAATCCATTAATTCAACAAATCCAAAAGTTCAGTTTTTTTTTCGATTTTTTTATTTATTTAGTTTTCGCCCAATTAAGGGCATAACTATCATTTTATTTGTAAATTAAAGCAGTTACTTTTGGTAACTGTTCACCCCAACGATTTTTATGAGATTTGATTTTATGATTGTTCCCGCTTTTCATTCACTTGCGGTTTACTCACAATGATGTACAATTAGTTATACAATGATGCTTGTTAGATATAAAATGGTGCACAGTCACAATTCAACTATTAAAATGGTGCATAATTCAGTTATGAAAACGTGAACTTTATCACATCCATGATTGTAGGGCGTCATTATGGGAAGGTGGTTAAACCATTTTGTCTTTATAGGTTTTTTAGATGATGTACAATTAGTTATAATATTGTGCACTGTTAGATATAAAATGGTGTACAATCAATTATTAAATGGAAGATGATTACATCATTTTGTCTTTATAGTTCCTTTAGATGATGTACAATTAGTTATACAATGATACACTGTTAGACATAAAATGATGTACAATCAGTTATTAAATTGTGACAGTTAAAATGGTGAATAATTCAGTTATGGAAACGTGATCTTTATCACATCCTTGATTGTAGGGCGTCATTATGGAAGGTGGTTACACCATTTTGTCTTTATAGTTCTTTTAGATGATTACAATTAGTTATACAATTATGCACTTTTAGATATGAAATGGTGTACAATCAGTTATTAAATGGTGCACAGTTCAGCTATTAAAATGGTGCATAATTCAGTTGTGGAAATGTGATATTTATCACATCCATGATTGTAGGGCATCATTATGGGAAGATGGTTACACCATTTTGTGTTTATAGTTCTTTTAGATGATATATAATTAGTTATACAATGATGCACTCATTAGATATAAAATTGTGCATACCAATTATTAAATGGGAAGAAGGTTACACCATTTTGTCTCTATAGTTCCTTCAGATGATGTACAATTAGTTATACAATGATACACTGTTAGATATAAAATAGTGTACAAACAGTTATTAAATGGTGTACAGTTCAACTATTAAAATGGTGCACAATTCAGTTATGAAAACATGATAATAATCAATCCCTTGATTGTAGGGGCGTGATTTATGACATTTTGTTAGTTACTATTATGCATTTTCTATCTATTAATTAATTGATAAATCAGTTATTTTTAATAACAATCTGGACCTAAATAAGAGGTGTGGATGGATGGTATCAATCCACACTGCCATACAGTAAGAGACTGCCACACGAGATCTCATCCGTATGTGTGTGTGTATATATATATATATATATATATATATATATATATATATATATATATTTGGATATGAAATACTTAAACCTAAGTCTATGACAACGTAGTTTCTTTTCTTTTCTTTTTTTTCTTTTCCCCCCTCATGTCGTTGAAAATAATTTAACATGTAGCTTGTAATTTAAGTTACTCTTATTAAGTGACAGGTCATGTCAGATACAGACGAACATGATCCTCTATTCCAAAATAGTGTTTCATCCTATATTCCACCGGATGGATGATTATCACGTGTATGGAAATTACCATATTACTTTTCAAGCATGCATCATGTATGAATTGTGGCATACATGTTGATTATGGTAACTTTTATACACGTGACAATCATTTTGGAACAAAAGATCCTTTTTGAGATACACGATACTTTAATCAGGTTGATTGTGATGACAGTTTTCTCTGCTCAATTTAGAAAAATAATTTTGATCATATCCCATTGCATAGTTCTAGGCAATCTAATTCTTCAAGAGATTTATCTATAAAAATTCGCAATATAATTGAAACATTTTCATGACCACACAAATTATTGGACATGCAAGTTTGATGTATATCGTCTTATAGGCTTAATTGCAGAAAATATCCTGTAACTTGGGGTAAAATGCATTTTCGGACTTTTGTTATTGGGTTTTGCAAAATATGCCTTGTATGTTCTTCAAGTTTTGCAAAATATGCCCTGTAAGTTTATAACGTTCTGTAAAATTGGTCCTGCAAGTTTATACCGAAGCAATTGGTGTCCTATAAGTCTTGAGTTGATGCAAAATTGGTCTAGCTTTAATAATTGCATATTTTCAAAATACCAATTATACCCTTATTCATACACACGGCCGATTTGACTAAGAGTCTTGCTTAAAATGGTATCGAGCCCCCCGGTTTATTAAGAACTTTTTGATTATATTTATTATATTTATGTAATTGACAATTGGTGAGGAGAATTTCTCCGAGATTATGGATCCGGACCGATGTCCGAGATGTACACCTTTACAGGACATATCGTCAAATATTGACGATGTATGCACAAGAACACTTGACCAGGTTTCATATTCGGGAATACCAACATGAAGAAAAGGAATGGCAGAGCCGAAGCGGGAAACCTTAAAGCGAATGCAAAATGCGAGCGAGAATATTATAGGCGATTCGGATGCTTAACTGGACTTATATATGTTCACTGATGAACCTTCAAGAAACGGTTCATGAAAATTCCCATCGAAACAATGATTCCCGATGGAGTGCACGGAGTGGAACGAGATACTTCAGATAAATCTAAGATCTCCGAAGATCTTAGAGAAATCCGAAAGACGGTGCGGAATTATGGCAACCGCCATATTCATCTACCAAAGACAAGTTCATCGGATCCGAACCGGATGGAGACGATGGTGAAATATCGGAAGAAACTCTTGAACTCCTTCATGATATTCAAAACGAGTCAAGAACCTGGAGGACAAAGCCAAGTTCATCCGGAGGAAGGAAACGATTGATTTTGGGGCAAGATACCTATTTACACCAAAAGGGGAAACCAACCAAGTCATAAGAAAAATGACGGATGAGGAGAAGCTCATTGCTCTAATCAAAGGAAAATCCATCAAAAATTAAAAAAGATGGATATTGAAAAGATGAATCTTAAAGATCTACACGACCTGGCGAGAATCCTTCGCGGGATTAGGTATTGTGGATTTAAAGATGAACGCAGTGAGAATCGGCTTTGGTTACCTATGATCCACAAGGTAGACCAATTCCTCCACCACCGCCACCAATTAATCCTAACGTCGAAGAAAGTACGGGTTCACATCATGGAGCTCGGGGCGAAAGGATGCCACATGTTTGGGATTTCACGACCGGGAGTGATCCACTTTCGAGAACAGGAGGTCGAAACCTCTTTGCGGGAACTGCAAACCTACCTAAGGCCGAATGTTTATCATACGCCTTATGGAAGATCGCACTCGACCCAATACATCCGTATGGGTTGATGTTAAATCTGGACATCCTGATTTTAAAAATAGAGAAGTTCTCATTGATGAATGGGCTTGACTATGAGAATTTCAAAGAAAAACCCCGATCTTACAAAGGATTCATTCATTTTACTCCTTGAAATGAGTCTTCAAGGATCGGTGAAGATTGCCTGGATATGACCGATGCAAGTACGAAAAGTTCTGGTCACATCGGGGGAATCACTTAAAGGAATTGTCGATGGTATGGCAAAACTATTCAAAATCCATTCATCGGCACGGGTTATTTCGAGGGATTAGAGGATGAAAAAGAAAGAAATATAAACAAGCCCTCTATAGCTTTCCTGAAGTTCTTGGATATTTGTCATATAGACGAATATATCAAGTTGTTCACCGAATACGGTGGAAATCGAAGATTGAGGAAAAAGAAGTTTACATGCCTATTTCTTTGCCAAGATTCCGAGTCCCCGGAGAGAAATGCTTATCGGGAATACAAGGTGGAGTCAAGTAGAAACGTGGCCGAGAAAAATGTCTTTCCTAAAGGCCAAGTTATCTCGAATGGTGCTTTATCAAGCGGCTCTGCACAGAATTACAAGAGATTAAGAGGAATTAACAAAGCGTTTCCTCTATGTTGCGTGGATAATGATATCCCAACAGTTGTGGGAGGTCAAACAAGGCGGCCAAGAAGAAGAAGGAGAGAAGCCATCCATACCGCCGAGAAAGCGAAAGAATAAAAGAAGGGTCTTCATGGAGACCTAGAAGGTTTTAATCAAAACAAAAGCCCGGTTATAAATCGGGGCAAAGACCCGATTACCAAGCGGGGAGTAGAGCCTCATCATCGAGGTTCTAATCAAGCAAGTACCAGAGAAATCCGGAAGAAGAACTTTCAGCGTGCTCACACTAGAGCTAATGAAAGTTTCAAAGATCTGTAATTCTTTGGACATGCGAGCAAGAGGGCATATCTCAACGGATTGCCCGGCAATCAAAAACGAGTCGAGTCGATTCGAGGCTACACCGAAATCGAAGAAGCCTATTATCGATTTAATACGGTGTATCAATTTGAGGATATTCCCTCGGATGAAAGCATCTATGAAGAAGAGATCTATTCGATGATGGAAGTGACTCACTTCGGAATCGAGTGAAGAAGAAATTCTTGGTGACAGCTAGGGAGGATATGTCGATTCCTCTCTCACACGACGGTTTCTCATAAAACTCTTATGAGAATCATGAAGGAAGATCCAAAGCTTCAAGTCATGATGGATTTACAATCGGAGCTATGGAAAAAGCATTGGATAAGATTGGGTTTCGAATGTAAGACACCAAATTATCCACGGGGTAACAACCTGAGAATTAGCCATTCCGATGGAGTTTACCGGTAAATCCCGATCGAGATGCGCTTGGTCCCTATTAGAGAAATACAGGAGATCAAAAGCGAGTTAAAAGAGAAGTTGCAAATACACTCTCATGGATTCACATTGGAGCCATAAGAGTCATTATTAAGCAACATTCAAGGAAGGAATAGATTCGCCTCTTAATCTTGCTATCTTTGACAAGCGAATCTCGCATCTCAAGGATTCATGCCTTGGAGCGGTTCTGAGCATGAAATTTGTATGCGGGAAATTGGCATTTAATGTCTATCCTAGAATTGCATACAATTTGGGAGATCGAGACTTGATGAGAGTCCTAACCCTTCATCAAGATTTCAAAAGAGTCGATTTGATGAAAGAAGGAAATAGCCTTACTCGATCACCTACAAGATTTCATATGCTCTCTCGAATACCCATCATTCAAGTATTCTTGAGAAAGGAATTTATTGAAGTCCCAAGAATCTTTGAGGACTTTGCCAGGGTGGTGTTACCGAAATCATTGAATCTCCAACTATTAAGGAGATTGATATGATAATTCAAGATCAACCATCTTCAACAAAAGTCGAAGTCTCGAGTTGAGCGAAGGATGTCTTTCCAACAGACGAATGACGAGTAGTAGTCGTTGGGAAGAAAAGAGACCAGAAATACGATTCAAATATCCCGGATGTTTTCAAAAACAACAGAGAGCCGAAATGTCCGAAGGATGGCGAGAAGTGGAAGTAATATTTGACATCACCCAAAAGGATAATATTTTTCCTTGTGATGTTCTATATTATCTCCAACAACCAATAGTTGGAAGGTATCGAGGAAGCCGAAGATAGGAGAAATTGAGCTCACTATCACAGGGGGTGGCGGAAAGATCCCGGAACAATTAACACCGGGAATTGAATTTCTCGAGGATCATAAACCTCGGGAAAGATTACAAGAAATGGAATTCACAGTGGATAATAAAAGATACGAATCAAATGACCACTAGTCCATTCTCTATATACATTTCTATTGGAATGTTATATCTCGAATACAAGTAAGTATTTCGCGCCTATATTGATTCAGTCTTAGGAATATGTACTTGCAGTTTCTGATGTTTTTCCTAAAGAAATTGGAGAAGATTTACCAGCTATTGCAGGAAGAGATTTCTCTAAAAGGATTCTTATCCTTAACAGGGAATTAAACAAGCGAGAAATAATGATCGGAGGCGCGGCGTACCCGTGGTACAAAGTAAAGACGCCACCAATCTATTTCCATGATACAAAAAGTGCGATATTTTGCTAGGAAACAATTTCCTACAAACATTCAAGCGATTCACACAAGAGAACGAGACGCGAAGACTTATTTTCACAACCTTATGTGATCATAAGATTATTGTCCGAGATCATGGAAGCATTTTGACGAGAAAAATGCCTATTCATTTTCGCAGACAAGCGTGGTGATGAAGCCAAACTTCGCAATCCAAAAATGGCGGATCGTAGAAAATTTGGTGAAGCATTATTATCCTATGCAGACAATTTGGTTCGATTCAAAAGGATCAAAAAATATGGGATAACAACTTGTATTCATTCGAGTACAAGGTGAAGAACGAGTTACTCCGTAAGTCATTGCGGAATTATGGATGAGTCTTATGGAGAACCCACAGAGTGATGTGACCATTGAGGAACAAATAACACTCTTCGAGGATATCAAGAAAGAAGATCCAAGGAATTATAATGAAGATCCTTTGGCATGGTGGGACAAGAACGAGCTCAAAGCATCCTTAAAGGTTAAGCTAGGAAAGGAGTACGAGTTCGTAAGATTCAAACCAATCCTTATGAACCAGGAGGATCGCAAGGATATGCGAAAAATACTTAAGGAACATCTTGACCTTAAGTTAATTTCACCAGAGTTTCTCCATATAGCGATCCCAGGATTCTTAGTCGAAACCATGGAGAAATCAAAAGAGGAAAGCGAAGACTTGTTATTAACTACAAAGGGATTAATAACATTTTGGAATTCGACGGATACTATATCCCAAGTAGAGAACATCCGGTTAATCGCATCAAAGGTGCCAAGATATTCTCAAAGTTCGATTGCAAGTCCGGATTCTACCAGTTAAGATGGAGGAAGAAAGTAAGAAGTTTACGACTTTCTCTACACCTCGAGGACACTATATTTGGAACGTGATGCCATGGGATTGGCTAACGCACCCCGTATATATCAAAGGAAGATGGATAATCTCTTCAAAGATTATTTCGCTTTCATGTTCGTGTATATTGATGATATTCTAATCGCATCAAAGAGCATGAAGGAGCATCTCAAACATTTGGAAATATTTTCGGATGTTTGTCACAAAAAAAGGATTAGTGCTTTCGGAAAAGAAGGCGGTAATTGCAAACAAGATGCATTGAATTCCTCGGAATTGAAATCGATGAATCTGAATTATTCTACAAAATCATATTGTGGAAAAGATACAGGGATTTCCGGATACACCGAAAGACAAGAAGCGACTTGAGTTTTCTTGGAGTTGTTAATTTTGCTTTGGGATGTTCATTAACAATCGCATATTACGGAAGGTGTTTAGCCCATTGCTTAAAAAGATGCAATATTCAAATGGGAAGATGAACATCGAAGGAATTAAGCAACTTAAAAGAAGTTTGTAAAAAGCTTCCAAAGCGCAATTCCCAAGACGAGGACGAATCGGTTCTTTACATGGATGCCGATGATGATTGGTGAAGGGGCGGTTCTTACGAAAGTCACACCAAACGAGGAAGTGCCATGCGAGATCTCGCGGTTTTATTCACCCCTAGTGAAGCAACTCGGTGGCATATTAACGAGAAAGAATTCTTTGCAAATGAAAGGCTTTCAAAAATGGCCTCTATTTTTACTTGGCTAAAAGTTTACTTTAAAAATTGATAATTCAAGTGTCGAGGCTTTTTCTAAAAACAAAATTGAATCAAAACCGAGAAAAAGGCTTACTTAGATGGCAAGTCAATGTCAATATTATGATTATGATATTGTCATTATAAAATCTCATGAAAATATTCTTGCGATTTCTTGACGCGAGATGGAAGGACGCGTTCTTCGACGCGGTCCTTAAACGAGTAAGACATCTCGAGGAAAACCTGGAGAGTCTAGAACGAGATTTTGGGGCGTTATGTCTCAATGCGTGTTCTTCGGACGACTTCAACAGTGACCAAAACGTTTCTAGTCAAATACGAGCATGTCGGTTAACTCGAGGACAATTGTTCTTAGACCGCAAGGGCCTCTCTTCCAGCCGCATCTCCTACGGTGCAAAAAGGGGCCGAGAGAGTACGGGCTCTAACCCTGAGGTTATGGATTCAAGTACCATAATCACAAGTGTTGCGGTGATGCATCCCCAGGTGTACAAAGCCGTAACGAATGTTGAAGCTCCGGTGTCACAACCCGAGTCTTCAAGTCAACCTAGCACCTGGGGTAAAAGAGGGAGAGTTGAATCTTAGCCACGAGACAGCAAATCTAAGGTTCAAACTGACGAGATTAAGATTTCTCCTATGTATATATCAATGCAATGGGAGAAATTAGTTACAAGACAAGGTATTAACCCGGAAAAATAATGGTTGATATCTCGTGCAAGTATCCAAGAGTTTGGATGAAACCCTAAGTCATCCAAATGAAGTACATGAATGGTATACTTTTGGAGCTTTAGCTTCAATCTATACCGTGTCACCAGATTCCCGTAAATTTCAAAATTAAAATTAAAATGGATTGGGGAAGCGGTTTTAGACCTGGGCAAATAATCCACATTTGGCCGAGGATATTTTGGAACGTATTTTATCGGTGCGGCCCACGAACCAAAGAAAGAAAGGCTTTAATGAAGCTTTTCATTTCATCAAGCTAAGAAGACCGGATGGAAACGCTTTAAAATACATTAAAGCGGCTTCAGGAAGAAGGACCGATGTTAGTAGGAGCATTTTAAGACGGCGAAGCTTCTACCGCATTTGAGCATGGGTCTTTGGGTTTGTCTAATCGAAATGGACAAAGTCAAATATCCATTCAAGTTCTTCCGCATCTCGGCGAATGGATCTTTCCTTTTGAATTCGATGACCGGATCAACCACAGATTTGCGGAGGAACTCTTCGAGACCAAAAGGAGAATTCTCTGGGAAAACAAGATTCCTGAAACGAGCAAAGAAACTTACCTAAATTCTCAGAACATGGCGCATGTGGGCCGTTGGATCGGCCGGATCGTCAAGCATGCCCCGAACAGAAGGAACCCGAGTTTGGGAAAGGTTTCCACCCAAACCCGACCGACAAGACCATACAAATGAAAAGATAAGGGCCCACTCACAAGACGCGTTTTCCTCGGGGACCACGCAGACCAACTTTTTAAAAGATTCCCGACAACTATCACACGGGTTGAGTCACGCGGAAAGAGAAGGAAGACAAATTGGCGAGCAATAATTCAGAGTATGACGTAGCGGTGACGTCTTACATCTCAACAAGATTTGAAGTCCGAATTTCAAGTCCGGACTTACCTCTATAAATTGCAGGATTTGAAGGAAGCTAGGATCATCGAACATTTTCCTTAGTTTTCTTACAATAAAATCTGAGTGATAAATTTGTAATAGTTTGAGTGTTTTAGTTTTAAGTTTTATGTTTTTACGAGAGAAAGCCTCATCTATGAGAGGCTAAACCAGTATTCTCCTCCCAAAAGGAGATTACTAATGTAATAAATATTTCAATAAGTTCTTAATAAAAAAGGGGCTTTCTGCTTCAACATGTCTTCATAATGTTCCATTAATTCATCCCGTTTAAAGATTACTTTACGCCTTGGAGTAGGAAACGAACCAAGCGTCATGGCTTTGAAAGATTTACAAGGAGTCGGATAACTTGCGATCATCTTCCCCGAGGGTGAGGTTGAACAGTGAGGAGCCGTTTGTCAAACGATCCGGGCGCAAATTTTCCGACCGGTGGCGTTGCGAAACCACTTAACCCTTGGTCTTTGTTTCGGTCAAAAGAGGTATGAATTTTAAGGGATTTATTAATTTTACGGAAGCATGTTGGGCCTGATATGGTCGTGATGGACTATATCTGTTTTATCAAAACCTTAGTCTGAAATCGAATTTATTTAGAATTATGAATCATTTACAGAAGTATGTCCTATTGAGTTTATAGGCTGGAAACCTGACATGATCCACTTAAAACCTCTGAATAGAGACTGGATCTAAGTAGGTGTAACAATGCCACGAACAAAATAGGTATCAGAAAATGTAAATTTTCATAATCTATGAAATTTGAGTTTATTGAAAATAGCTATGGTATGAAAGGATTGAAATTGCTAATTCTCGAAAGTTATAGGTTATAATTGCTACATTTGAAAAGAAAATGGACCAAAACTGCTATTTGGCTATAAGGGCAAAATTGTCCAGGGCATAAAGTGCAACTTTAATAATTAAAGGGCAAAACTGCAAAACGGCCTAAGTTATAGGGCATATTTTGCTATTAAGCCTCGTCTTATATATCTTCAGATTGGAAAATCAATAAATTCGACCCCACATTGTTCACAAAATTAGCGTCAGCCAACCTGACAAGTAACAAGCCCAGCTTGGCATTAAGCCCATCTCAACTCAAACCATTATGGCAAAGTGTAAAATCTTAAGAATTCTACGTGTGTTTTGCTAAAGGATGTCAAAACTCAAGACTCAAAACTCCATATTAGATGGATTTTATATCTATAAAAACTTAAAATGAGAAATAGGAGTTCTACATTTCTATCACTATTCTAAAATTCCCCGTTTAGCCCCAATTAGTCCCCACGTAGGCGCCAAGCCCCCTTGTCCATCTAGATTTTTCTTCTGATTAGATTCTGCCTTGCCCCCATCTAGCCCTGCCCAAGCTCCGGATAGCAATTTTAAGAACACTGGTTCTACTATATATTATAATTAAATATAAAATCCATAAAATCAATCCAAACAAATTTTATTGTTAGGGATTTGGATTTTTTGGAAAACACCCTAAGGGGTTGGGTTTTACAATATTTCAAAATTACAAAGCTTTAACTTGTCATTAGATCACTAACGACTCCAATGTACTGAAGTTAAAGTGGGGAAAAACAACAAATAAACTATTCTATTATTCTATACATCATTTCAGTCTAAAACTTGGCATGCCCAATTGATATAAGGGATAATTACAAAAACACCCACAAGGTTTGGGCTAATTACAAAAAATCCAGTGATGTTTTCAAAATTACAAAAAAAAACCTCAAGTTTGTTTTGTCTTAAATTTAAGGGGTTAACTGTAATATTTCTACAAATATTAGGGTAGTTTTTTAAAATATTTTTTGCTTATGAAGGGGAAAGATGTAAGCAGAATCAAACATTAAGGGTTTTTTTGTAATTTTCAAAAAAATCTGGGTTTTTTTGTAATTAGTCCAAACCTCAGGGGTTTTATGTAATTATCCCTTGATATAATAGGGTTTAAATTTACCACAAAGGAAAATAATGGTTTTATTGGTTAATGGATTTAACAGATTCGATTAATCAACATTATGTAATTCTTACGTTTATCAGAACTTCATTCCAAAAGTTAGGATTTTTATACAACAAGAATCCCTAAATATGAATCATCGGTCCAATGTAGCAATTTAGGAGCAAAAACAGAGAAACTGAAAACTATCAAACATATTGACCCTAAAAAAATCATTATTATAAGAAAGAAATGTTTTTATTTAAATTTCTGTTACTTCATTATTCGTGATGGTCAATAAGTAATCACAAAGTCAAAACTTTGTACCAAATACCAAACATGATAGATAATAAATTAGATTACCTTCATATATCCTTCCTGTATCTCTCTCTCATTTCCTGTTAGTAGCATCGCCTTGTAGTAATACAGCCATCATAGCTCATCCTTCACGTCGGTAGTGGATGTCTCAATGCCTTGTTCGGCATGAGAATCCTCGGAAACTGGAGACGAACTTGGTTTCTGGAGCTTAAAAGGGATAGAAGCATGTTTCTTGAGGAACTTATAGAATGCGACTACTGTTCGATCAGTGTCAACCGGAATCTGCCAGATTAATCGAAACATATCTAATTGAAGAGGAAGCAAAAAAAAAAAACCAGAAAAAGAAATTTGGATAATTACCAAAAAAAAGGAAATTATCTTTCAGTATTACAAATAGCCCTTTGAGGTTTGTATTTTCTTAACAAACACCCACTATTGAGGGTACAATTTGTAAAGAGAAACAAATTTCAAAGGTAATTTGTAATTTTGAAAGATAATTGGGTTTTTTTGTTAATAGACAAACTTCAGGGGTATATTTTGTATTAACCCAAAGAAAAAAGATCATCATATCCAAGCTACAGTTGTGAAAAATAGCTTACAGGATCGACACTTTTCTTTCCTGCTGGGAAGAAGAGAATTGTGGGGAATCCATCAGCCTGCAAACAAAATATTTCTCTTCAGTATATACGAAATTTTTCAAGAGCTTAAATCAATCGTGTATCAGCAATCACGTGATATGTCGGACTTCAGAGTCTAAACTGTTAGAAAACAATTCAGAAGCAAGATTATGAATATATCAGGTTGATCTATTGTTTTACCAAACAAGAATTAAATTGAAAGGGTTAAATTACAACAAAAAAAAAAAACAGCTGTCTTTTAAAATTACAAATACCACCGTCGGGTATTACAAACACCCTCCTCGAGGTTCGTATTAACTTGACAAATACCCCCCTCTTGGGGATGTAATTTGCGAAATAGAAACAAAAATCAAGAGGGGCATTTGTAATTTTGAAAGATAGCTGGGTATTTTAGTAATTAGACTGAACCTCAAGGGTAGTTTTTGTAATTAACCCAAATTGAAATTAGTGGGCACTAGAACCAAGTTTCAGCACCTGTAACTACTAAAGTCTCTTCCGAATTCAGGATTTAAATCTGAAAATACCTTTCCCCTGGGGTGTTCATTTGTGGTTCCATCCATTTTGGCTACAACAAGAGATTCAACGGCACGCAAGTGCTTGGCGAGCTTGTTGTATGTTGGTTCGAGAGATTGGCAATGGCCGCACCATGGTGCATATATCTACATCATATGTATTAAACAAATGATATCAGATTAGAAATTGGTCATCTCATAACATAAAAAGAGAAGGAGACACCATGCTCGATTAATCCAGTGATACCTCTAGAAGAACATCTTTAGACTCGTCCAAAACAATATCATCAAAATTATTTCCGACGACTATTTTTACATCTCCATCATTCTGTAACATGATAAATTAGAGAAAATGTTGATTAGCACATCAAATGACAAATTAATCAGATTGGAAAAGATGACTACAACTTACTGTCTCGGGAATTGGATCTGATTTGTAGAATGGTTTGAGCTTGTCTTCCAAGAAAGCCTCCCCAAATGCCTGATGAAACAAAAAGAACAGCATACTCAGCAGTGATGACATGCAACTCAAAGACATTCAAAGAAACAAGCCATCAAATAAAACCATCAAAAGAAGAAGCAAAACAAAAAAAAAAACCTTTGCTGTTCAACCTTAATTTTCTCAAGTGTAACTTCACCGTCAAGAAAATATTTCTTAGTATCCTCGTTTCCTGTAAAGCCCAAAACCTGCAAGAGAAAATACAACAAATTGACAAATTGATTATATATTACCCTTTGTAATGGTTTGACTTTGCACACACACACAAAAATGAATTACAGAATTGCATTTTCCTAAGCAACAGCCACTGCATATGGAAACTGACGTAACATGATGAAGAATGTTAAGAAGGTTACTTTTGGAGCATCTCCTGTGACTCCAAAATAATCTGCCACCGGCTTTCCTACTTCTTCATTGTCAACTTCCACATGTACAAAGATAATCTGCATCAATTTTGAAAAAGGCAATATTAGGTGTTATTTATGTAAATATAACATAGTACTAAAAGTGTTGTAGAGACGCAGCATAAGGCTCAACCTTGGTAGATGGACTTTAGATAAGAAGTTTGGTTTATGCAAATGGACTTTTTCTTGTAGCATAGCAACTTTACAAGTGCAAATATCTAAACTTTCATGAAATAAAAATTAGGCTTTCACAGAGCCATCAGTCTCATCTCTTATAGGAGATGTGTGTGAATCAACAGAAACATATGAAGGTATGATTTAAATAAGTTCAAATTAGCAATTTTGTAGCAGAAATGATGTTTGCTGTTCAAAAACAAATAACTTGAAATCCCCTACCCTATAAATTTTCAACTTAAAGCAAACAATTTTCTCAACAGCGAAAATATTTTTGTATCTGGTTAGCAGTACCTTTCCCTTGAAAAGCTTTGCAGCTTCTTGAAATGTTGGAAAGACTTCTTCCGAGTCATTTGATGTGGCAAAGAGCAAAAGCTGAGAACAAGAAATAGGAGTTCAATATGATAACAATGAACACATAAGACCACGCAAATGAAAAAAATAGCATGTATCCAGTCCATATCATAATATCTACACCAAAAACTATCTAGTCACTTACCTGCTTTTTAATTGGGCTCTCAAATATCTGCGGCGCACTTTCTCTGCTAAAAGTGGTCACTAAAGGAAGCTTGTTGGCAGAAACAAACTCAACTATTACAGACTTTTTGAATTCACCATCTGCAAAAAGAATGAAGAGGACAAATTTGAGCAAGGTATGGAGCAAAAAAGGGTTTAAAATGGCATTCATGGGGTACTACCAAAATGTGTCACTTTCTCAGCCTCTTTCTTTAGCAAGACCAAAGCAGGGCGTTTAACATCAGCTTCCAAGTGAAACATCTTTGCCACATTGGGATTTGCAGTTTGATAAAAGTTAACGTCATCATCAAGCTTTGATGCAGCAGCAAACTCTTCACTATCAGGACCCTGTAAATTTATTATAGTTAGAATGGAGGTGAATGATTTCGTTACATGTAGTTAGCATCAGTGTGACAGTCTTCCTCTATTCTCCACCTGTTAATTTACTTGCTCACGGGGATAGGATTGGTTATAGACAAATGGAAGCATGGAATATTTATTTCCAATAGGGACTCGTATTATTTGAAAGTAGACAACATGTAAAGGCACTTCTGGCACAAATGATCAACACTATCTAAATAACTAAAGAAAAAAATTGTATTAATGATAAGTCCATAACACTCTTTCATGAAAAATATCCATCACATTCATGTACCAGTCACCTTTTCCTCTTAAGAATTTTGCATCAGGTGCATATAACAGAAGAAAACCGATAGCTTTGCTCGACAGCAAAAAGCAAGAGGACAGAAGAATGTGCCAAGTTAAGAAGGCATCCTGTAACTATAAACTGGAAAGGAAAAAAATAAAGAATTATGTATGTAAAACCATGCTTCCGTAAAGTATAATAGCCAATCTAAACCATATGAATGAGGATGCCATAACACGAGTAACCATGACATACAATTAATAGATGTATTACAAGAAAAAGGGTAAAGCAAGTACTAGCTTACCACCAATGAGTCAAGGAAGCCCAAAACAACCTTGTTCTCAGATGTTAATATACGCTCTGCATCCTCTGTTGTTGTTATGTTGGCTACACCAGGCCCAATTTTCTTCTTAATCCAGGTCACAATAGCCTCCCTGTATTAAAATTAATTTGTTTTTCAACTTTGAGATGAAGAAAAATTCCAATTTACATTGCCCGATTAAAAAGTTCACATTCAGATATAATAATAAGTGAAATGTGATAGAGATTTATCACCATTTCAGCAATACGCCAGTATGAAGTTTTACTTGCAAGCAACCAGACATCTAGATAAATATTTTTAAGATGATATTGTACCTTGATATAATACTGGAAATATGCACTTAAACCGGTCACTTCAAAATCATTTGCGCCACAGTGTATTAACAAATGAACAAAACTAAACAGCTGCAGGACAAACTAACAGATACCTAAATTTTATCTCGGTACAAAATTGAATTAATTTCAGTTCCAACGCCTTAATTGATGCTCCAAAACCGAAAAATATGATATCTTTCTGTATTCTTTCTTCTCGACGTGCAAAATTGAAACTTCAAACTTCAAGCAGTCAATTCAAGCAGCACAACACATATTCATCAACACATATATAAAGCAAGAAATGAGATGGGAACTTATCACCTCAAAGACACAAGCTAATCTGAATTAAGTCACTTAGAACTTAGAAGGAACATAGTAAACCCAATTTTTCACCTCAACCCAATTAGATCCGTAATTATTGATAGAGTTGAATCTAGTGTCTAATTCGAATGCCTTAATGCCTTAAAAAAAAACTCACTTGGTACGTTGACCAGAATAAGGTTTATGCTCCCCATCAACAAAGAAGTATACAGTCGGGAACCCCTGAACCTCATACGTCTCCGACAGCTCGTTCTCCTCCGTGGCGTCCACCTTAGCGAGCTTCACATTCTCCACCTTCAGCTCGGTGGCGGCCGCCGCGTACTCCGGCGCCAGGGCCTTGCAGTGCCCGCACCACGGCGCGTAGAACTCCACCATGACATACTTATTCTCGTCAACGAAACTACTAAAATTGCGGTCCGTCAAAACGACGACGTCCGTCTCATCAAATTTCGCGACTTCATCCTCCTCGTCCTGGTGATTGAAATCCGACGGAACCTCAAAGTCGTCGTAGTTCTCGAATTCCTCATCCTCGTTATCGGAGTACTCACCGTCGGAGTGATGGTGGTCAGAAACGACGTCGCCGGATTCGGGTTCCTCGAGGAAGCTGAGGTCTTCGTCGTCGTCGGCGGCGTCGGTGGAGGCGGCGGAGAGAATGGGGTTGGTGAGGAGAGAGAAGAAGAGGAGAGAGAGAAGTACGAGCACGAGATTTAATCGAGTCGCCATTTCTATGACTTGGATCGGAGTGGGTTTTGACTGAGATCTGACGGGACTTTGGGCGAAATTATATGGCTGAGGAAGGTTGGAAGCCTTAAAACCACGTCGTTTTTGACCTGTTTTTCCTTTTTAACATTTGAAGATCTGTAATTGTGCTAATGTTAAATTTTAAAATTTTCAAACATATTTATTATCTATATGTATGTTAGCAATAGCATAATCTATTTATCGATTTTATATGATTATTATTATTATTATAAGAATATTATGTTTATATTTTTATATATGTAATGGATGTATTACATACGATACATCATATAATACATATGTAACAAATAAAAATTATATGCAATGTTTTAATAAACCGTATTTAAGGTTCTATCAAAACCTAAAATTAGAATTCGAGACTTGCTCCAATTATACATTGATCGTTTATAAATTTTTACAAAAATATATTTGTGCAATATATACACATGCGTGTATAGTGTTTAACACTAATTAAAAATAGAGGAGAAAACACTAAACCTCAAAATTATGTGTGTTTTTGCAACTTACCATATGTATTAATATTTTTTATACATTACCATACATACAACACAAGTTTTGTACTTTGCATATAAGCGGTATCGTCGTTGGAATATTTCAACACATGCTCTCTCACGCAGGGCAAAATTGTATTTGTCTAAAATTTAAATGTTATTACACTTTTTATTTGAACTTTGTTAAAGAACTTTGTCATCCGAACTTTGAGTAATTTCACTTTGCATATCAATTTTTAAGAAAATTTAAAAAAATTATGTACATATACATTTATTTATCTTTTTAATAAATAAAAAAGATAAAGTTAAGTTAAACCATGTAGTAATAAGTTTAAGACATACATTTGCAAATTGTACACAATATTTTAAATGTAAAAATAATCAAATTCATTGCAATTGTAATTTTCATATCTTTTCTGCAACTTTGTTTAAATTTTATATAAAAAATTATAAATGCATCCAATTATTTGTCCAACATAATGTTCTACATATTTAGTATCTTTACACTGCATAGATAGCTTCATGGCAATGTATTGTTAGTTAATTTTTATTGCATAGTTGAAAACTCTGCAACATCCTATAGTTATATGCATTGTTTTATATAGGGGTGGCCACGGTTCTTCCAAAATGAGGAATCGGAAGGTCCAGAACTAGAGGCTGATAGTTCTAGTTCCAAACAGAACCTGGTTCCACCACGATTTCGGTTCCGACTTTAACTGGAACCATTTTTTTTGTTCTTTTTTTATTTTTGTTTCAAAATAATTTATCAAATATAGTTAGAAAATAAAAGGAAAAATAAAAAATAGAAAATGAATTGGACTTATTCATAATAATATTAAATTTTGGACTTAATATAAATAATAATAATATTAAGAGAAATTAGACTTAATATTCATAATAATATTAAACTTTGAACTTAATATAAATAATAATATTAAATTGTCTATGTATCATCTTAAGATATGGAGGAATTAAAATTCATGTGCTTCACTTACAAGTTTTAGTTTAAGATTTGTCTCATGCGGTTGCGAATATAAAACATCATAATAAAATATCCAACAAAAATAGAAATCGTTAACCGCCGGTTCCACGGTTCAAATCGGCCGACGGTTCGAATCGGCGGTTACCACGCTTTTTAGACCAAGGAACTGAATCGACTACACGCTTTCGATTACGATTGAGCGAGTCGAACCGGCCCTGTCAACGCTTAACCGCTTGACCACGCTCCGATTCTCCTTTGGAACCCGGTTTTAGTTTCCATTTGGCCACCCCTAATTTTATAAGTATCTATTCATCGTTTTTTCGTGGAAATTATATTTTTTTAAGAGTTTGCTGTTACTGACCAGGTTCGAGTTCTCCATGGATGTCTACTTCATCAACGATGTCCAAGGGAGTTTCTTCTAGTATTATCAACGTTTCTCCATCTCGAATTATAGTATTCATATCTGCATTTTTTTTTGTGAAGAGAACTAAAAATGGAAGATCTCTCTCTCTCTCTCTCTCTCTCTCTCTCTCTCTCTCTCTCTCATCAACGATGTCCAAGGGAGTTTCTTCTAGTATTATCAACGTTTCTCCATTTCGAATTATAGTATTCATATTCTGCATTTTTCTTTGGTGAAGAGAACTAAACATGGAAGATCTCTCTCTCTCTCTCGGTTTCATTTGGCCACCCCTAGTTTTATAAGTATCTATGCATCGTTTTTTTTCGTGAAAATTATATTTTTTAAGAGTTTGGTGTTAATGACCAGGTTCGAGTTCTCCATGGATGTCTATTTCATCAACAATGTCCAAGAGAGTTTCTTCTAGTATTATCAACGTTTCTCCATCTCGAATTATAGTATTCATATTCTGCATTTTTTTTTTGTGAAGAGAACTAAACATGGAAGATCTCTCTCTCTCTAAAAAGTGTTCCAATATATAATACAAAAGAGCAAATGGTGGGAATTACCCACTTGGGATAGGAGAGAGACTTTTTTGACATGTAGGATAAAAAACTATGTTTTCTACCTACTTTTGGGGTTCTTTTACCACAATACTCATGAGACTTTAAATGCAAACTTTTAAAGTAGGTAAGTTGTATTTCTCTCTTATTAAATACATACATACATACATACGATTCTTTCCTATTTGCTCTTCATTTTTCCCTCTCTTCTTATTCTTTTTCACAAAATATCAAGAAGTTCTTTTTGTGGTCTCTCGTAACCAAAATCGCACAAAAAAATCGAATAACAAGGTAATGTTGCTTCTCCTCTTAGTTTCTTAACCTTATTTAAATTGTTCAAGACCAATATATTTACAAGATATGTGAAATTTCTTGTGAACATTTCTGAATCTAAGATGCACTGTGCACGATATATCGTGCCTATATTGGGCACGAGCACGATATCATGCACAATATAGGCACGATATATTCGTGCCTCAGTTAAAATTAGGCATGATATATTCGTGCCTCAGTTAAAATTAGGCACGATATGTTCGTGCCTCAGGTAAAATTAGGCACGATATATCCTGCCTTTTTTATGTATATGTACATGGAGGTTGGCACGATATGAGCACGATAAGGCACGATATGGGTATAAGATTTTATACATAGGTATGTGTATTTGGGGAGAAGTGTACACGATTTTCAAGGAAAGCATTAATTGCATCAGTTTCAAAATTCAAAATCTTCAAATTAAAGGAATGACATTTTTGTCAAATTGGGTAGAAAAAAGTTTTCTTATGTCTATAGGTATAAAAGAATACCCATTATTCATAATGAGTACTTAAAAAATTCCCCCTATATCAAAATTCACCTAAAAACCACTCTAAAAGCATATAATTACCATCAATACTCAATCATAAATCAAAAAGCTCATCAGCGACCAACTCATGATCAACGGGACGAGGACGTGGTTGAAAATCGTTAGGTGAGTCCAATACGGCATCTGGATAAGCTTCATTCCGAGCTTAGGGTCGAGGTTGGGGCCAGTGCTTGAGTCCTGCTTTTAAGAAATAAGGTCGCCAAATTATTATGTTTACAAGTTAAGCACTGCAGAATCTCATGAACCAGCGGAAACATTTTTTCGATTTAGCAAAAGGGCCCAACCACAAAAAGAAGAAAAAAAAAGGGAGCAAAACATATATCAAGTAAAAACCAAATATTGTATCTAATAGCATGTAGTAGATTGTTGGATTGAGGGTCGTCTAAGTGAAATCTTGAGTAGCAAAAGCCTTGTTTGTTTATGTTTCCAATGGACCATTTCCAATTTCTATCTTTCATAAAAATAAAATCATGCTTGTTTATAAATTTTCCAATGAAAATCATCATTTTCACTTTCCATTTTTCACATAAAACAACATTTCAAATCTATAATTTCAATTCTCAACCCTATACATTATCATACATCACTTATCGATCACTAATCTCATCTTTTCATCCAATTATACATGTGAGACCCACCATTACCAACTTTATCTACTTAAATATTACTACTTTTTAACTATATCTATCTTATGGAACCCACTACCTATAATCTTACAAATATAATATTATATATTCAATTAAAATATTCAATCACTATCAACTTTTCAAATTATTAGATACATAAAATACTACAAAATTATTCAACCAACATAATTCCGTTTTACATGAAACCAACAAAGCCTCAAAATTCATTTTCCAACACAAGAAGCTGGAAATATGACTATGGAAAGATAACCATACAAAACCATAGTTTCTATGGTCATACTCAAATCTTACAATAAAATTGTTGATGCGGTGATGTACTGAAAAATGACTAGAATGAACATGACAAAGTCGGAGTAAAAATTGGACTGAAAAATTTCCACATAAATTGCTCTAGGCAAAAACTGTATGAGGCATGGTCTCATGGACATTGTTGGTGAGACGGATCTTACATGTAACTAGAATTTCAACCAAAATCGAAGCCCATAAAAAAGATCCATGTTTTTTGTATTTTGTAGGATCCGTCTCATTAATTTAAGTCCATGAGACTGTCCGTCTCACACAAGACCACCTCATTGCTCTAAGTTAGATAAGGTGAACAAATAAACAACCGAATAATAGCAGCAGTCACTTACTCCACCAAGAAAATGCTGAGTTGCACCGGCGATGGCAAGAAAGTTGTCTGCATCACCAATAAACCGCCCTAGTATAAAATCATCATAGCAATATGGGCAACCAACGTAGCACCTCGTAAGCGGGGATCCGACCGGACCCTGCTAATTATAACCACAAAAAGAAAACTCAATGTCAGATAAACTTTTCTTGATCTACGTTCAATTTCAAACAAGCATTTCCCCTTTTGTCCAAATTAACATGAAAAACAAATCTCAATTATGTATGAAACAATCACAACGAACTTCACATTCAGAGAAGCAAATCAGATTAGGAATACAATATGAGCTAAGTAGCGAACAGAGGGCTGATAATCAAATCACAAATTGAAAAGTCTTGGAAAATAAATCAGGAATTTAAATATATCAACAATTCGCAAAAGAATTATACCAATTAAGAACCATCAGAGAGTAAAATTATCCAGCCAATCTATATGCCTTCATTGTAACAACCCAAGCAAGTCACTCAAACAAGCATTTTCCCTTTTGTCCAAATTAACATGAAAAATATCCCAATTATGTATGAAACAATCACAAAAAACTTCACATTTAGATAAGCAAATCATATTAGAAATACAAAATCAGGCTGATCATCAAACCACAAATTGAAAAAGGCATATATATCACGACAATTTCGAAGGATTGTGGCTGTAATATGTCAAACAAATTAAAATACAATACAGTGTCCGATTGAACAAACAACTAAATTAATACCATGGCGGCCTTAATCAGGAATTTAAATATATCCACAATTCGCAAAACAGGTATACCAATTTTTACCAGTTGAAACCTTATTGGGCACAAGTCAGAACCCTAGTAATTAATCAAAGAGTAAAAGACGAGTAAAGAAGCATAAAATCGTACATCTGGTGAGTAAAAATGGCACAAGATGTAAAGTGTTTCGGATTTGGGGATGTCTCGTTCACAGGCGTTGCAGATGAGATCAAGGCCGATCCGTTCATTTCTATGTCGAACGTGGACCACTCCCGGCGGCAACTTGTTCGGATTTGGCCGACGCCGAATTGGACCACGGTTTAGCCGTCGAGGAGGGCGGAGCGGCGGCGGCGGTACAACCACCCCCTGACTTTCCAGCGCTTTCCGTGATCGCCGCTTCCAATACAACACAGGATTTACATTTTCCATTTCCTTTTCCTCGTCATCCATCTCTCACATATCGTTTGTCACTGTAGGGCACCACGGTTTTAATTTGTTTGCACATAAAGAAAGATATACAGTATCAGTGTATATATATATACACAATTATACATACACCTTATAAAAGGACGACAGGTGGCCAACAGATTATATAGTAAACATGCCCAATTCTCTAACGTTTTGTAACGAAATCTTGTGGGACTAAATATGTAATTTTCACCCCTCCAAAGTTATGTATTCACGGAAATGGTAATTCCCTTTGTTAAAAATGTAACGGTTGCAAAAAGAAAAATCATTCCTATGAGATCATTTTGCATGCGTGAGTCACTGAAACTGAAATTGCAATATGTCAAATAGTAAGGGACTAAATATGCAATTTTCTCCATTTTGAGAGAATAATAGTCAATATATTTCGAATAAGGCCATATTTTCATTTATGTATCTGTTATTTTATTTATTTCTTAAATATGCAAATAAAAAAAAATATTTTGTTTAGGGAAAATTTCATTAATTACTGGAAACATTCCAACACCGAATGAGAAAGGAAATGCGGGGGAGAGGTCCAAGAGTTCGCATTGCTATCTAGAGTCTTAGCAAAGTGCGCGAGCTCATGGGCAACAAAGTTTTCTATTCTAGGAATCCAAAAATAACCAAAAAAGGAAAAATTTCTAACTAGCAAAGGGAAATCACTAATGATTGGCAGAGCTTCAAAAGCATTCCATTGTTCTTGAAATGCAAAACGATGTGGCGAGTCACCAAGAATGAGACGTTGGGCAGTTGGAGGTGTTTAGCCAATAAGATAGCTTCCCTTAGGGCCAGGGCCTCAGATACCTCTGGATTGGTAATGCCTTGGAACCCTTTTGAGAAGCCATGCATGAAATGACCATCTTAACCTTGGATAAAGACTCCAATCCCAGCCTGATGCAAAAATGTGGAGATTGCACCATCGAAGTATACATGGTAACCTGGCGGGGCCTGTCGGATAGGTGAAGGAGTGTTCAAGGAAGTTGAGGGTCTTTCTGACCATATTTTAGATAGTTGGAATGAGGAGAGCGTGTTGGATGCGGAGATGACAATGGAATGCGGGGAGAACGAGAGTTGTTCAAAGATGAGCTTGTTTCGACCGTACCAAATCCCGTTGCATAGGCAGATGAAGAACTCATTGATATCTTGGGAGGAATTTTCAAGGAAATCTCTTGCCCAAAGGTCCGCGCTTGGCTGCTGGAAGTGGAGAATATGGGAGTGAAGGCCTGCCAAACGCCAGACTTGTGATGACAACGGACATTGGAAGAAGAGGTGTGTTGTGGACGTGTTTGGTGCCATGCAAAGAGGGCATGCGGTCCTGTGGGGAAGGTGGCGGCGGGCTAGGTTTGAGGGTACAGGTAAGGAGTTGGTGAGGAGAGCCCATGAAAAATGTATAATACGACCCGGAATTCTGAAGCTCCACAATTTTTTCCATATCGATGCATGACTCGAGCTCGAACTTCCCGTATCTTGAAATAAGGTGGTTAAGGATGGCATCATAGACAGATCGCACACTGAATTTCTTTTTCTTCCCAAGGCCCCAGGACCATGTATCATCCCGGGACGAGACGCTGAGGGGGATGGACGAGATGAGTGAGGCTATCTCTGGTGCGAAAAGCTGGTTGATTAGGACCATGTTCCACCAACTTGTATCCTGGTCCACAAGGGAGGCTACTATGTAATCCGGAGATATATGATCAGGCCGTGGAGAGGGGATTTTCCAAGGCGTTTTAGGAAGCCATCGGTCACCCTAGACCTTAGTTGTGAGTCCTGAGTGGATTTTCTTGACGCAACCAAGGTTAAGGGCCCGACGTCTCTCGATAATACTCCTCCATGTCCACGACGGTCGAGGCCCCAATGTAGCATTCAAGAAATCATTGTCCCTATAATTTTTCGCCTTGAGAACTCAAGCTAGCAAGGTTGACGGGCAAGACAACAAACGCCATGCTTGTTTGAAAAGCAGTGCCAAGTTAAATGCCTTAAGCTCACGAAAGCCTAATCCTCCTGCCTCTTTACTTCTGGTTAGAGTTTTCCACGGTGCCTAATGCGGTTTCTTGCTATTGGTAGTACCTCCCCACCAGAAAGACCGGATCATAACTTGGATGTTAGAAATCACCAAATCCGGGAAGCGGAAACAACTCATGGCATATGAGGGTATGGCCTAAAGTACAAATTTGATCAAAACTTATTTGCCTGCCTTTGAGAAATGGTAATTAAACCAGCCTTGGATGCGACTCCACATTCTATCTTTGATATACCCAAAGATCTCTTTTTTTTTTCTCCCCATAACACTTGGAAGGCCCAAATATTTCCCGTGTGAGGCCACCCTTTGAAAGCCCAGAATACCAACGATTGCGTCTGATGTGTGCTGTTTGACGTCGTTGGTAAAGTAGATGCCTGACTTGTCAAGATTGACAAGTTGTCCAGAGATTTTTTCATAGAGGCCGATAGCAAAGCGGAGATGTCTCGCTTCATCCTTTGTTGCTTTTCCGAGAATGAGGGTATCATTCGCGAAAAATAAATGCGAAACACTCGGGGCCGTGCGATGGATGGAAATTCCATTGATTTTACGGCAATGCTGGAGATCCTGTAAAATGCAAGAAAACACTTCCGAACAGATAATAAAGAGGTATGGCGACAGGGGGTCCCCCTGACGTATACCTCTTTGAGGGGTGAGATGGCCAAATTCATTATCATTTAAGATGAAAGAAAAAGAGACAGTGGAAACACATTTCATTATAAGCTCAATGAATGGGGTCGCAAAGCCCATCACAGTCAGGGTTAGACGAATAAAAGGCCATTCAATTCTATTAAAAGCCTTACTCATGCCAAGTTTAATTGACATGAGACCAGTTTTTGAAGAAATTTTAGTGTGCATATGATGGTGAATTTCATGGGCCAGGAGAATATTATCCGTTATTAAACGGCCAGGGACGAAAGCCGATTGAGATTCCAAAATAATGTTCGGAAGGACTATTCAGAGTCTATTGGCAATCACCTTCGAGGCAAGTTTATAAAGGACATTACATAATCTAATGGGCCTAAATTGACTGATTAATTCTGGATTATCAATTTTGGGTATGAGCACAATATGGGTAAAATTGATATTATGATCCACAATACTATTATTAAGAAAATTGAGCACATAGGAGACAACATCAGGACCAATAATATGCCAATATTTTTCGAAGAAAATAGGGCTCATACCGTCAGGACCGGGAGATTTTAAAGGGTGCATGTGTTTGAGAGCTTTGACGATTTCCCCCTACATAAATGGTGCCAGAAGCATATGATTCATTGATTGTGTAACCCTGGATTTAATACGAGCCAGTGCCTGGGCCATAACATCCGAAGAAGGGCAAGAGGCGACAAATAGGGTACTGAAATGATCTTTGATGATTGTTTCGAGCCCTTCGGGCGTGTCCCTGAACACCCCCGTGTGATCTTTAAGTTGGGAAATATGATTGGTGGAACGCCTTTTGCTGGCATAAGAGTGGAAAAAATGTTTGTTGCGGTCCCCCTCTTTATACCAGTGAAGCTTAGATCTTTGTTTCCATTTGAGGTCGGCTTGGTCGAGTGAGGTTTCGAGTTTGTTTTCAAGGAGTTGGATTTCGGCTTTTGTGTCATTTGTGATAGGGCCGGATTTGAGAGTGGAGAGTTTGGTTTTTAGGGAGCTATGTTCTTGTCAAGGTTTTGATGAATATCTCTTCCCCAGTTTAACAGGCCAATAGAGCATGAGGCAATTTTTCCGGGCAGGCGGTCTGGACTAGAATCCCAACTATTTATGATATTTTTTTCACATTCATCGGAACGAATCCAAAGAGCCTCAAATCTAAAGAAGCGGCGTTTCCGGTGGCTGAAAATTTTGGGGTCACGATTACGGATTTGGATATGGATAAGAGAGTGGTCGGAGAAATACGAAGGGCAGTTGTGAATGCGGCTCCATGGGAAGAGGTTGTGCCATTGTGGATTGAGGAGAGCTCTATCAAGTCTAGGGATGGCAACGGGGCGGGTTTGGGGCGGGTTTGGCCAAACCCGGGACCCGTCCCGCCAAGAAAAATTAAGACCCGGGACCCGCCCCGCCCCGCCTCAAAACCCGCCGGGGCGGGTCTAAACCCGCTAGACCCGCCAATATATTTTTAATTTATAATAATTTGTTTTTTTTTTGTATTTGTGGTCAAATTTTCAAAATCAATCAAATGTCAATAGGTCAAAATTAAATAAATATAATTATGCAACTTATTATAATTATTTTTTACAACTAATTAGCTAATATTAAGATTTTTACAACTATTTAGCTACTAATTTATTGAGTCATAATTCAATCACACTTTTATACATATGTTACCATTTACTGCTACCTTTCACCTCTCTGCATGGCATCCTTCATAATGTCATAGAAGAAAGAATTCATTTGATGAAGCCAAGTAATCAGTTATTCAACATTTCAAGTAGGACAACCTTTCTGTAAGCTAGGATAATCCAAAGACTAATATCATCCCAATATTTTGTGGAAATTGACTACATTTTTCCATTCAACTAATTATATAATTAACTAAATTTAGCTACTATTAAGATTTTTTTGATTGTTGCAATATTACTCAACTAATACTCAAAATCAATGTTCAAAGTAGAATATTACAAGATGTTATAGTAGCAAACTAATATCAATAAACACTCAAATATAAAAGTAAATAATGCAACAATATCTCAATATATATTTAAAAATATAATAAAAATTCATATAGCGGGGCGGGTCCGGGGCGGGTCCTATAGGACACTGGGACCCGCCCGGACCCGGGTTTGGTTTGTAATTTTGGACCCGGACCCGCCCGGGGACCCGTTTATCGGTCTAGACTGACCTGCCCGTCAAGTCGAGGGTTTCATGCGGGGCGGGTTTTGACTCCCCCATTGCCATCCCTAATCAAGTCGGGCTCGCTGAGTTAGAGGATCGGTGAGAAGTCTGCTCCAAGTGTACTTAGGGCCTTCGTATCCCGGATCGAACATATTTAAATGCGAAATTGTGTCTCTGAAGAGGTTCATTTGCCATTGGGCTCTTGGATTAGCCCTTTGGAATTCATCTTAGGTGAGCATCTCATTAAAGTCTCCACACATAATCCAAGGGAAATTCGGATCAATGTGTAGATTTTGTAATTGGAGCCAGTGTGCCTGACGGAGATTAGTGTTAGGTTCCCCATAGACCCCCGTGAATCTGAATGTATACCCCAGAAGGGAAGTATCAACATCAATATATCTGTCTGAGAAACCTCGGAGTGTAACTGAGATGTCTTTGCGCCATAGAAGAGCTAGGCCGCCTGAGCGACCTCGAACATCAACGGAAATACCAGAGAGGTTGAGCGAATATTTCAGTTTATCAATGAGAGTAGCCGTGCATTTGGTCTCACATAAGAAAACCAAATGGGAAGATTTTTTGCGGATAAAATCCCGCAATTCTTGAATTGTTCGGGGGTTCCCCAGCCCCCGACAATTCCAGCTTATGATACTCATTGTAGTCGGCGGGATTGGCAGTTACCAATCTCTGCCGTTAGATCAGGGGTCAAAGAAAGAGGAACCATAGCTGGAGTCTGAGTGTTTGGCTTGCGTTTTTTCCGGGTGGTTTCCACATGAATTTCTGAGGCATAATAAGGATCGAGGATACTATTAGGGAGTTTTCTTTTGGTGTTTGGTTGATGGAGTTGTGGAGGGTTGTGTTCAGGTAGGGATGGCAACGGGGCGGGGCGGGCGGGTATCTCAATACCCGAGGCCCGCCCGCCTGCAGGGGGACGGGCGGGCGGGCGACCTGTCATGTCGCGAGACGGGGCGGGCGGGCGCCCGTGGTGATTTTTTTATTTTTATTCATTTTTTTAATCTTAAATTTTATATTATTAATAATTTTTAATATTATATTTTGTATTATAAATACATATTATTTATAAAATTTTACATTATATATGCTAAATATAATATTTTTACATAAAACTATATTATTTTATATAATATATATATAAAATATACATTAAATATATTAAAAAATAAATAAAAAATAGCACGGGCGGCGGGGCGGAGTACCGGGAGGCGGAGTGAGACCAGACCCGCCCGCCGCCTCGGGTCACGGGCGGGGCGGGACAGGGGGCGGCGGGTGCCCCGGGGGCGGGTCATTTTGCCATCCTTATGTTCGGCGGGTTTAAGTTTTTTGATGGCGGCGTAACTTTACGTGTATGAGTGTCCAAGTCCATATGGACTGGAATGAGAAACGGGCTTGTAGCGTAATGGGTGAAGATGGGGGGTTGTTTTTATTGTTGGAGGAGGTTGGGCTAGAGTGAGATTGGGTAGGGTTAGTGGTTAGGATTTGGATTTTTCGGATGATGTGTTAGGTGGATTGATATCGGCCTTGCATAGAGAATGGAGTAGGTTCGATAAGGGTAAGAAAGGGTGTAGGGTTTGAAGGATTTTGGGGAAATTTGTAGTGGGGTGGGGATCGTGTCTTTGGTGAGATCATGGGGGAGTGGAGTTTGGTTCGTGTCAAGAGGGGTTAGCGAACGGTTGTTGGAGGTTATGGGTGGGGTGGGATTGGGGTTACGTGGGTGGAGTGGGGGGTTGGATGGTGAATCTGGTGTGGTGGTTGGGATGATGCTTAGCGATGTAGGAGGGTTTGGTGGAGGGTTAGGGTTTGGAGGAGGATTAGGGTTTGGGTTGTTTTGCGGGTTAGGGTTTGGATTTTGTGGTCGACTACTGGAGAAAGGGTTCGATGACTGAGGGACACACATCCAAGCACCATAGAGAGGTGTGCTAGAGTGCGTGCCAGGGTCGAGTAAGCGAGTTTCGCATTCGCGATCGCCATGGCCGATGATACCGCAATGGTAGCAAAAATTGGGGAGGCGTTCATATTTGATAGGGATGATGTATTCCACGCCTTTGAAGGTTGTTTTTAGGACTCTTCGCAAGGGTTTGGAGATGTCGATGCAAACCCGAATATGAAGAAATCTGCCGATAGAAGAACCATCTGAATCCGAGTCCAGTTGCATGAATTACTGATGATATTTCCTGCCACTTCCAAAAGAATTCCGTTCATAAGGCCAAGTGGGATTTCTTGTAATTGGATCCAGAACGGGTACTCAGTTGGGTCGATCCGGGAGGCGATCTCAGATGACTATGCTTCTTGAAGGGATAATAACGATTTGTCAAAAAGCCATGGAGAGCCGGTCATAACTTTTTTCAGATCCACGAGGTTGCAGAATTGAAATAAAATGGTGTTGTCACCCAAGGGTGTGCATGATAGGCCATGGCGGGGGTTCCAAAGGCGTTTGAACATGGCGGATATGGATTCATAGTTAATGGTGCGACTGGAGATAAGTTTCCCTACCAAAGTGAGAGATCCGTCAATATCGGCCATGGGTAGGGAGTCCGCTGATATTTCTGTATTTTCTTCTTCATTGAGTGAGAGGTTAGCATAGAGGGAAGATAGATCTTCGTTCATGATGTTATTTCCCCATTACCAGTCCGAAAAAATCTAGGGTTACAGCAGCCTGAAAAACTGGAGACGTCACGGAGGAGGGAACCTGCAAAATTCAGCAAACAGAAAGGGAGACAAGGAGGAGGGGGAGACACGCAGAAGAGGAGAGGGGGGAAGAAAACGAGAACTACTGTAGAAATCCTACAATTGTCAAGACGAAGAGAGAAACCAGACACTAAGGAGGCGGGAGCATCCTAGGACTGAATAGGAGAGTTTTAATTAAAAAATATTCTTGTTGAAATCGTAGATTTAAAAAAAAATAGGAGTAAAACTCTCATTTAAGGGCGGTCCTTAAATTGTTGTCTTTAATCAATTCCCATTGTTTACATTCTTTCCCACATGTGTATTTTTGTCATCTAAATTTATGTTATATAAGCATAGTGTTATATTCCCCCCCCAAAAAAAACATCTATCTATAATCACAATTCGAATTTTAGTGAAAAATCTATAGAATCAATCTCATAATTCATTTTATCTTTCAATTGTATCACATATTTTCCTAATTTTAAAACATAACTAAAGACAAAAACTTGTGTAAGATGATTGTACGGTGCGACGGGTCATACTTTTAGCGTAAAAAGTAATACATTTTCTTAATATACCCAAATTAAGTGTATTAAGACAAAATATCAATTTTTACACTAAAAATATCACATTTTTATGCTAAAAATATCATTTTTACCCTAAAATTGCAATCCGTCACACCATGCGACCGTCTCAGAAGAGACCTACTCATAGCCAAATATAAAACCAACAAATATATATTTTTGTCTTTTAAGCAATTTTTGTTTTTCTTCTATTAACTAAACTAATTCACATCAACTAAATGATTAATTAATAACTGATAACCCAATTAGTTAACATAAGCCAAACAAAACGCATTACCATGGTCCATACAATGGTTGCAGAGCAGGAGCACTGTCCCTGCAAAAACGCTGGAGCAAAAAGCAATTATTTTCCAACCAATAAGCTAAAACCCTCCTAAAACCCATATCATCATCTCCCCCTTTCACCATTGCGATATTGTTGCATTTCTGTCACTCTCTCAATGGCAAACCTTAAGTTAGGCCTACTGAGTAAAAAAATTGGCGAGGGAGATGTAGATTTTACCAAAAATTTGAAGGATATGATGGAACAGGTGAGACTATTTTAGATTAGCAATCATTTCGGTGTGATTTTAGAGCTTGGTAATGAAATGAAAATTCATGGCGAGTTTTTTTGTTAGGATGAAGCTGAAATGTTGTGTGTTTTCATGAAAATATTTTTTTTTTGGAAAAACCATCAAGCAAGCTTGGAGGTGTGAGTGAAGAAGATGGCAATCATATGCAGATCGGTTCCCCTCAGAAATGCCTTCCAGGTAAAACCAAAAAAAAAACATACACTGGTTATACATAGATGATAGATAACCTCTAATTTCGTAAAATCATACTTAGATAGAAAACAAAACATCTTATCTTTTACGATCTATTCCTTTTTTCCCCCTTTGTTTTCAGATTTTGAATTAGAAAGCCATGATTATTTGCACCAAATCCTTGATTAGTATGCAATATTGTATGGGGTAAATTAAGAATGACATCTTTCTATGTTTCAGTTACAATTTTGGCCTTCCTTATTAAAAGGACTCAATTATTCATTGAAGTTTCCATTATACCCTTTATAACAAATAAGGAAACCTGATTAAATTCGTTCCAGATATCACAAAATATGAATATTTTTAATTTATGTCACATGTTTCATTCGTGGCATTGTTACACCTACTTACACCCAATCTCTATACAGAGGTTTTAAATGGATCATGTCAGGTTTCCAGCTGATAAACTTAACAGGACATACTCTTAAAAGATATCGTGATTCTATGTTATCAGTTCCAAACTAAGGTTTACAGGTAAAAATGGAAATAGTCCATTACAACCATATCCGGACCAACATGCTTCCGTAAAATTAATAAATCCCTTAAAATTCATACCTTATTTGACTGAAACAGCACTGGGTGAGATGGTTCGCAACTCCACCAGTCGAAAGATTACTGCCCCCAGATCTTTTGACAAACACCTCCTCACTGTTCAACTTCAACCTCGAGAGAAGATGATCCGCAAGTTATCCGACTCCTTCAAAGAATCGCTCATTCGGCAACAACCTTGGTTCGTTTCCTACTCCAATTGTATAAGTAATTCTTAAACGGGATGAATTAATAGAACATTATCAACACATGTTGAACAAAAGCCTTTATTTATTAAGAACTTAAAGAAAAACTTATTACATCGATGTCTTAACTTTTGGGAGGAAAAAAACCCGTTTAGCTTCTCATATATGAGGCTTGAACTCCCTTACACATAAACTAGAAAATGCAAAAACTGAAAATTGAAGAACACTCTGGAAATTTAAACACACAACTATACTTAGAAAGAAAATTTTATTGTAGAAGACTAAGGGATGTTGATCGATGCCTTTAGCCTTCTAAAAACTCTTGTTTATATAGAGGTAAGTGATGTCTCTATTTCTTGGATTCTATCTCCCACTTGCTGAGAGTAGTGGATGTTTTATCATCTTCACGTGGCTTGAGACCGGCTTGTCTGGTATCCAAGGCATTCTGATAAGGCTCCAAAGCCTGCTGACTTTTCTTTTCCCGTCTTTTAGTTAGAGAGAATCTTATGATGTCATTGCTTACGTCATTTGCTTGAATTATTACCATCTTGATTAGTTGGATGTCAATTGCTGGATCTGACCCACCTTTTGTCTCTTTGCTGAGTGGGTTGTTCTTGAGTCACATGCCTCCACTAACTTTGTCAGGGAATCTACCATTTTGGTGGTCCTCGAAACTTTGGATACTTTTGTGACTTGTCTTCTCCGTCGCTGGGTCTTCTCCGATTGACCTTTGGTCGGAATCCTTTGCAAAATTCCGATTCCTTCTGGTTTAGGCACTCGGGGCAGAACCGATTTTCCCAATGGCTAATATGAGCCATATTACATTATTTCCGGCGAGTTTCTTTACTCATCGACATCTTGTTTTTCCACAGAAGATTTCTCCTTTTTCCCGAACAGGTCTTCTGCAAATCTTGTAGTTTTTCCTGTCATGGTATTTAACAGGAATATTGATCCATTTACTGAATTCTGGTAGAATTTAAACGGAAAATTGACTTTGTCCATCTCCGTGAGACAGACCCATAATCCCCATGCCCTTTTCATAGTAATCTGATCTTCTGTGAAGGTCATGGCTAATTGAATTTCTTCTGAACTTGCCTCCTTGATATTTTTGAAGGCCCTTTCTTCTGGTCGACGAAGCCTAATATAATGAAAGGCTTCATGGCCGTCTTTTCCGATAGGCTCTGGAGCTGTAAATATGAAATACAGTTGCAAGGTATCCCATCGTTTCAAGTTGTCATTATTTGACCAGCACTCGTAAATAGCTTCCTGGATCCATTTTGGCAATTGCTTGATCTCCGGAAAGGCTGGTGAAGTTCTATAGATCGAGGCCAAAGCTCCAAACTCATACCACTGTTTCACTTCTTGTGGGTTGGAATTTGGAAGCATCCATACCCTTGGATATTTTCCATAAATATCTATCTTTGTTCTTTCTGGAGATATCCCTTGCCTTGTGATGAGCTTCTCCCAATTCACCTGGTATTCCTGCCAAGAAGAAGAAACTTTAATCTCATTAGTATCAACCTTATAATTGCCCATCATAGGCCTAACATTGATCTATTCATCCTTTACCCTGGACGTGCTGGGTTGATGTGATAACTCGGGATTTGACTTCGGAGTATCATTTTTTTCTTGGGCCAATATTTCTACTAGCTTAGGACTTGTGCTAGAGTTACTTGAATCCTCTACTGCAGGTTGGGGAGCCCTGCGCCCTAAAAGCTCCATTTGCTTATTAGCGTCCCGGAGGAGTGGCCTTGAAATGCCGTTCTCAACTAAGAGTGAGACCGGACACATGCTCGTATTCGATCGATTACTTTGTCTCGATCATTACTTTATAATTTCCTGGCCAAATCAGCATTGATGACCAGGGTATCAAATTCTCGGAGTAGCATTTCAAGCTGGTCTCCAAGATGTCTTGAGGCTGTGAGAATGTAATCAACTTCAATTCCCTCCATCTCTTATTAGTAAACCTGCAAGAACATTTTCATGAGATTTTATAATGACAATATCATAATCATAATATTGACATTCAACTTGCCATCTAAGTAATCGAGCCTTTTCTGGTTTTGATTCAATTTTATTTTTCAGAAAAACCTTGACACTTGAATTATCAATTTTTAAAGTAAACTTTTTAGCCAGTAAAAATAAATGCCATTTTTTGAAAGCCTTTCTGACTTCAAAGAATTCTTTCTCGTTAATATGCCACCGATTTGCTTCACTATCTGTAAAAAGACCGCTGCAATATCTGCATGGCACTTCGCTGTTTGGTGTAGCTTTTGCAAGAACTGCTACCCACCAATAGTCACTGGCATCTGTGTATAGAACCAATTCATCTTCGTCTTGTGGAATTGCAAGTTTTGGAAGCTTTTTGCAAACTTCTTTAAGCTGCTTAATTCCTTCTTGATGTTCATTTTTCCATTTCAATGTAGCATCTTTTTTGAGCAATGGTCTAAACACCTTCTTGTAATGTGCTAGATTGTTTATGAACATTCCAGAGAAATTAACAACTCCAAGAAAACCCCTGGTCGTTTCTTGTCTTTCAAATAGATCCTGGAAATCCTCGTATCTTTTCTACAATATGGCTTTGTAGGATGATTCCAGATTCATCGATTTCAATTCCGAGGAATTCAATCTGTCTTGTAGCAATTACTGCCTTCTTTTCTTAAGCACTAATCCTTCTTTTGGATCTTGTTCTTGATATCCTCGAGTGATATATGTTCTTCTATGGTGATGTCACTCTATGGATTCTCCATTAAGCTCATCATCAAATATGCAATAGCCTCTGGAGATACTCGTTCTTCTCCTTGTACTCAGAATGAATACAAGTTATTATCCTATAGTTTCTTATCCTCATGGTTTGAACCAAATTGTTTAAAGGATAATAATGCTTCACCAAATTTCCTTCGATCCGCCATTTTTGGATTTTGAAGTTTGACTTCATCACCACGCTTGCTGCGAAAATTAATGGGCATCTTTTGATAAAATGTTTCCCGCAGACGTTGGACAATAATCTATGATCACATAAGGTTGTGAAAATAAGTCTTCTTGTCTCATTCTCCTGTGTGAATCACTTAAATATTTGTAGGAAATTATTTCCTAGCAAAACATCTGCTCATGTATCATGGAAATAGATTGGTGGCATCTTCACTTTGTACCATGGGGTACCGCCCGCGCCTCTGATCATGATTTGTGCTTGTTTAATTCATCTGTTAAGAATAAGAATTCATCTAGAGAAATATCTTCCTGCAATAGCTGGTAAATCTTCTCCAATTCCTTTAGGAAAAACATCCGGCTTTGCAGTACATATTCCGGCCCCTGAATCAATATAGGCGGCAAAATACTCGGCTTTGTATTCAGAATATAACATTCCGATAGAAATATATATTGAGATGGGCTAGTGGTCATCTGATTCTGTATCTTTTATCAGCCACTGTGAACTCAATTCCTTCTTGTAATCTTTTCCAAAGTATATGATCTTCAAGAAATTCAATCCCTAGTATTAACTGCTCTAGGATTTTTCCTGCTACTCCTATGATAGTCAGCTCAATTTCACCTATCTTTAGGCTTCCTTGATACCTTCCAACTATAGGTTGTTGGAGATAATATTGAACATCACAAGGAAAAATATTATTCTTTTGAGTGATGTCGAATATTACTTCAACTTCTCTCCATCCTTCTGGGCATTTCAGATCTCCTTGTGTTTTGAAAACGTCTAGGATGCGTTGAACTGTACTTGGACTCTTTTCTTCCCAACTGCCATCGCTTATCATTCTCGTCTTGTTGGAAAGACATCCTTCTTGGTCAACTCGAGACTTGACTTTTGTTGAAGACTCAAGTTGATCTTGAATTATCATATCAATCTCCTTTATAGTTGGAGACTCAATGATTTCTGGTAGAACCACCCTGGCAAAGTCCTCAAAGATTCTTGGGACTTCAATAAATTCCTTTCTCAAGAATACCTCTGAATCATGTGTATTCGAGAGAGCATAGGAAATCTTGTATGTGATCGAGTAAGGTCTCATTCCTTCTTTCATCCAAAAGACTTTTTTGAAATCTTGATGAAGAGTTAGGACTCTATTGAAATCTCGATCTCCCAAATTGTATGCAATTCTAGGATAGACATTAAATGCCAATTTTCCCCGCATACAAATTTCGTATAATCGCTCCAAGGCATGGATCCTTGAGGTTTGAGATTCGCTTGTCAAAGATAGCAAGATTGAGTGGCGAATCTATTCCTTCTTTGAATGTTGCTTTAATAATGACTCTTATGGCTCCAATGTGAATCCATGAGAGTGTATTTGCAACTTCTCTTTTAACTCTGCTTTTGATCTCCTGGATTTCTCTGTAAGGGACCAACTGCATCTCGATCATGTTACTAGTAAACTCCATCTGAATGATAAATTCTCTGGTTGTTACCCTGTAGATAATTTGGTATTTTCTATTATGAAACACAATCTTATCCAATGCCTTTTCCATTGCTCTAATTGTAAGACCATCATAAATTTAAATCTTTGGATCTTCCTTCATAATTTTCATAAGAGTTTTATGAGAAACTGTAGTGTGAGAGAGGAATCCTGACATATCCCCCCTGACCGTCTGCTGAAGAATTTCTTCTTCTCTCTGATTCTGAGCTGGATTCACTTCCATCGTCATAATATATCTCTTCTTCATAGATGCTTTCATCTGAGGCCATGTCCTCAAATTGATACACCTGTATAAGATCTTGATAGTAGACAACTTCCTCAATTTTTGGTGTAGCTTCGAACTGTCTGACTCCTCGTTTTTAATTGTCTGGGTAATCTGTGGTGATATGTCCTCTTGCTCCGCATGTCCAACAATTACAATCTTTGAAACTTTCATTAGCTCTGGTATGAGCTCATCTGAAAGTTCTTCTCCCTGGTGTTCTGCTAGTACTTGCTTGATTTGAACCTGATGATGAGGCTCTACTCCTACTTGGTGCTGGTCTTTGCCCTGATTTATAACTTCGGGCTTTTTGTTTTGACCAGAACCTTCTAGGTCTCCATGAAGACCTACTTCTTTTGTTGTTGTTTCCCCAGCGGTACGGATGGCTTCTCTCATTCTTCTTCTTATGCCGCCTTGGTTGACTTCCCACAATTGTTGGGATATCATCGTCTACACAACATAGAGGAACTGTTTTGTTAATTCCTTGTAATCTTTTGTAATTCTGGTATAGTGCTGCCTGATAGCACCATTCAGATAGCTTGGCTTTTAGGAAAGACATTCTTCTAGCCACTGTATATCTAAATCAGCTGCACTCTTGTATTCCATGATAAGCATTTCTCTCCAGGGACTCGGAATTTTTGCAAAGAATAGTTGCGAAGCTTCTTTGTCTCCCACCTTGGATTTCCACCGGTACTCGGTGAACAACTTGATATATTCGTCAATATTATAAATATCATGTAACTCGAGGTGGTAGAGGGCTTGTTTATATCTTTTTCTTTTTTTTCTTCTAATCCCTCAAAGTAGCTTGTGCCGATAAAATGGATTTTGAATAATTTGGCCATATTATCGATAATTTCTTTCAATGATTCTCCAGCTGTGACCGTGCTCTTCATAGATTCTTTGGCCATATCCCATAAAATCTTTATCGATCCTTCAAGACTCATCTCAAGAAGTAAAATGAATTCTTCCTTCGTAAGATCAAGGGTACCTGCTGCAATTCTCATAGCTGATGCCCATTCATCAATAAGGACTTCTTGATTTTTAAAATTTGGGATATCAAGATTTAGCATCAATCGATATGTATGTATCGGATCGAGATTCGATCTTCCAAAAGGCGTCTGATAAAAATTTGGCCTTCTAGAAGGTGGTCGAGTTCTTTGAAGAGATTCACTCCTTGTGGTGAAATCTCTAATGTGAGGCATTCTTTCCTCATCGGTTCCATGATTTGAACCAATACTTTCTTCGACGTTGGGATTTACTGGTGGTGGTGGAATTGGTCTACCTTGTGGGTCATAGGTAACCAAAGCTGATCCATCTCCTGCGTTCATCTTTAAATCTATAATTCCTAATCATGCGAAGGATTCTGCAAGGTCATGTAGATCTTTAAGATTCATCTTTTCCATATCCACCACTTTTTAGTTTATGACAAATTTTCTCTTAATGATGGCGATAAGCTTCTCCTCATCTGTCATTTGTCGTTTGACTTAGGTTGGTTTCCCTTTTTAATGTAAATAGGGTACTGTTCCAAAATCAATATGTTTCTTTCATCCGGATTAACTTGGTCTCTGTCCTCCAGGTTCTTGACTCGTTTTTGAATATCATGAAGGATTTCAAGAGTTTCCTTTTGATATTTCACCATCGTCTCCATCGATTTTGGATCCGATGAACTTGTCTTCAGTAGATGAATATGGCGGTTGCCATAATTCCCTTGCATGCCTTCTTACTCGACTTCCCTAATGAGATTTTAGATGTTTCCTGAAGTATCTCGTTCCATTCTGATGGGCATTATTATTCTTCTGGGCATTATTATTCGATGGGCATTTTCATGGACTGCTTCTTGGCGATTCATCAGATCGACATACAATATCGATTTACCGTAAAAAAACTCGGATAATATGCCACTTGTCTTTCGCAGTGTCTCAAGGTTTCCCTATCGGCTCTTGCACGTTCTTTTTCATCATATTGGTTGTTCCAATATGCTATCTTGTCTTGGTGATCTTGTGCATACATCGTCAAAATTTGACGATTTGTCCTTAAGGTGTACATCTTGGACAATTGTCCAGATTCATATTCTCGGAGAAATTCTCCTCACCAATTGTTAATTACATAAATATAATAAATTTAATTAAAAGTTCTTAATAAACCTAGGCTTTGATACCATTTTTTTACGGCCCTTAAAAATTCTAAAAATCATTAGTTTACCTTCAACCTTGTATAAGGGGTATTTTGAGGTTATAACATAAAAGAGGGCTAAAATTGATCATTTTGAATAATTACGGGCTAAAATTGTATATGGGTATTAAAATTGGGCCATTTCTAATGTTATCCCATATTGTATAGTCTAGTTAATTCTTGTTGGGTATTTTGGTTTGATCAAGGCCCTTAAAGGATCACTAACGAAATACATCGATTCCAATAAACGATTTGAATATGAATCTACTAATTTTAGATTATATATCATCTGAAAATTGGTATTATATGATTTTCTTAATTAGGCGAATAGGAAAAGCATGCTTCTAGTTGGAGGTGAGCCGACAAGTTTTGCTTGAGTTGGAGAAGTTCCGATTGTTCGCGTACCGGTATAAAAGGTATAATTGGAAATTTTGCAGACTTAATCCCTTTTTATTCTTATTTGTAAAATATTCGAATATATATGAATCAATTTGAATATTTTTATTCAAAATTATAATCTATTTTTATTGTTGTAAGATAATATGTTTTCTTGATTCTTTTCAATTTTAGGTTACTACAAAATCATTAACACTTATTTATACAAAGACAATTCTCTAACCAATGATTATGATTTATTTGATCTAATAGTAATATTCCATTCACTAGTCTAACAAGATATGTAATATTTTAAAATTCTCTACAACTTTTCTTCTCCAAATTTCAGCAAACATACCGAAAATGGTATATGTATGTATTTTATAATTTGTAAAAATAAATTTGAATATTCATAATGTAATTGGCGCCTACACACATTTCACACTTTATTCGCCAAAATGCTAAGTACGCTGTGTCTATATTTGAATCGTAAACTCAATTTTAATATATAATTTCCTTGTTTTTTTTATTATGTACTGTAGACTTTATTATGTAATCGCGTTTTCATTCAATAATATTTTCACATTCTAGTTATCCGAAAATTGTGTATTAATTTAATATTTATAATTAATTTTTGAAAATAAAAAAAAGAAAAAATAGGTAGTAGGCGCCAGTCAAAGTGGCGCCTACGGTGTCAGAATAAAAAAAAAAAAAGAAAACTGGCAGTAGGCGCACTTGAGAATAGTGCTTACAAATACACCTACACTTAAAATATCAAAACCCTCCCAACCACCCAGTTTCGCTGGACTGTCAAATTAGCCGAAGAAGATGGCAACCATATGCAGTTCTCCTTAAAAATGCGTTCCAGGTCCAAAACAAAAACAAATGGTATACTGGTTATAGATGGATGATAGATAACCTTTAATTTCGTAAAACCATACTTAGATGGAAAACAGAACATCTTAACTTTTTACGATCTATTCCTTTTGTTTCCCTTTTTTTCACATTTTGAATTAGAAAGCCATGATTATTTGCAGGCTAATTTAACAAAATAAGTTAGTTTTCAAACCAATTTAACAAATTAATGCAAAAAAAAAAAATAGAAAAAGAGGTGAAAACAGAGTTGGTAATGCTGAGAAAACAGCGTTATTTCACAAATATTTTTTTTAAAAAAAATTTAATTCAAAAACAGAGATTTATATGTTTTTCAAATCGAAATTGAACCGCAATGCTAGAAAAATCGAACCGAACCAAACCGAACTATTTCGGTCTGGTTCGGTTCGATTTTTTGGTTTGGGCTTTATTTTGGGTTTTTACATTTTTGGCTAAAAAATATATTTTTTTTATATTTATTTAACAATGTAACAATAAAATATTATAGAAAATTAAAATAATAATATAAAAATTATATTAAAAAATATAAATTAAAATAATAATATAAAAAAAATTTAAAAAAATTATGGACCAAAACCGAACTGAACCGAAAAACTCAGAGATGTTTCAAAATTACAAAAAAAAAAAAAAACCTTCAGGTTTTGCTTTGTCTTAAATTTAAGGGGGTAGTTGTAATATTTTTGAAAATCACCAGCAGAAATGTAAGACGGAATCAAACCTCAAGGTTTTTTTTTGTAATTTTCAAAGAACTTGGGTTTCTTTTGTAATTAGCCCAAACCTTAGGGGTGTTTTTGTAATTATCCCTTTGTTATGTTTGTATGATGCTCCAGATGATGAATATGTTATTTCGTTGCTCTTTTTTTGATGTTTGTATAATGTTCCAGATGATGAATTTGTTCTTTGTTTGCTCTTTTATATTTCATTTCAACCTGCCAAATTCATTTTTTTTATTAGAACTAGTATTTCATTTCTTAAAAATAGTAGACAATTATTGTTGCGTAAATATTTTATTTTGTAATTATGATGGCCTGTGAAAGATGAGATAGTATAAATGGAATATATATATATATATATATATATATATCTTTTGAGGTAGATAATTATAGTGGGTGATAAGTTGTATAATCCTAACACTAAGAAGCTCGTGATAAGTTGTGATGTAGAGTTTGGCGAAGAATCGGATTGAGATTTTGGCTCCCAAAACAACTTCAATTTCTTTCCTGATTTTGAAGAAAATGAGTCAAGACTGATCGAGTCAACTACAGAGACACAACAAGAGTCAAGTACTCCATCCACTTCACAATCAACAACTGAAGGAGACTCACCACCATCATTTGTAAATGAAAGAGACATAGCACGTGAAAGGAGTCTAGAAGATCTTTATGAAAACACCAAGCGGATAGACGATATTATATATTTTTGTCTATTTGCAGATTGTGAACTAGTGACTTTTGAAGAAGTAGTCCAAAATAGAAGATGGAGAGATGCTATGATGAGGAGATACAAGCAATTATGAAGAACGACACGTGGGAGCTGACCTCACTTCCAAAAGGACATAAGGCTATCAGCGTTAAGTGGGTGTACAAAGCAAAGAAGAATGCAAAATGAGAAATTCAAAGATATAAAGCAAGACTAGTTGCAAAAGGCTATACTCAAAGAGTTGGAATCGACTATGACGAGCCAGTCGCTCGCTTGGAAACAATAAGGCTTATCATTTCTTTAGCAGCTCAAAATAGGTGGAAGATTCACCAGATGGATGTAAAGTCAGCTTTCTTAAATGGAATTCTCATGGAGGAAGTCTACATTGAGCAACCAAAGGGTTATGTGGTAAAAAATGCAGAAGATAAAGTCTTGAATCTAAAGAAGACTCTATACGGATTAAAGCAAGCACCACGAGCATGGAATAGCAGGATCGATAAATACTTGCAAGAGAATGAGTTCACTAAGTGCCCGCATGAACATGCACTTTATGTCAAAGTCAAAAACCATGACGTATTGATCCTATGTTTATATATGGACGACTTGATTCTTCACTGGGAATAATCCAGACATGGTTGAAGAGTTCAAGAAAGCAATGACCAGAGAATTTAAGATGACTAATATTGACTTATGGCGTATTACCCTTTCGATTAATGTGAGTTTTGCATGTATTTTGGGTATAATTATGAATATAATAGGTTGATAAACATGCATCAACTCAGTAAAATGGGTCATGTTCTCTCATTGTGGAAAATATATTACGTTTTGCTCGTTTTGCAGGAATTAAATGATATTTTCATTACTTTTGTGGCAAATCGGAGCATTGCGGTAAAGAATCGTCAAGAATTGAGCGAATACACGAAGTTTGGAGCTAGATCGAGAAAAGATCGAGACAAATCGAGCAAGAAATGGCTACGCACAGTAGGCGGACGAGCATGCACGCCTATGCGTGTGCGTAATCAAGAAGTCAAGGTTCACAGGGACGCACGGGCTGGTCGTGCCTATACGCACTGCCCGTGCATTGATTCGAAAGAAGACCAATGCCTATGGCTTGATGCACAGGCAGGTCGTGCATAAGAGCACGGCCCGTGCGTTTCACGACCTGCCCGTGCATTTGTGCGAGAATGTTAAAATCTGACAGCACTTTAACCTAGGTCTTGCCAAAAAGGTATAAATAGAACTTGGGGTCACACACCAAAGAAGGAGGTTGATATTGGACCATAGAAATCAAGGTATAGAGCAACTTCACCAAGGAGGAATCGAGAGAAGGATCGAGTCGCATTCGAGCTTGAGGATTGAAGATAAATCGAGAGATTATCAACATCCATAAGTTTTTCTCACTTTATTGTATCTTTATCTTTCATTTGAGCTTGATATGAACATGAACAATTTGTCTATGAGTTGTTTGTACATCATGTTTAGCTAAACATCTTGTGATTTCCAGATTTTGGAAGTAGGTTAATTGACTCTTGTTGGATGTTTTAATCTTAATTGAAGTTATTATTTTGAAGCCTATTTGAGTACTTTGCTTTAATTCTTGTTCTATCATTTGGCCAATGATTTAGCATGTTTGATGTATTGATTCATAATTCGAGAGACGAGTTTCAATACTAGATCTTGAGTACTTGACATGAATATTTGTATAATTGAGAAGTTTGTGGATATTTGTGAGGACAATTGGTCTTTTGGGCATTTAGGAGTTGTTTATCTCATGTTGAGTAGAGATGCTATCATAGATATTTCAATCAACATTTTATATACATCTCGAGAGAGAGAGAGAGAGAGAGAGAGAGAGAGAGGGAGGATAAATTCCCTTTGTGATCGTCTTATAGAAAAGATAGATAATAACTTTGGTTTTGATCAATCGGACAACAAGAGAGATACTAACCGAAATCATAACCTAGGATCCATTTATTCTATTGATCTTTCAGTTATTACTCTTGCTTTGTAATTTTTATGCTAAAATATCGTTTTAGCTTCAAACAACCAACATCAACTTTCGATCGTCTTAATAAAAATAATAATATTTTAATCTCAATACTTAGTACATTGATTTATTAGTCTCAATGGATACAACCTTTCTTACCCTATCTATTTACTACACCATTCACTTGCGGTGAAGATAAAATAAGGCGATCAACGTCGAAGTTAAACAACAAGAAGATGAGATTTTCATCTCACAAGAAGGCCACGCGAAGGAGATTCTCAAGAAGTTCAAGAGGGATAATCGCAAGCCTATTAACACACCAAATGAGTGCGAGATCAAGCTATCAAGTATGACGGAGAAGAAAAAGTGGACCCAACATTGTACAAGAGTTTGGTTAGAAGTTTGTGGTATTTGACATGCACAAGACCCGTCATTCTCTATGCCACCGATCTTATAAGTTGCTACATGGAAAATCCAACCACTACTCACATGAAGGCTACAAAAAAAATTCTTCGCTATCTCAAAGATACGATCAATTTCGACTTATTTTATTCAACAACTAATGATTATAAACTTGTTCGTTATAGTGATAGCGATTGGTCTGGAGATGTGAATGATCGAAAAAGTACTACTGGTTTTGTGTTCTTTATGGGAGATACCGTATTCACTTGGATATTAAAGCGGCCCGATAGTCACTCTCTCAACCTATGAAGCTGAGTACGTAGCTGCGACGACTTGTGTTTGCCATGCAGTTTGGCTGAGAAATTTGCTGAAGAAACTGGGAATGACAAAAAGAGCCAACTAAGATTTGTGTCGATAACAAGTCAGCTATGGCATTGGTAAAAAATCCGGTGTTTCATGATCGAAGCAAGCACATTGACACTCGCTACCACTACATATGAGAATGCATTTCAATAAAAGATGTGCAAGTGGAGTATGCTAAGTTTCATCAAATTGCGGACATCTTCACCAAATCACTCAAGCATGAAGTCTTCATACGACTGAGAAGTTTCCTCGGAATGACAAATCAAGTTTAAGGGGGTGTTGGAAATAAACTTGATTTAACCCAAGTAATATTGAGCTTGGAAGAATAGTTTTGAGATAAAAGAAAAAAATAAGAGCCCAAGCCCAAATGGCCCAAGTTCTAGAATTTATCTAGAAAAGTCTTATGAAAATATCTTATATATTATTTGTAAAAAAGTTTGTAGAATGTTCCAGAAAATTAGATATTTTAGAGGATGATTCTAGTGAATGAATTATAGCCATTAGATCAAATCCTAGTCATTAGTTAGGAAGTTGTACTAGTATAAATAGGGGTGTCTTAATCATTTTGTAACAAGCCAAATTTGAGAACAATCAATACAAACAAAGATTTCTACACCAAAACTCTCTGCATTTCTTACCATAAATAACCTCACTCTCCTATAAAGAAAAATAATCACTCTTCTAACTTCCAGTTTCTAAATAACGCCTTCTTACCCAAATTGAGATAACACTCCTCCAATACATGGTTGGTTTTGACTCGTGAGACCCAGTCGTATTTTTGATGGAGATGGAAAGTTGCTTTGACGAATCTACCCCGCCTCACAATGAGTCTATTGTTTATGCCGCTTTTGGGGAACATAGAGGAGGGTTGTCGGGTTCTGACAAAGGCCAAATGTATAGATCCACCGTGTATGTACTGTAACTTAATGCTTGGGCACATATAAGAACTCGTAACACGGGTCATGGTCTGCCGCTATGGCCCATGATGCATGGATTTGAGAATTATCGGGCAGTCCCGCCTCTCTCCTGCCTTTGTTGCGTTGAATTAGAAATTGTTGGGAATGCGAACATGATTTGTTCAATGTCCGGACGACGAATTGTATGGGTTAGTTGTTTTGATGACGGTTTTATTGATATAATCTATGAGACTTTATCCTTTGTTTAAACAGATTTTGACCCAATCCATTCCCCGTAAAAAGAACCAAAAGAACCCATATATTTGTATGTGTTTAGATCCGCTCATTAACTTAGATCCATGAGACGGATGAGACCGCTCACATGAAACCTTCTCGCTTAATTTATTACCTTATTTCTTTTGAACTTGATTAGGTGAAACTATTTTCGAACTTCTTGTGGTCCTTGGATTTTTCACTTCAACGCACCGCCAACGCGACAATCAAAGTCAAAAAGGTGTACCTGGGATTGTGGAAGGTGATTGCTTAATGCTCAAAGACGATGGTAATGGAGTTGAATCGAAGTAATAAAGTATGTTATCATCCAATAATAACATTCCAATATCGGATGAAGGTCGTTGCTATTCGTGTGTGCTACTCTTGGACGAATACACACTTTTTTTAATTAGACATTGATGATTCATATCTATGGCCTCTCAATTCCAATGTAGAAATACAATTTTAAAATATATGTAGTTGCATGTGAAGAAAAACTGGGTTCTCGGTGAACAGTAAACATGCATGAAAATATTGAGCCCGAGCCTGCAGACCTAACCAATTAAGCAGCTTAGCTTGAAACTACTTCATTTAAAATTGATTTTTATACTTAATGGGTGAATCATTTCATTCTTGATTTATTAAGTCTATTTTCTACTAATTTAATATATACTAAGTAACTTTTAGTCAAGTCATCTTTTTTGAATTTTTTGTACTATTATATGATCATGAATTATGCTATTCACGATTATTAAGCATTGTATTACCTTGGTTATTTAATTCTCTAGACTATAGATACTATTTTAGTTTATAGTTTTAGTATAGAATAATATATGTGTAATTGATGACTAGTTGGTAGACACTTACACACACATAGGATAAATATAGAATAAAATGTGTGTATATTAATTCGGATGGGATCTTCTATTCCAGGATGGTGTTTCATCTCCTATTTCACCGCACGGATGATTGACACGTGTATAAAAGTTACTATATTAATTTTGGAGCATAAATCAAGGCTGGAATAGAAGATCCCATCCGTAATTATAGATAGGGGTGGAAAGTCGTATTATCGTCGTGTTAAGTGGTCACACCGTCGGTTTTTTTCGTGTTATCTATTTTATTTGATCTTTAATATAATAATAATTGTAATTTTAAATTAATTTTTAATTTTGTGTTCTTATCGTGTTATCGTGCCGTGTCATATCGTGTCGTGCTTTATCATATTTTTTGTCTCTGTAATCGTGTTTGTAATCGTGTCGTACTATCGTGTCGTGTCACTCATTGCTAGACTTGTTAAAAATATAATCATTGTTAGGGATAAATCCACTTTTGGTATCCAAAGTATTAGCGATTTTCACTTTTGGTGCCCGCTTTTGGGGCTTATCATTATTAGTACCCAACGCTTTCAAATTTTACTCATTTTTGGCACGCTCCGTTAGTCAACTGTTAAAGACTAACGATTGACCAACTCTAGCATGTTCCACGATTGGGGCATGCTTCATGCCGTCTTTGGCGCCAATTTTGGCTTCATATTGAGCGTATCTGCAAGCCCTATAATGCCCAGTGGTCAATTTCATGATTTTAGTCCATCTCCGATGCGAATTGACGATAATTCGAAAAACCCAAAGTTTAATTCAAAGCCAAATTCCATCCAAGATACTTCCCCAAATCCAAAATTGAGCATACCATCGTCTTCCTCATCTTAAGGCGCACAAAGCCCACTCCTCAATCAATCTAATTTGCCCCCCGAACCAAAAACGCACAAAAGGTGATCTTAAAATCGATTTTTACGACTTTTAGGGGTCCGCATCTCCATGTTGTCGGCAGAATTGGTCTCTGGCCAAGAAGACAAAGTTGCTCAGGATAAAATTTTGATTCAGAATTCACCACCCCTGTCCAACATTGCTCCGACTCCGGCCGATCAACTATTAGTCTTTAACGGTTGACTAACGAAACTAGGGGTGTGCACGGGACGGGATGGTTTGGAGATTTGGAAATCTCCGTAACCGCCCCAAGTTTAGAGATTCTAAAATAAATCTCAGGGCAACCATGGAAACATTTTGCTTCGAACCTGCACCGAAAGTTCGCATGCGGTTCGACGAGATTCTGGTTCTAATGGAATGGTACAATATGGTTCAGTTCGGGACGGGGATTCGGAGATTAGTCATACATAAAACATACAGATTTGAAAAAGAAAAAAAGAAAAGAAAATCAACATAAAAATCACCAAATTGAGATATTTCTAGTCTCTTTTTAGTGTAGTCTCAACATAAAAACTAGAACCATAATATATTCTAAACTTAATAACCTCTATAATACAATAATATTATATTATTTGGGCAATTGTCCTTCTATTGACTTAGAACAATTATAAATAACTAATAATTTTGATAAATTAATATGAAACAAAAAAACTTGTATAAATTTATAATCTCAATATCTCATACTTAACAACTTAACATAATCAATAAAATTATATTTATAATTTATGTGATGTGGTAAAAAAATTAAAATATGATTTTTTTATATTGTTATAATATGGTACTATTACTTGTTTAGAGTATGTTTCCCTTTTAAGTGCAATTTACTAAGCATTTAACTAATTTTAATTTCAAATAATTTACTCTATTATTAATATTAAACTTTTTAAAAATTTATAATAGTTGCAGTATTATGGTTTTTTGGAAATATGTTTTATATTCCATTTAATTTCAAATATTCATAGTTAATTAAATATCAAAATATAAATGAAATAAAAATAATGTATGTATTTATATAAATCTTTAAAATCGGTTCTAGCTTCGGTCCTGGTCCCTGGAGTGGGAGTGGTTCGCACGGTTCTCGACGGGGTATTTGAAAAATCTCCAACTGCACTGCAAATATTTTTGAGACGGTATGGTTCGGAGGAAGTCAAAAAGTCAATGAATATTTTCGGTTCGGAGATTTTTCGGTTCGGTTTTGGTAATCCCAAGTCCCATGCATAGCCCTAAACGGAACGTGCCAAAAATGAGTAAATTTTGAAACGTTGGGTACTAATAATGATAATACTCAAAAAGTGGGTACAAAAAATAAAAACCGATAATACTTTGAGTACCAAAAGTGAATTTATCCCATCATTGTTATATGGTGTGTTGGAATGTTGTACATGGATTGTGATGAGGTGGATTGAGGTGTTGGTATTGTGATTATTAATGTGCAAAAATTGGATTTTCGGTGAACTATTTGTTAACAAAAACAAATTTGGGGGATCTAATTTCAATAAAACCGAAACTTCACTTGACGAGGTTATTAAATTTGAGATTGTCTTTTAAATTTTATAAACTAGTCCGTCAAAAAGTTAAAAGTTAAGTATTGATCTCAAACGTTTGGACCAAACATGCAATTTCTAGATAATTTTGGCCGAATTGCAAAATCCCGAGGGCCCTACTGTAAATTTTGAAAACTATATTTGAACCCTTGTCCTGCATTAATAAGATTTACGGTTTGTTAGTTATAAATTTTTAAAGTTTCAAATAAAGACTATTTTTTAAAACTCGGGTCAAATTGCAATTTGTAAAACGTGAGTTGGAGTTGATGATTTTTCTAAACTCCTACTTCCCTATATAATTTATTGGGCCCAAAGTTCAATTTTTGAATATCGTTTGTTAAAGTTACGATTTTTTTACTAGCCATTTGCCTAAGGGTATCACTCTCTCCAATGTGCAGTCAAGAGTTTAATCCCCAAAGAAATGTGTGTGCGTAACTAAAAAAAAAAAAAAAAAAAGTTATGATTTTTTATTTATTTTTTAATCTTTCAAAATTCAGTGTACAAGATTTAATACTAATTAGACATACCTAAATTAAAATATCAATGCATACCATAATTAAGATAAACAAAATTATTGATATATTTATAAAGATATTGTACATATATGTCTATTTTCATTTTTGTATTATTAAAAAATATCTAATTTCATTTTTATCTAGTGCAAAAAAGGAAAATAAATTTGGAACATGTTTGTTATTATATATATGTAAATTATTTGTATATTTATCAACATATTTTGATATTCAACTTTCAAAATTGTATATTTGGTATACTAAATATGGATTTGTTTGTTTGATACGTTCTTTGACATCTCTTTTATATAAAAAAAGGATAATTTTTACTTTGTTGAAATATTTTATTTTTTTCTAAAATTATGCTATCAAATATAAAACATGAATTTTGTTAATATATATAATAAGCAAACCACTTATAAATAGTATTTCAAAAACAATTTCGCTAAACCACCCCCAATAATAGAAAAAAATACAACTTCAACTCGTAACATCAAATTTGGTAATTAGTGAAGTAATTCTCGAAAATATATGATTAAAAATCCGACAAGCACTTATAAAGGCTTAGTCAAAGTACTTTTAAGATATTAGTCTTTAATTGCGGTAAATTTGTTGAACAAATATTTTATTATCATAAATTTCGATCTATTTTTTTCACTCAATATTTGATTGATTGCATCCAATTCCACCGCCAATACAAAAATAAATCAACCATTGAATAATTTATCTCGGAATTCTTCAAATATAATGCTTATGAGTTTTTAATTTACAAAGGATGTGTAATTATATTAATTTTTTAATATACAAAAATTTTAAAAGTATAACATATGAATATTGACAACAAGAAAAATTTAATATACATGTTGATGTTATGATTCATTAAACCGAATAGTAATATATAATCTTCTCAAAAATCGAATTGAATTAACATAAAAGATGGATATTGAATTTTAATTAAAAGTAAAAATTATATAAAAATATAAAATTACTAACCATCGAACACCGAATTATTCAAGAAAAAATAATATCCCAAAGCAAATAAAAGTATAACAAATAATGAGAATAATTAAACTATGATTCTTATTAGTTCGTGATATAAAGAACTCAATTTTTAGTCATGACAAATACATGTTGTTTTTTCACGAGTATGGTAAGAGTTTGGAAATATTAGTTTTCAATGGTAAATCACAATCAAACCGATTTAATAATGTTGTGTATTAAAGTAATAAAATTCATAATTTTGAATATAGTGATTTAACTTATTTCCTGAAGTTTATATTGTGTATTTTTATATTCATTAATATTGTAACTCTTATAAAATTTAGATTTTCAATATTTTAATTATTAACTAAATTCTCCAATGATAATCATAATATTGAAACCCCTGCAACTCACGTGACCCCCTTATATATATTTAGGTGGTGATGTAGAAAGATAATTAACATTAAAAAACCTTTGTTTTCATTTTTATATTGATTTTTTTTCTCCAATTTTAAATATGGAAAGGTTTTTTAATTGAGGATCCACACCCTTTGAATATAGAATATTTGGATTAACAAACCAAGACAATGCAACCCATTAAATTGAAAATTGAAGAGAGCTCACTGATAATAAAATATGCTTTAAAAGTGATTTATTATAACAAAAAATAAAAATAGTTGAGAATCATAAGTTGGTAGTATTTCAAATAGAATCAAGTTGGGAGAATTAAGAAATTGTTTATTTGTAAAAATTAAATCAAGAAAAATCAAAATTTAAACTACACATCTTCCAAATTTAGAAGTAAAATTAAGCTATTTGGCATTTGCAAACAATAAAACGTAATTTTTTTAGTGATTGCAAACACTCACTCGAGTTTGATAGGGTGGAAAGTCAAATAATGCAGCAATGAAAATAATAAATACATATGAGGATAAAATATGATTCCAAAAAACAAATTATTAAGGGCTTTTGACACAATTGCCCCACTTTTGGAGACACTCGATAGCTTTTTACGCTTTTCAGATTTTTGGACAAATTTACACTCCCGCCATTTTTTACACATATTTATGTTCCCGCCAAAATTTTCGGACTTTTACGTTGTTGATTCAAGATTGTTTCAATATTTTTCAAACATGTTTTTTCCAATAAAATTTCTCAAAGTAAAAATAAATTTTGCCCTTGCTAAATAATTCATTTTATACTCAAAATCTTATAAAAAATCAAGAAATATACACATAAAAGAACACATATTAAAAACAAACAAATTAAAAATATTATAGAAACAATATGAATAAATAAACATAATTTCTTTTTTTGATCCAATGCATGAAAACATAAAAACATGGAAACAACCAATAAACTATATAGAAACAAACTAGAAACAATATGGAAACACCATATGAGCAAAAAGAGTTAAAAATAGGTAAAATTATATTTAAACATCGAAACTACGCGGAAAAACAACAAAGAAACATCGTGAACAACATTAAAAATGGTATGAAACAACCCAAACAACGAAAAATATTAAAACACCACATGAATAAAAATAACTTAAAAATGGGTAAAATCAGATTTACACATTGAACACTATATTGAAACAACAAAACAAATAATTAGAACAACATTAAAAATATTATAGAACAACACAAAACAATACAAATAATTAAACAATATACAAAATAATACATGAACAAAAAATAAAATAAAAAGGGATAATTACAAAACACACCCTAGGGTTCGTTAATCACCAAAAATAGAGATGTTTAAAATTTAGGTTGACAACGGTTTTAACCGCCCTGATTCCGCTTCTGCTCCTCATTTTGGGAACATGAACCGAAACCGCTCATTTCATGGTTATGGTTCCAAAATCAAAATTGACGCTTCCTGCCCGATGAAATCGTTCCTCCACGGTTTCGCTCGTTCCGATTTTTTAACCTGAATCGCTTATTTGTCTTTTGATAATTATTTATTTTTTTTTAAATGGTTGATCAATTTTAGTTATAAAAAAGGAAAAGAAAGAAAAGACTTTGACTTAATATTAAATTAAGTTTTGTATTTAATATTGATGATAATATTAAACCGCATATATATTCTATCGAGTATGTATGAATCAAAGTTCACGTAGTTCACTTACAACATTTGGTTTAAAAAAGTTCTCCATGTAGTTACTAATATAAAACATCATAATAAATATTTAACATATTTTTACCTAAAAAAAAAAAAAATTAGTTTTAACCTCAAAACTAACGGTTTTAACCACTGGTCCCACCACAGTGCTTTATTGAAATATTTTTGAAAATCATAGGAAAAATATAAAGACTAATCAAACCTTAAGGAAATTTTTGTAATTTTCAAAAACTCTATTTTTTTATAATTAGCTCAAACCTCTGGGTATTTTTGTAATTTTCCCTAAAAATAGGTAAACGTTGTTTTGAAACATCGAAACAACAAAGAAAGAACATAGAAACAACAAAGAAACAAATTTAAACAACATCGAAAAACAACATATATAACATATAAAGCAATAAATAACAAAAAAACGAAAAAGCGTAAAATTAATCAAAAAAATACGTTATGAGCGTAAAAAAGAAAAAAAAAAATGGGTAAAAAAGTGATAGAGCATATTTTATAGTATGTTTACCGGAAAGAAAGATTTTATGTAATTTCCCAATAAATAAAGATAAAGAGTTATATCTCGCTTCGGGCATGCTCACAGCCCACCTAATGTTTAGTTTTTAGTTTTAGTTTAGTTTTTTGAATTCTACCCTATCATTGTAAAAGTTCAACCCAAATCTCTTCATTAAAGAGTAATACACACGCTTACCGGCTAACCCTGCTCACCTAATGTTTAGTGTTATTCCTTATCTCCTCATTTTTTTGATATAATTTAAGCATTCATTAGAAAAGAAAAAAAAGGTATTGGTAAAATTGATAAGGCTAAAAGTCCGGACCGTGGAATATGTGGTAAGTCAAGAATATTATGATAATTCATAACAAATACGTTGGTGGTAGATGCATCTAAAACCAATATTGATAAATGTCGCACCGGGTCATAGCCAACCCAGAAAGGATACGAAATATGTGATGTTCGCCAATGGGTACAGATTCGCAACGGAGGTTCAAATCCCATAGAACAAAGTTGAAGGAGGATTTTTTATGCCGCGGCTTCAATCTAAAGCAACTCGTAACCTTAACTCGCTGAGGTATATCTCGCGATTCACCTCCTCCACAACCTCTGTAAGGTGGTAACGGAGGTCCCCATAATCAGGGTTTATCCTTTTGATAAACGCTAGATTTGACTTGCCTTGAGCTACTCTACCTATTTTGCTATGACCAAATAAACCTACGCCTATAAACATCTCCAATCCAATATTAAATTTGGCATCAAAACTTTTAGTTTGATACTTCTCTTCATTTCAAAAAGCCAAATTTTATAATCCATCCTGCTCAATTATATAGTCCAATTTAACATTTCACACAAATTAAAAAGTATTAAAACTATAAATATACAAAATATTTACTTGCTTTGCCATTATTTAATGAAAAAGAATGAAGAAAGTACTATTAAATATAGAAAATGGACTATATATTCGGGATATTCCAAAACGAATAAATGGACTATATACACATTTGGGACTGGACAGTATTAAATTTTTGTAATGTTCATATATTATAGTCATTTTGTCCTGATATTTGTTCTATTACAAATTTGTGTTTTATGTATTTAAATAATCGGTTATGTAATGTTATTTACTTGAATTCAATTTGATTATTCTATTGCAATAAGATGAATAATAACTAATCTAATAATTAACAAATAGTTGATCATATAATGTAATATCTTTATAAAATTAATCATTTAGATTTCATTTTATAAATAGTCCATAACATTTGTAATAATCTTGCAAAATTAATTATCTAAATAGATAATTATAAATATATTAAACTTTTGGATAACTAAATATTTATATCTATATATCTAAAATTTAATTACTTAACTATAAAGTTGTTAACATATATTTTTATAATCAATCATTTGTAGTTAATTTTTTGTTAATTATTTAAAATTACATAAAAGTTTACAAAATATTTATCAAGACAAATAATAAACATTCAAAATAACTAACAAACAATTAATTAGATGTAATTTTTGATTAATTCATTGTATATCTAGTGCAATGATATATTTAACGCTTTACCAAAAAACTAAAGCACTTGTGACATATTTATAACAAAACTTGCATATAATTTACAATATTATAAAAACTCATGTATTAAATTGACGGTAGTAAGACACTTAAGAGTTCACGATCAAAACAATTCTTACTTTATTAGATCGACTTCGTAGATCGACCAGAAAACCTTATCATTACCCTCTTTCCTTTTGGGATAAAGATTGTTAACACCCCAAACTATTCAGCTTTTTACACTTTGTCATCCGAACTTTGAAAGTTACGCTTGCAACCTCAACTTTACAAAATTTTTGCTCTTCGTTAAAAATTCCATTTACCCCTGGTTTTATGAAAGTTCGATTCATAGCTTACCCTCCCAACTTTAAAGTTGTTGCACTTTGCAACCTATATGAAAAATTTTATCGATTTTCTACATTTACTCTCAAGGTTTTGCGATCCTAAATGGTATCGTAGCCTAAGTTTATTAAGAACTTTTAGTTATATTTATTATATTTATGTAATTAACAATCGCAGAGAAATTACTCCGGAATATGGATCCTGGACAATTGTCCGAGATGTACACCATACAAAGACAAGATAGTGAAGCATATTGAAACAACGAATATGAGGAAAGAGAACGCCATGAGCCAACAGGGAAACCTCGAGGTAATGTGAAATGTGAGCGCATATCATACGAAGCTTTTTATAGAAACCGTGATATTATATGTCGATCTAATGAATCACCAAGCAAGTTAGCCCATGAAAAATGCCCATCGTAATAATGATTCCCGATGGAGTACCGCATGGAGCGAGATACTTCCTGGACACATCTAAGATCTCAAAGGATATTAGAGAAGTCTCAAGACGTTGCACTACGGCAACCGCCATAATCATCTACCAAAGACAAGTTCATCGATCCAACCAAATGGATACAATGGTGAAATATCGTGGCGAGACTTCGCAATCCTTCATGATATTCGTAAACGAAAGAAGAATGTGGAGGACGCACAAGTTCATCCTGAGAAAAATGTATTGATTTCGGATAGACTTATTTACACCAAAAGCGGTAAACCAACCGGGAGGTGGTGCATGGAAATGACAGAGATGAAAAGTTTATCACTATCATCAAAGGAAAATCCGTCCACAAATTAAAAGTGATGGATATGGAGAAAATGAATCTTAAAGATCTACATGACCTGTAGAATCCTTCACAGATTGGGAATTGTAGATTTAAAGATGAACACATGAGATGGAACAACTTTCGTTACCTATGCACACACAAGGTAGACCAATTCCACCACCGCCACCAAGAAATCCCAACGTCACTACGCAAAGTGCGGGTTCAAATCACGGAACCCAGACGAGATAATGCATCACATTGCCGAGATTTCACCACGGGAATGAAACACTTTCAGAACAGAGCTCGACCTGGCGGGAACTCGACAACCTTCTAGAAGGTCCAAATGTTTATCAAACTTTATGAAAGAACACATCTCTACCCAATACATCCATATTGAAAGGTTGATGCTAAACTGATATCCTGCATTTTAAAACCCGGAAGTTCTCATTGATGAATGGGCATGAGCTATGAGGATTTGATTGACTATGGTGTTTTGTATGTATTTTTGGGGCTTAATTATGATTAGAATTAGTTGATATGCATTGCATTACATGAGTAAAAGGACTTTATTACCAGGAAAATGTATTACGCTTTGTTTGTTTTGTAGAAAATGAATGATAAATTGTAGCATTTTTTGCAACAATTCTCGAGCATTACATGAACCACGATACCAGAAGTAAAGCACGACGCTTGGAGTTGAAGAGGTTTTCGACGAACCAAAGTAGAAACGAAGAAAACGGACGAGTATCAATTTAGCAAGACAAGACACCTGGCAGTATGCAGCGCCCTCAGCACCCGGCCGCGCGCTAACCCAAGATCGAAAAAACCTCACCATACGCACGGCCAGGGTTGTGCATGCGATGCACATAGCCTGCTCATCCTCAGCGATAGTATGTTTCACAGTATCAGCACGGTCGGTTAGCGCACTGAAGATGGCTCCATGTGGAAAAATGTAGTTTGACAGATTTCAACTGTTTTCACCCAAACCAGTACAAATGAGTAGCAAGTGCCACAAACAAAGACACACCGATTTTGCCTTAGAACACGTAATAAAAGAGTAATTTTCCACCAGAGAATTGAGAGATCGATCAAGGCAACAACAACACGCTTGAGGATTGAAGATAGATCGAGAGTGATCGACGCCCCAGTTCGATTCCATAAGATCTTTATTTTCACTAGTTAGATATGAACACGGGATAATTTGTCTATGAATTATGTATTTTCTATGTCCTACTAAACATCTTGTGATTTTCGGCTGGGAGTAGGTTAACGGATACTTTTATTTGATGATTAATGACAATTGAAGTTATTGTTTTCAACCCTTTATTCGAGTACTTTGCTTTTAATTTTATTTTTATCAAAAGGCCTCAAGGTTTAACTTGTTCAACGTATTGATTCACAATTCAACGATGAGTTTCAATACTAGATCTGAGTACTGCATGAATATTTGCATGATCGGTAGAAGTCCGTGAATATTTGTGAGGATATTTAATCTTATATGCTGTTAGAGTCGGATATCTCATGTCGAGTAGATGCTAGAGATATTCCAATCAACGTTTTTTACACGCATCTCGAGAGAGGGTAAATTACTTTTCTCTCATTGTTCTATAGAAAGAATATGTATAACTTTGGTTTGATTAATCTGGATAATAAAAGGGGATATTAATCAAACCATAACCCAGAATCCATTCATCTTCGATCTTTCAATCAATCTTTACTTTTGTTTATTTAGATAAATTCTCGCTTAAGTTTACAAAACCAATCCATCAACTTTCGATCGCCTAGATAAAAATAAGGATATTACAATCCAAGATTTAGTACAATAATTTATTAGTCCTCGTGGATTCGACCTTGCTAACCCTATTCTATAAACCGCACCGCACTTGTGGTGAAGCTAAAAATATGCAAGTAACAGATTACAAAGAAAGCCCTTGATCTACGAAAAGATTCTTTCATTTTACTTTTGAAATGAGTCTTGAGGGGATCCGTAAGGATTGCATGGGATATGAACGGCAAAAGAGGAAAAGCGCACACAAATGTAATGAATCACTAAAAGAATTGTCGATGATATGGCAAAATTATTCAAAATCCATTTTATCTAAGACAAAGTTACTTTGAGGGATTAGAAGAAAAAAGAAAAAGATATAAACAAGCCCTCTACAGCCTCTAGTTGCATGATATTTGTCATATTGATGAATATATCAAGTTGTTCACCGAGTACCTGAAATCAAAGATTGGAGACAAAGTTAAGCTTCATAGCTATTCTTTGCAAAGATTTCTGAGCCCCGGAGAGAAACTGCTTATCGTGGAATACAAGATGCAAATTGATTTGGATACATCAAGAATAACGCGCTTCCTAAAAGCCAAGCTATCTCAATGGTGCTATCAAAGACTATACCCGACATAAGAGATTAAGAGAATTAACAAATTGCTCTCTAGTTGAATCAATGATGATATCCCAACATGGAGGTCAACCCATGTGGCATAAGAAGAAGAAGGAGAGAAACCATCCATACCGGCTGGGAAGCAACAACAAAAGGCGAGGTCCTCATGGAGACCTGAAGGTTCTCGGGTCAAAACAAAAACCCTGGTTACAAATCGGGCAAAGACTAGACCAAACAGAGTAAAGCCTCATCATCAGTTCAAATCAAGCAAGAGTGTTATAACTCCACAGTAGAAGAACTTTCAGCAAGCTCATACTGCAGCTAATGAAAGTTTCAAAGATTGTAATTGGCTGGACATGCGAGCAAGAGGCATATCTCAAATCTATTGCCCAAAAAATCGAAACGAGGAGTCGAAATACGCTTCAAAACAACACCAGACTTTGAAGTTAAGTCGCTTATTATCAAGATTTGATCCAGTGTATCAATTTGAGGATCTACCCCCGATGAAAGCATCTATGAAGAAAGATCTATTCTCGACAACGGAAGTGAATCCAGCTTCAAAATCGAGTGAAGAAAATTTTCTTCAAGAAACAATAGAGGATATGTCGATTTCTCTCTCACACTACGCTTTTCATAAGACTTTATGAAAATTATAGCGAAGATCCAAAGCTTCGATATACGATGGATTTACAATTGAGCTATGGAGGCGCCTTAGATAAGATCGGTTTCATAGAAAACACCAAATTATCCACAGAGTAACCAATGAGAATTTGCCGCTCCGATGGAGCTTTACGAACTCGACGGGAGATGCGCTTGATCCCCTACAAAGAAATCCAGGAGATCAAAAGCACAATCAAAAAGAAGTTGCAAAATACACTTCATGGATTCACATCGAGCCATAAGAGTCATTATTAAAGCAACATTCAAATAAGGAATATATTCGCCACTAATCTTGCTATCTTTGACAAACGTCAATCTCAAACCTCAAGGATTCATGTCTTTGAGCAAAGCATAGAAATTTGTATGCAGAAAATTGGCATTTAATGTCTATCCTAGAATTGCATACAATCTCGGGAGATCGTGATTTCAACAGTCCTAACCCTTCATCAAGATTTCAAAAAGAATCGATTTGATGAAAGAAGGACACATGTGCCTTACCGGGATCACATACAAGATTTCTTATGCTCTCTCGAATACACGCATCATTAAGAAGTATTCTTTGAGAAAGGAATTTATTGAAGTCCCAAGAATATTTGAGGACTTTGCCAGATAGTTCTACCCGAACTTATCGAGTCTCCAACGATAGCGAGATCGACATGCAAATTAAGATCAACCAGTCTTCAACAAAAGTCTAAGTCTTAGAGTTGCTGCTGAGAATGTCTTTCCAAACACACGATAAGTAGCAATGTCAAAGAAAAGAGACCGAGTAATAAGCTTAGAGTATTACATATGTTTTTCCAAACACAAGGAGCCGAAATGTCCGGGTATGACGGCTAGAAGTGAAGCAATATTTGACATCACTCAAAAGGATAATATTTTTCCGGTGATGTTCTCATATTATCTACAACAACCTATAGTTAGAAGGTATCAAGAAATCCTAAAAATGGGTGAAATCGAATGGACTATCACTGAACGACAGAAAGATCCCGCAGAGCAATTGATATCGGTATCAATTTATCTGAGGATCATAAACCTCGGGAAAGATTACAAGATGGAATGAAGTTCACAGTTGACGATAAAAAGATACGTAATCGGGATGACCACTAGCCCATTCTCCATATATATTTCTATCGAATGTTATATGATGAATACAAGGCCGAATATTTCACGCCTACATCGATCTCAAATTTAAATATGTATCGCAGACCCGATGTTTTTCCTAAAGAAATTGGAGAAGATTTACCGCCATTGCAGAATAGATTTCTCTAAAAGGATTCTTATCCTTAATTGAGAATTAAACAAGCGTAAATTATGATCGATGTGCAAAGTGGTACCCTCATGGTACAAAGTGAAGACGCCACCAATCTATTTCCATGATACGGGAGTAAATATTTTGCTAGGAAATAATTTCCTACAAATATTTAAGCGATTTACACAAGAAAATGAGACAAGAAGACTTATTTTCACAACATTATGTGATCATAAGATCATTGTCCGCAGACTCCATGGAAGAATTTTACTAAATGCCTATTAATTTTTGGCAAAGCAAGCTGCAGGATGGAAGCCAAACTTCAAAAATCCAAAATGGCGGATAAGAAAAAGATTTGGTGATGCATTATTATCCTTTCGACAATATAGTTCAAGCAAAAAGATATAAACGACGGAATAATGACTTGTATTCATTCATAATACAAAAGAAGAATCGAGTACCCCTGCAGAGCTATCGCACTGATGATGAGTTAATGGAGAATCCACAGAGTGATGTTTTACAATAGAAGAACAAATATCACTGTGAGGATATCAATAAGAAGATCCAAAGGAATTGATAATGAAAAAACTCCTTTGGCATGGTGGGATAAAACGAGCTCAAAGCATCCCCAGCGTTAACCAGAAAGATTACGAGTTCGTGAGATTCAAATGCATCCTATGAATCGAGGATCGTGGAGGATACGCGTAAGATACTTAAGAAACATCTTGACCTTAAGTTGATTTCACCAGAGTTTCTCCATATAACTCATGATTCTTAGTCGAAACCATGGAGAAATTAAAAGAGGAAAGCCAAGACTTATTATTAATTAACAAAGGATTAATAACATTTCGGAGTTCGACGCATCTATATCCCAAGCTGCAGAACATCCGGTTAATCGATCAAAGGTGCCAAGATATTCTCAAAATTCGATTGCAAGTCCGATTTTACCGCATTAAGACGGAGGAAGAGAATAAGAAGTTCACAAATTCTCTACACCACAAGGACATTATATTTGAACGTGATGCCGATGGGATCGCTAATGCACTACAGATATATCAAAGGAAGATGGATAATCTTTTCAAAGATTATTTCAGTTTCATGTTCGTGGTATATCGATGACATTCTAATTGCATCAAAGAACATGAAGGAGCATCTCAAACATTTGGAAATATTTTCAAATGTTCACACAAGGAAGGATTAGTTCTCAGGAGAAGAACGCTGATCGCAAATAAGACAGATTGAATTCCTCGAAATTGAAATCAATGAATCTGAATCATCCTACAAAGTCATATTGTATAAAAGATACAAGGATTTTCGTGATACACTAAAGACAAGAAGCAGCTTCAGAGTTTCCTCGAGTTGTTAATTTTGCTGGAATGTTCATAAACAAATCAGCTATATTACAGAAGATATTTAGCCCATTGCTCAAAAAAAAAGATGCTACATTTAAATGGGAAGATGAACATCAAGAAGAATAAAAAAGAGCTTAAAGAAGTTTGTAAAAAGCTTCCAAAACTTGAAATTCCACAAAGATGAAGATGAACCAGTTCTATACACAGATGCTAACGACTATTGGGCGGGCGCTGTTCTTACAAAAGCTACACCAAATGGCTAAGCTGTCGCATGCAGATATTGCAATGTCTTTTTACGTGATGCAGTTGAAGCTAATTGATGGGCATATCAAAAAAGAATTCTTTGCAGTCGAAAGTGCTTTCAAAAAATGGTCTCTATTTTTATCAAGCTAAAAGTTAACTTTAAATATTGATAATTCAAGTTGTCAAAACTTTTTGAAAAAATAAAATCAATCAAAACCAAAAAAGTGCTAGATTACTTGGATGGCAAGTCAATGTCAATATTATGATTATGATATTGTCATTATAAAATTTCATGAAAATGTTCTTGCAGCATTTTTCGACACGAGACGGGAAGACGACGCTAAGTCGATTTGGTCCTTAGAACGAGTAAGACATCTCGTGGAAAACCTGGAGAGTTCTCAGAAATCAAATTTTGGGACGTTATGTCTCAATGCGTGTTGTCGGATTTACTTCAACAGCTGACCACAAACTGCTTCTAGTCAAATACGAGCATGTCACTTGCTCAATGACAATTGTTCTTGGGCCACGTAGCGGCCTTCTCCCAGGCCGCATCTCCCACGATGCAAAAAAAGGGCGACAGAGAATGGGCTCTAACCCGGAGGTTACGGATTCAAGTACCATAATCATGTTGCTTGCAGATGCATCCCGAGGGTACAAACCGTAAATCAGAATGTTGAAGATCCTGTCACAACCCGAGTCTCAAGTCAACCCAAAGACCTCCTGGGGTAAAAGAGGAGAGTCAATCAGCGCCACGGTACAACATCTAAGGTTAAAACTAACGAGATTAAGATTTCTCCAATGCAGGTTTATCAACAACAATGGAGAAATTAGTTACAAGAGAGGTATTAACCCAAAAAATCAATGGTTGATATCTCAGCAAGAAACACCTGAGTTTGATGAAACCAGTGAGCCATCCAAACGGTATGACAATAATGGTATACTTTTTGAGCTTTACTTCAATTTATACCGATCACCCGGGATTCCCGTAAATTTCAAAAATTACCGAACGATTGGGGGAAATGCAACAGAAAACTGGCCAACAATCCACATTTGGCCGTAGGAGATATTTCTTGAACTGCATTTTTTATCGTTGCCCAGCCCCAACTAGCTAAGAAAGGCTTTAATGGCTTTTCATTTCATCAAGCTAACAAGACCGATGGAAATACTTCAAAATACATCGCAAATTTCACCTAAGATTAGATTTTAGCGCCGAGGAGCAATTTAAAACGGTTTACTACAAGCGAGTATGGGGACTTCTGGGTTTGTCTAACCAAATGACAAAGTCAAATATCTAATCAAGATTTTCCAGACCAAAGAATGAATCTTTCCTTTTGAATTCGATGATCGGATCAACAACAAGATTCGCAGAGAACTTTTCGAGACAAAGAGAAGAACTTCGGGATAACAAGATTCCTGGCTTAGCAAAAAACCTACCTAAAATTTTAACATGGGCGATTTTCGTCGCCGATCGACGGATCTATCAAGCATGCCCCGAACAGAAAGAACCCGAGTTCGGGAAAGGATTTCACCCAAACCCGACCGACAGACTATGCAATCGAAAAGATAAAGTGCCTACCACAAGACGTGTTATCCCTGGGGACCACACAAAAATGCCAATTTAAAAGATTCCCCACAAACATCACATCGGCACACCACGCGAAAGAAAAGAAAACATATGGCTTATGGCACACGCAGATAGACGCAGTTACGCCATAAATATCAACAGATTTAATCCGCCTTTCAAGTCCGGATCTCAAGCCTTTCATAAAGCCTTGAGAGTTGAATAAGTCAGTGACATCGAACATTTTCCTTAATTTTCTTATAATAAATTCCGAGAGAAAATTTGTAATATTTTGAGTGTTTTAGTTTTTAAATTTTATGTATTTACGAGTGCAGCCTTCATCTATGAGAGACTAAATAAATATTCTCCTCCCAAAAGGAGATTACTAATGTAATAAATATTTCGATGTTCTTAATAAAAAGAGGTCCGCTTCAACATATGTTCATAATATATTTAATTCATCCTGCTTAAGAATTACTTATATGCCTGGGAGTGAGGGAAACGAACCAAGGTTGTGCCGAGTAATTGTCAAGGAGCCCGACAACTTGCGTATCATCTTCCCGAGGGTGAGGTTGAAAAGAGGAGTTGTTTGTCAAACCATCTGCAAAAGAATTTTCCCACTAGCGGTGTTGCGAGCCATCTCACCCAATTTGCACAAGTCAAAGAATTTATGAATTTTTAAGGATTTATTAATTTTACTGGGCTATGTCATCCTGGAGATGGTCGAATGGACCATTTTTATTTTCGCCAAAGACCCAATTTGTATACGGATGGATACTTGAAATAAGATCTGATAAGAAAGTATGTCTTGTCGAGTTTATAAAGTTGAAACATGACATGATCCATTTAAACCTCCAAAGAGACTCGATATAAAAGAGCACAATAATGCTACGAACAAAAATAAGTTACGTAAATAAGTGGTTCTTATTCTCAAAAATCAAAAACAAATCGATTATGGAGTAAATTTTATGTTTATCAATAATGCAATAAATTTATTATTATGTACTAAGCCACAAATCGAATAGAGTGATAACTAGCAAATACGTAACCGAACGAAGTAATACCG
>CM071924.1:6047091-6231039 GCA_016081115.2 Rehmannia glutinosa
GACTTGTCAACGAATAAAAGCGAGAACACCAACGACCATCCGGTTTATTACAACCATTGAGAATTCGAGTGGAAATGGGAACACATAACGATGGACTTCATGACGGATCTACCGAGGACTAGACGAGGCGATGATGCTATATGGGTAGTCGTGAGACCGACTCACAAAATCGCACACTTCCTACCCATGAAGAAAACCGACGACTTGCGTAAACTTGCGCAAATTTATATCCAGAGATCATTCGACCGCATGGAGTTCCGGTCGACATAGTATCGACAGAGACCCGAGATTTGTCTCAGTCGGAAATGCTTACATGAGGAATTGGGTACCTCGCTAAGTTTCAAAAGACAAAGAAGACATCCACAAAGCGATGGCCATCCGAGCGAACAATTCAAACCCGGGAAGACATGTCTTTGCGAGCATGCACGTTGGACTTCCAAGGAAGTTGGGATTCGTACTTACCATTGGCCGAGTTCGCCTATAATAACGGCTATCGTGCCACAATTGGGATGGCACCCTACGAAGCCTTGTACGGGCGAAAGTGTAGATCTCCACTACATCGGGAGATTGATAACCAATGGACTCCAAAAGAGAAACGAAAGTCGCCCGATTCCAAAGGTCGACTTAGTTCGGGAGGCCATGGAGAAGGTCAAGTTGATTAAGGAACGGATCCGCGCAGCTCGGAGCCGCCAAAAGAGTTACGCAGACAAGAGGAGAAAGGACTTGGAATTTGAAGCCGGAGATGAAGTATTCTCTCAGGTGTCTCCACGGAAAGGATTGATCAATCCAAAGAAAGGAGGCAAGTTGAGTCCGAGATATGTTGGACCTTACAAGATTTTGCGGAGGATCGGAAGTTAGCCTACCGACTTGAGTTAGTTTCGCAGACAAAGACGCAGGAATGCACGATGTATTCCATGTATCGAGATTGAAAAGGTATCAACCAAATCCTCGAGCATATCATCACTCGTGATGCTCCTCCTCTAATGGAAAATTTATCTTACACCGAGAAACCAATCGAATCATTGACGGCCAGTACGTCGGTTGTAAATGAGAGAGATTCCAATGGTTAAAGTTGTATGGCGGAATCACAACCGAGACGAAGACGCAACGTGGGAGATGGAAGAAGACATGAGGAATCAATATCTAGAATTGTTCTAAAGAGAATTTGGGGACCAAATTCTTTTAAGGAGGGTGAATGTGAGACCCCGAATTTTAACGTGAGATTCGGTGTTATGTAGTGATTATTTATTCGGCTATGTATCATAAACCTATTATTAATGAAACTCGACTCTATTTTTATTTATTTCTTCCAACGTCAATTACGCATTTCGCATTTTTATAGCTTAGCAATTTTATATTCTTCCTCTAGTATTAATACTTGATCGAATGACTACTACTTTAGGAATATTAGACCTCCAACAATTTAGGAGTACATTCCAATCCTTATCCTAATATTTCATCTTATTCTATAATTCATCCCAACCAATTTCCCAATCATTTTTTTAAAAAAAAATTATTTTATATTTTTAAAAAAATATTTTTTTATATTTTTAAAAAATTTGAAAATTACCATAAATGGGGAGGTTGTTTCATATTCTTTTCAAGACCTACAATTATATATGTATATATATATTTACATATATATATTATTTGTTTTTTCAACTTTTGGTCACATGCTTAAAGGATAGACAAACTTTTCTTTCCACCAAATTCTAATAAATAAAAATAACAACACCATGATTATTATTCCCTCCAACTTTTGGCTCATTGTCTTAGGGAATCAATCATTTTTGTTATTTTTTTCTTTATCTACCAATATTATTCATTTCATAATTATCATAAAAACACAAGACTTGCTTCCATTTTCCTCTCTAAAGGATAAAATTCTTCAAGCATAAGGTAAGAAAATCTTCATTTCTCCCAACTCTATTTTTCTTCTCCAATCCTCAACCTTATACCTTCACCATCTAATAATGTTGAATCCTTCTTGTTGAGGTACTCCTAGAGAAAATTCTTGAAGAATTAGAGACCTAGATTTGACTACAAGCTTGAAGAGGAAATTCAAGATTACATATTATTAAGGTGAGAAAATTATGGTTTTAGTATTTTTCTCTTGACAACATGAAGAATTAATTTTTGACTCAAGAATATAAATTTTTGGAGTTTAGGGGCTGACCTACATCATCTCAAGTGGAGGTTAGAGGCTTGAAGGAAAATTTCCATTTTTGAGACTACTTGAAGATATTAAGGTGAGTAGTAACCATTTGGTACTAGTATATTTTCTTTAGACTTGAGACTTTAATTTTAATACCAAATTATGGTTTGGATACCATTTAGGGGCTGATCTTCAAGAGTTTGAGTCAAGAAGTTGATTCAAGGAAGAAGACCACATTTTAGATCAACCCGAGAAACTACTACGAGGTGGGTGGAAAAATTATTTCAACTTCTAGGTGTTTCAAATTGAAAATATGCATGTAGTATTTTGTTATTGAGCACTTGAGATATATATTATGTATTGCATGCTATTTTCTTGTATCAAGTTGGAAAAATTCTCAAGTGTTGCTCAAAAATGTGATTTATCAAAAAATAGGGCATACATGCACATTTTATTGTTATACTTGATGAAATTTTGTATGAGAAGGATATGTATGTGTATGACTCTTGAAATCTATGTTTTGAATGATTTATAACCTGGACAAGTCGAGCATAATTGATTAAATTTCAACTTTTGGACTTAAAATGCAAAAATGGAAAGTTGGTGGATTTAATTGCAAGAAAAATAAAATTTAAGGGACCCCTCTGTAATTTTCGATTTTTGGGACTGAACTCAGGTTCAAAAATTATGTTTTGATATTTTAATAAAGTTTTAAGAGTTTTTAGATAAATAAAATCAACCCTTGAAAGCCCAAGGACTAGATTGTAAAATTTGAGAAGTTTAAGGGCTATTTTGCAAATTTCGAAACTGTACCAGACCTAATTTTGAAATTTGAAATTTTAACTCTTAAGGGACTGGAAATAACATATTTTAAGTGTATTCCAAAAATCCAAGTGTTTAGAGTTTGGAAAGTAATTTTATAAAAGTTAAAGGACCTAAACTTATTTCTTTTAAAATCGCTTTTGTCCCAATATCCCATTAACCATAGTGACATTTTCCAACTGGAATCACATTAAAATCCCTTCCGGTTTGTGAGTTCCAATTATTTTAAACTTAGAATCGAAATGGCAATTTTAACAAATTTGGGGCCAATATGAGAATTTTATAAAAACTCGACCTCAAAACTTCAAAACCTCGAATCTCTCGAACAATTTGGAGAATTTAGGAACTGACCTCATAATTTTTAAGGTCGGGATATTTATTTATTCAAATTTTAACCCCAAAAGTATTGGTTTTTACAAAACGGGGCTAAATTGTAAAATTTCTTTTTATCAAGGACCTAACTCAAATTATTTTTCTTCTACTAAAACAGCCCCTGGACCCCTCGATTTCAATTCTTAATTAAAATATTTTATTTTCTCAAAAACCCTTGACTTATCGGACCGCCTTGACCGATTAATACCGATCGCGGGCGACTTCCACGTCTTGCGATTTGAATCTATAACTTGGGACTTATGTTCCACCTAATATTTCAAGATATCGAAGATTGCTTATCCTCCCGATAATCATCTCCATCCAAATAATTCCACCAACGCCATAATTACCTTACGCAAATTTTTGAAAAACTTTTCATGAATCGCTTCGAATCAATATACTCATTGCTGGTTCACTACGAACGTGTATTTAATTTCTTGCTGAGTCAACTTGGTGTGCCGAACTCACGGTCAGAATGGATACGTCGGGGATGGAACCGGCGGCTCGGCCGCTATTCCACTCTTCCCCATCGCCCTAATCCCGCAATCGAGGAACGGAGTTTGTCCAAGGAAGCGGGTCGTAGATTTGAGGTATAATCATGATTATGACGAATCCGAGCCTTGCTAGCTCCAACGTGGATTTTGTCTTTGCCTATGGAGCAATAAGGTGACAGTCTTGGACCATCATGAACGGGGAGTTACAAGGAAGAACGAAGAAATCGCTGTCTGATCCACACGATTAGGAGTTGAACGGAACGTTTGGTTGGCGCTACACTTCAGTACGCAACCGCTACTTGTAATGCATGGGTTGGCGCTACACTTCAGTACGCAACCACTAATTGTCTTGCATGGGATTGACGCTACACTTCAGTACGCAATCCTCCTGTCTACTTGAATCATCGTGCTGTGTGACCACGAACTATTTCTTAAACTATATAAATATATTACTTAATATATATTTATCACGATCTTTATGGGCTATGTATGAAAACATGCATCATATCTCACGCGTTTTCATACAACCGTTTTTCGCATTAACTATATATATCACCACACTTGCACACGATCACCCCATCCACCGAGATTTTCGTCTCACTCCTCCCGTTTTCTAACATTTAGATGAAGAGTACGTTGAAGACGTCGAACCTACCACAGTTGAATTCCTCTTGTTGATGTGGGAGCGACACTCCTTTTACTTTTATTGTTGTTGGACTTTTCATTTTGTTCTGTTTGGATTGTAAGTTAAATTCGGATAATCTATTGGGATGTATTCGGATTCCGTCGGATCTTAAGATGTAATTTGTACTTGTGTGTATTTTATTCCGCTGCATTAGACTCTATTTCACTTGGAGTTTGTATCATTGGTTTAGACTATTGAATTATTTCTATTTAAGTGATTGATCGTTGTCGCGTCGCGTTTGGGGCGTGACAATCGATCTGAAATCTAAATAAGGTTTGATTACAATAGTGAAGCTAAAAGTTTCATTCAAAAGGTCGATTACAAACATGAAGCTAAAAGTTTAGCCATAAAAAAAGAAAGTGCAACAACCATTTTAATTTTTAATGAAAATAACAAGGAATATGACAACAACCATTACAACCCAAGAGATGATCACAACAATGTGATATTTTTGTTCACGGTTCTTCAGATCATTTATGGTGTCTCGTTGGGTATTTATGGTGTCTCGTTGGGTATTAATTGTCCTTAACAATCCTGGTATGATTTGAATTGACCGTCTGCACATCGTAGGATCATACCACTCAAAGAATACACATCTACGGTCCTGCATTTGTTTAATTATTTTCAAATAATTCAATTACATAAAATATTATATATCGTCATTGGATATTTATAATTAATCTTGAATGATACATAAGATTTTATCATAAATTACACAGACAGGACAACTATGAAATCTACGACCAGGATTTTTGTCTGTTCATGATGTTTGTAATGGCACTTCAATGCCACAATCACAAAACTTGGCATCTGGGGGAGATTGTCCATATGAACGGCCAGTGGAGTTTGAGTGACTTGGTGACACTATATAATAAACACAAAAGTCCCGACAATGCTTATTTTGGTAATATATGTTCACAAAATTTTAGAGGAGTTCAATAACTCCTTATAATTAAAAAATTGTTTTGTTGTTGAAAACATGATCAACTTAGATAAAAATACATCTCAACCAACTGTCCTAAATAGCTATGAACAACTCAGAACAATAAATATATGCTAGTTTAAAATTAGGTATCCTTACTTGCAACAGGTGTATTCGAACTTTCAACGGGTAAATCGTTTGTGTTCTGACTGCTTCACCTCAGCAAAAGAAAATATAGTCTATGTATTACTAATATCACAATAATTGAAATAACGACACATGTAGAGTACATGACTAACACAATTTCACATCAGATTTAGGGTTCGATTCAAACAAACGATTCAGGGATCGATTCAAACAAACGATTCAGATAAATAAGTACGATTTAGGGACAGAGAAGTATATACCTTCAATCGATTTCTAGTGCGCGATTTTTGATTTGGTGTGTTTTGACAATGGTAGAAGATGAAACGGGATGGCTGTGTCTCGTTAGGTTGAACACTTGAATCGAAGGTCTATTTCAAATAGAAGATTTTGTTCTTTGAAATGAAGGTCAAAAAAGGAAGATAAATGATAAAGTAAGGGCAAATGTGTAAAATGAATTATATGGATAGTATAAATCACTCCCAACCGAATACCTTATTATTTAAACCAACACAATCCTAGAACTCAATCCATCAAACAAACAACTTATTAGCCCTTAAAATATCCATAAGGAAACTATTCCGAATGAGACGAGCACGGACTATGCGTACGCGCAAGACGGACAACATGCGCATAACTCAAATCAAAAAGTTCCAACACGAGGACTCCAATCCTTGCTTGGAAATCCCAAGTATGCAATATTAGGTGCAAACAATGCAAATTTACCATGACCCAAAGCAACTAATATATGCATTCAAAGGAGACACAAATTCATGATAGTTACATGCGTCAAGCTATAGACGTTAAATGAAGCGCTAGTTGGGAGGCAACTCAATGGTTTGTTGTATTAATTTTTGTTTTTTCCTTTATTAGTTAAGATTTATTTGCTTTTCTTTGAAAAAAAAAACTGGAAAAAGGACCGTCGCAGGGACGCACGGACGACTGTGCACACACACGCACGGCCCGCGTCGATTATTGAAGAATTATTAGGTCGCGAATTCAGGTATGCATTCTCAATCCACACTTTTCTTTGAAATTCTATCTTCTCTTCTATGCGATATAATTCCATTCAAGTTTGAGGGGAGAGGTAGTTATTTTGATTGAAGGGTGTGGCGGAAAAAACAAATTTGCATTCATATAGTTGCATTTAGAGCATATAGGTTGCATTGCATTAGATGCTTATTTATGATTTTAGCACGTTCATCGCTTTCTTAGATTTTTAGGGAGTGAGTTGACCGCTATTGTGTGCTTGTTGTGATCTTGGGAGCATTTGTTGAACGATTTGTGTTGTTTTGAATTGGGTGTTGAGCGTGAGTTGATCAGGTTGAGAATAGATGATATGAAGCATGTGAATATTGAAATCATGGTTGATATGTTTGAATTACGCAATTGCAAGCCTGTGAGCTTTTTGAGCCTTAACTTCGCTTGATATTTCATACGGACCAACGGGGAATCGAAGTTTCTGTATCGATTATAGCCGCTTGCCTTGACATGGAGTTTCTGTATCGATTATAGCCGCTTGCCACGATTTTGTTGATTAGGTTAGTAATTAAATCCCTAATTTGTAGGAAAGATTAAAGAAGTTTTGGATATCATATATATTGATTATTTTACCCTTATAATCAGTTTAAATCATTAATTTATTTTTTTGTCATTAAATTTACACCAAAGCAATCATAAAAATCTAATGACTTGGATTAGTCCCCACCTTCTCATATAAGGGGGTGTCCCATTTGAACCAATCCCTATATATATATATATATATATATATATATATATATATAGAGAGAGAGAGAGAGAGAGAGAGTGTGTGTGTGTGTGTCTCATCTCCTCCATATTAGAATTCTTTCCATATCTCCTCACGTAATTCACATCTCTCTCATGCCATTAGAATTCTTAACAGATCGCTCGTTTTGCCCGCGATATGGATGGGGTGGGTATGTATTTTCAAGTATCTGTCATGCTCCATTGTCATCCCCGAATTCCTAGCTACCAGCCCCTCCCTAGCTCATCTCTTCATTCAATTTTTGATCTTATAAATTAATTTTATGTCATTAGTGATTTTTTTATTATAAAAGTATTTTTATTAGGTTATATTGCTACTATTGTTAAAATATATATATATTTTTTAATTTTTTTAATTAGTTATTGGATCTACTACTTCTCTTGGATCTAACCATCGGGCCTCATTACAAGAAAACAAGAAAATTCCAACGAAAAAATTCATTGAATTTAGCGCCTTCCGTTGGAATTATCAATTCCAATGGAAATTCCAACAGTAAAAATGCACCGGTGGTAAATGGTAATTAAAATGGCCGTTGGAATGGCAAAATTCCAACGAAAAATTCAACAAAAAAATATTCCAATAGTACTTCCAAAGTGGTATTTATCCATTGTAATATTCAACCGTTGGGAAAAACTCCAACGGTTTTTCCAACAATAATTCCAATGGAGTTATTCCGTTGGAATTTAGAATTCATTTCATTCTTTTTTTTTTTTTTGAATATTTTATTTTGTTTCTTTTACAGAATAAACCTAAACTAATTGAACTAAATGAAGCGAAGTTTCTGATTTAGTCCAACGGTATATCCATTGGAATATATAATCGTTGGAAAAACTCCAAAAGTTATTCCAACAGAGTAATACCTTTGGAATTTAGTCCAATGGTAATTCCAATGGTATATACCGGTTGGAATATTCAATTATTTCATCTCATTGTCTAATATTTTTAAATTCCCTGGGGATCCCCATCATCAATTCGTCCCAAGTCAAATACGTTTAACTATATATGTGGTTTCATTATGATTGACTATAGAAAAGAAGATATATGTTATCGATATGGATAATACTATCAAATCTTTTAACCCCTGTTGAAATTTTTCAACGGTATTGAAATTTCCAATGAAATTTTCCAAAAACATCAGAGCTGGAATTTTAAATACTTCAAACGAAAATTTCAACGATTAATTCCAATGTTTTGTTTACCGTTGAAATTTTTGTCGGAATTTTCCAATGGTATGCTTTAGTGATGGAGAAAAAGGTTTAAAGATATCTTATTATCTATTAAGATCAGTTTATTAGGTTATTTTACTATCTTTTAAGAGTTTTCAATAGTTATAAGTTTTATTGTGGTAGGATTTTAATCATATAAATACTTGCTATTTTATTATTTTTTGGGAGGTTGAATTTTGATATTAATAAAAACGAGGGTTTTATTATTTTATTATTTTCCAACGGGAATTCCAACCGTTTATACCAATGGTTTTATTTATCGTTGGAATTTCTATTGAAATTTTTCAACGATATAATATAATATTAGAATTTCCGTTGGAATTTTAAGGGCCTATTTGTTTATGTTTCCATGGTCCATTTCGGTTTCGAGTTGTAAATTGAATTTTGAGAATTTATTGGTTTTCGTGTGGAAATTGGAATTATGTTTCGATGAATGAATTGAAATGTGTTTTATGTAGGGTTGAAAATGAGATTGTGTTTGGTTGAGTAATTTTGGAATATTATTTTATGTATATGATAATTGAAAAGTTGATAGTAGTGGGGTCCATTTTTAATATTTTAATTTGAATATATAATATTATATTTGTAAGATTGTAGGTGGTGGGTTCCATTATATATATATAATTTAAAAATAGTAATATTTTAAGTAGATAAAGTTGATAGTGGTGGGTCCCACATGTATAGTTGGGTTAAAATATGAGAATAGTGATTGATGAGCGATGTAGGTAGTGTATAGATTTGAGAATATAAATTATAAGTTTGAGATGTTGTTTTATGTGAAAAATAGAAAATAAAATGATGATTTCCATTGGAATTTTTATGGACAAACATGATTCCACTTTTATGAATAGTTAGAAAATGGAAATAGACTTTTGGAAACATAAACAAACAAGGCCAAGAATTCCAACGGTTTCTATTCCGTTGGAATTATTTTATTAGAATTTGATTTTTTACTTGTAGTGCATGTATCTCAAGTTCTCAACTTTGGTCGAAGTATTTGGGCACGATTGGATATACTTTCATTTTGAAAATTTTCATTTTGCTAGAGAATAGTGGTAAAAAAAAAATTAGAAGAAAAAATATGAATTTTGATAGTGTAATTGGATGTGAGATGAAAAAGTAATGATGAAAGTTGATTTGATTTAAAAATAGTAAAATAACGATTGGATATATTAGTTTTTGTGAAACAATGTGTAGATGTGATTGGTGAGAGACAAAAATAAGAAAAAAGTGAAAGTGAGAGAATAGTATATTTTCTGAAAATTTTCATAATCAATCGCATGTTTGGTAAAAAAAAATTCTCTAGCGGAACGAAAATGGAATCTATTTCATATCCAATCGCCACCTTTTTAATTTTCTAACTCGTTTCTCCCTAGCCTCATCACCACACAATATGAAAATATACTTTTATTTCTGTTTTTATATTTTTCTTGCGGTGAAGAAATATTTGATGATGATAGATTTATTTGTAATTCTCAAAAAAAAAAGTGAAAAATTTTAAAGAAGAAATTGAAGAAAGAATTAAATAAGAAAAAAAAACGAACAAGCTGTTTCACGTGATTTTGATTATTTGACCTTCGCTTTTGGACAAAGGGGTACGTATTCCCCTCTAGGTTTTTGCTGTTATATTTCAATTATTATTGTCTGTTTTTATAAGTGAATTTTACATAGAATTTATAATAAATAAACAATATCAATTTATATCAAATAACCAACTCTTAATTTTTAACAATTATTTATACATAAACCAATTCTATTCTGCTATAATAATTAATTGATTGACATAAATTTTCTACCACTCATTTTCCATAATCAGATAAAATTTTTCTGAAAATTGTGACACAAGCAATTTTTTAATTACCAATGTTGGAAATTTGGTTTTGATAAAGTGGGCGTTGACCCGACTTTGACCAAAATTTCAGTGGTTAAGTATTTAATTCTAGAGAAATAAATTATAAATTGTTAATTTACGTTCCGAGTAGATGTTCGTAGTATTTTTATTTCTCAAAACCGAATTTCGGCGAGTGAGAAATTAATACACGAAGTTGGCCACACAAATGGACATTATTTAAAGGGTGTTGAAAGGGTTTAGCCTTGTCCCACATAGAATATAAAATATAGTTTATCCTATTATAAATACTAGAATGTGTTATTAGTTTGATATACTATAACACAAGTACTGAGTGATCACAAGTGGGCCACACACGCGCGAGCACGCCCGCCTGGCTCGACCCTTTGGGCCTGGGTCCAGGTCTACTGTAGTTTTGTCACTCGAAAATGGGCTTAGCCTAGATTCAAGTGACTATTGGACCTGATGAATCTCAACATTACAGGTGTCCAGATTTGTATATGCATGTTTAACTCCTGAGATAGTGGTTATTGATGAGGTTGTAATACCTGACTCTAAAGAAAAGTTAATGCCCACTCACTCACCTGAATTTATTCCTGCATGTTGGATTTTGTTGCATATATATAAATAGTTTGGTTTTTCATTGCAGAAGGAACACAGAAAATTCATATTTTACTACATATTATGAAAGTGTTGTCACAAGTGTCGTAACATCTCTTGTCACACCTCCTTTACTTTCGCATTGAGTCCAATGATCTGCCCTCACTTCTTCCGAGTTCGAAAGGTATTTTTGTCTCCGCCCTCACTTCTTCCAGTTCGAAAGGTATTTTTGTGTCAGTGATGCTACTGAACGAAAGATGTAAAGTCGTTTTATCTTTGGAGACATTACATCGTACCGTGAGCACTAGCCGAGACGTATTTGTCTTGCGATTGTTGATTACAATGGTTACAATGGGAAAAACTTCACAAAGGCAGAATTACAAACTGGAATTGTAAAATACAAAATAAAGCAGAACTATTCTATTATAAACTTCTTGAAACAAAAACTTCAGAATAGCACTTCTGAATCTGATATGGAAAGAGCCACATAAACAATTCAATAATTAAGACTGTTTATTTTCTGGTCTTTGGGTCGTGTCCATATTGCAGGCAGAGGAGAGAAAGTTGCTTAACCAAATTGATTTGGTGGATTGACAGATCGATGGTTTAAGGTCGAATATTTTCTGTTCATGATTTTCTTAGTAAGTTAATTACATATCATTACATTAGAAATATCAATTATTGAGAATAATACACTATTTAGCAATAAAATATTTGCCTATATATATCGTCTACCTAGTACTAATGAGCTAAGGATTTGAAATCCATTTAACTATGAGATTACAAAAATAAGCTGAATGGATTTATTATTATAGATTGAAAATACTTAGCTTCAAGCGCAAAGCGCAAACTATTGGAAACCACGACCTTGTAGCTCATGTGATATTGCTCACCATTTGAAAGGGTATTAACGGGGTTCGAATCCGGTATCTTTTAGTTTCTTTGAGATTTATTCCCCATCCAACCAAGATCTCCCAACTTATTAAAAAAGTGCAAACTAATGGAAATATAAAGCATTGAAATTAAAATATAAATCCTTTTTAAGGATAAAATAATTTGAGAATTTCTTAAACGTGGTTGTACAATATTTACGAAAAATTGGAAATCTAAATCAAAAATTGTTTGTTTCTCGTAAAGCTTTTTTTTTTTTTTTTTTTTGTAAATTTGAATGAACACACAGTAAATCTAGAAGTTTCTGACAGACTAAATTTGAATACGTGTCCAAACCCAATTCAATTTTCAGGATTTTTACAAATATCATAATGTACTGATTTCATTAAAAAAATGTACTTACTTGACCTTTAGTTTGTTTTGCTTAAATCTAAACACAACCATAAAGGTATGTTTGAACAATTTATGAAATTTCAATGTTGACGAGTGCACCTTTTGAAAGATGGTGTTAATAAATGACTTAGCAGTAAAACAATATTTATAAAATAGGTCAAAAATACAGTTGGAGCAGGTAACCATTATAGTTGAGAAAAGTAAACATTGTCAATTGAATTAGTTTTAATAATCTTGAAATTCTAAGATTATGATCTTGCTTATTGAATTACAGTGGCTAATTAATGAATTGTTAAATTAATCATGTAAAAAATGGCAGGCAAGTCAATCTGTCAAAGGAAGCTTCCAAAATGTTTCCAGGAAAATGGTGTAGAAGTGTCCAAAATTTTTTTAAAAATTTGGTAAGAAAAAGGACAATAACTAAAATAAGAAAGGAACGTGAGCAACAAGAATTTCATAATTCCAATTGTGCTGCAAATGTTGTATGGTGAATTGGTGGTGGTGGTTTCACACAAATATACAATGGTGGAACCAAAACATGATAATGTGGTGGGTCGATACCCAAAAGTAGAATGGACTCGATAGAAAATCCTAAAAAATCATACAAATTACAACTAAAAATATTTTTAATAACAAAAACTCTCACTATTTTTTTTTTAAAAGAAAGAAGGGGGTGGGGACAGGCTGCTCCTGAATCCGCAAGTGGTTTAATCACAGTTATTATGCACGACTTGGGATTTAAGAAAATAAAATTTGTTTGGTTTTATATTTCAGAATTGGAATTATATTTATTAGATTTTTTAAAAATTTTAAAAGTATATTAGATTATTTATATTTTTATGTTACTTATATGTACTTGAATATGAAAATATATGTATTTATAATAATTTCTACTAAGAAGATTTGTTTTTATTCTATGTTTTAGGGGACAGATTTTCATGCCAGTTCACGTTCCAAGAATATGGGCCTTAACTTGATCACCAAACAAAGAGATTGATGATTTTAATAGATTCAAAATATTGATGTGCTACTCCTTGTAATCTAGTGTTGTCGGTGTAAAGTGCAAACTGGCTTCGGAGAAAAAGAAAATATTGAGATTTTTAATTTGAAATATCAAATGGAGATGCTAAGGAAAATAAACAGCAATTTCTGACAAATTTCATGCTGACGAGCTGATGTCACCTTTTTTAATTTATAATAAATAACATGGAGATTAATTGTTGGAAATTCCGGGAAATACTTTCTTTACGGGAAAAAGATACTATTTTACGTTTTCCTTTGTTTTTTTCTTTTGTTGTTTTTTATGTTATTTATGTTGTTTTTTATTTGTTTCTATGTTGTCTATGTTATTTTTTATTGTTTCTATGTTATTTCCGTGTTGCTTCGATGTTTGACTTCTTTTTTACTTATTTATATGCTTTTTTGTTCATGCATGTGTAGTATTCTATTTTGTTTTCAATGTTGTTATATTATTTTTGGTTGTTTCCATGTTGATTTTTAATGTTACAATGCAATTTTTACATATTTTTACACTCTTTTTTTCAATGTAAATTGTTTGTTATATTATTTTTTTTTTTTGAAAACTTGTTATACTATTTATGTTGTTTCTAGTTTGTTTCCGGTTTGTTTTTAATGTTGTTCATTGTTTTTTAGTTGTTTCCATGTTATTTTCAATGTTTCAATGCAACTTTGACTTAATTTTATGTTTTTTTGTTCCTATGTTGTATTATATATTATTTCTATTGCTTATGGGTTGTTTATATACAATTTTTAATGTTGTTCTATGTTTTCTTGGTTGTTTCCATGTTTATTTCGATGCTCTTAATGAACTAGATAAAAAATTAAATTGTATTGTTTCTATTCATGTGTTGTTCTATTATATTATCAACGTGTTATGTTTTAATATGTGTTTTTGTATGCATGTTTCTTGGTTGTTTATATGATTTTGAGTGTAAAATTTATTATTTAATGGTGGCAGAATTTGTTAACCGAAATTTTATTAGGTAAAACATGAAACAACGTCAAAAAATTTGAAGAGAAACATGCGAGCATAAAAAGTTACAAAAAATATGGGAGCATATAAGTAACCTGGAAAAAAGGCCGAGAGCGTAAATTATCGTTTGGGGAAATTCCACCATATTGTTAGTCCAAGTGGCTACGATAATCTAGAGGGGGGTGAATAGATTATGCCGATTTTTCGAATATCGCTCTTTTCCGAATGATAACAAGAATGTAAGTGTGGGAAAATAAACAACACACGATGATTTATAGAGCTTCACCCCACCTAGGGACTACATGCTCTACCACCCCAGTATATCCGGGATGGATTTCGAAAAAGAAAAAGAATTTTATTAATAGTTACCAAAACTATTACACCTTCACCTTTGAAGAATATCACACTCTTCTTACAACACCAACAAGAAGATTACCACAATCTTCTAACACCTATGAAAAGTACCACACTCTTCAACACCTAAAATCACCCAAGCGTGTTCTTACCACAAGATTATCTTGCTTTGGATGATGGAAACAAATTCAAGATTACAACTCGATTATGAAGTATACAACTTTGAAGTGCAAGTGTAAACAAGAATAAAGCCTAATACTCAAGATGTGCAAGTAAAAGACTTAGGCTAAATACAACAAGAATATGAAAGTTGAGAACAAGAAATTTGCTTGTGTTTGTATTTCTTGTGTTGTTGTGCCTTGTTGCTTCAATCCTTCATCTATTTATAGGAGAGGTCTTGTATTTGATTTTCAGACATGGGCTCCTCCTTAGAGATTGAAATCTACAAAAAAATGCAAATTAAATCAAGATTATAACTATTAGAAATCAATCCCTTACAATCATGAAAAGTTGTCTGCTGGTTCAACGGATAGTTTGCTGATAAAAATATAGGCCGACCGGTTGAACATAAAGAAGGATTTTAAAATAAACGTAAGAAAATACATAAGGCGACCAGTCCAAGGGGGTGTTCGACCGGTCCACCCTTAGTTGGACCGGTCCAACCCCTTAAAAAAGAAGTACAGGGAGTTTCAAACAATACGAAAGTTCCCAGACACCCGGTCGACTCCTGGGAATTTTCGTATGTCTCATTTCTGTTTTGGAAATCAAACTTTCAGGCACGGGTTGCCCTCTGAGGCGACTGGTTGAACACGAGACAAAAGTGTTGTCCAATTTTTGTCAAAAATAAACTTCAAGAAATACTCCGAAAAATTAGTAAAAATATTTTAAGTCGATTTGGAGTATTTGGACAACATTTAGAAATATTATTTTGGTGAAAAACTCAGTTAAATAAAATCATCAAAATTACGATAAAAATATTTATCTAACACATATAGCCTCTTTTTTGAAAAAATACCACCAAATACCCTCTTATCACTTTTATACAATTTTTTTTTTTCTTTTTACGCTCCAACTTATTTTTTGATTATTTTTATGTTTTTTTTCGTTTTTTCTTGTTCCCGTATTCTCTTATATGTTATATATGTTGTTTCGATAATGTTTAAATTTGTTTCATTGTTGTTTCTTTTTTGTTTCTTTGTTGTTTCTTTTGTTGTTTCGATGTTTCAAAACAACTTTTACCTATTTTTTATGCTACTTTTTGTTCATGTATTATTTTGTACATTGTTTTTATTATTTCGTGTTGTTCCATAATATTTTTAATGTTGTTCGAATAATTGTTTTGTTGTTTTCATTTAGTTTTCAATGTGCGGATACAATTTTTACCTACTTTTAAACTCTTTTTATTCATGTGATATTTTAAATATTTTTACGTTGTTTCTAGGTTGTTTCCATACTTGTTTTTAATGTTGTTCTTATGTTTATTTGTCGTTTCCACGTAGTTTTCGATGTTTGAATACAATTTGTACTGTTTTTTAAGCTCTTTTTGCTCATATGGTGTTTTTCGTATTGTTTCGATTTGTTTCTATATTGTTTCTTGGTTGTTTTCATGTTTTTATGTTTTCATGAATTGGATCAAAAATTGAATTATGTTTTTTTTTACCATGTTGATTCTATATTATTTTCAATTTGTTTGGTTTTAATATGTGTTGTTTTATGTGTATAATTCTTATTTTTTTATATAAGATTTCAAGTATAAAATGAATTTTTTAACGGGAGCAAAATTTATTTTTTCTTTGAAATTTGATTAGAAGAAACATGTTTGAAACAACAAAGAAACAACGAAATATGTTTGAAACAACAAAGAAACAATAACGTAAAAAAGTACGGGAATTTTTGGGAGTGTATTTTTGTCCAAAAAAGGGTCAAGCATAATGTTGTCCAAAAATTCCGAAAGCGTAATCTTCTATCTTTTGTTAAGAAAAGTGGGATAGTTGTGTCCTTATCCCTTATCTTTTTCCACTTAGGCAGTCGTGTACTTATCCCTTAATTATTTTTAAATTGACAACCCAATATCATTCTGCATGTGACGGGCCTCGATCCACTTAGGCCCAGTGGATAAAACCCAAGAGACACATACGAAATATTGGTCAAAAAATGAATATTGGTTAAATAAAATTATATTAAACTTTATAGCAACATGGCTAATTAGTCTTAGTTTCTAAAAATAATAATTGATTCCACCAACGATTTTGCTCAATTTATTAAATTTTGAAATTTAGGATCATTATATATATATAGGATTTGGTTCAAATGAGACCACCCTCCCCTAGGTGAGGCAGTGTTGACTCATCTTACCCATTGATCTTAAAAAATGAAGGGATGTGATTAATTCAATTTTTTGTTAATTATTTCCTAATTTTCGTTGGTTTTAAGGGTAAGATTGTAATTTTGTAATTCAAATTAGTGGTCCCACCGGTTTTTTATGGGTGAAATTGACACCGCCGAATTTTGTGGCGGAATTTAAGGAACTGTTTTCTTTCCAAATATTTTTATTTTACAAAGATAGTTAGGGTTCTTCTACTTTGCATAATTAGACATCAAATAATGCATATTTAGTTATTTTGTTGGCACTATTTTACGAAAACAAGACATAATTGAATATAACGCATCGCATATGTAGTTATACTACATCGCATAAATAGGTTCAATATAATGTATATTTAGTTATGAAAATGAGATGTTGCTTTTGGGAATTATAAAAATGGGATGTTACATAATGTCTTGCATATTTAGTTATTCCACATTGCATAGATAGTTTCTAGATAATACATAGTTAGTGATTTTGTTGCATAATTTATGACGTCTTTGCATAGTTGGATATATTGTACTACATATTAGTTTTTTTTTACGCCGCATAGATAGTTTTCGGATAATGCATATTTAGTTGAGTTTTGTTGCATATTTAGCTTTCGAACTCACTTTGTTCGTTATTTCTCGTAATATTGCACCGATTTTTCTTGTTTTTCTCTCGTAATTTTCATGAACTGTAATTTTCGAGTTCTTCACAATTTTCTTTATTTGCATTAATGGAGGAATGAGAGAGAGAGAGAGAGAGAGAGAGAGAGAGAGAGAGAGAGACGTGAGATTGAGGAAATTGGGAGATGTATGATAGAGAAAGAGATTTGATTCCATTTTTGTAACTAAGTTATTTTACCCTACTACCCTTATATTGATTAAATTAATATTTTAATATATTTTTTATCCATTAAATCATACACATTGATTAATAGTAGGGGATGGTTGAGATTAATCCATTGTGTCTCACCTAGAGACATGGTCTCACTTGATCCTCCCCATATATATATATATATATATATATATATATATAGGTATTGGTTCAAATGAGACCAATATGCTGGGATGAGACCGTAGGGATTGATCTGGTTCGTCTATTCTATTTTTGGAGGGTTTAGATTAATCCATTTTTAATGTATATTTAATGATAAAAATGTTAAAAGGTTATATTGGTAAATTATACATATATGCGTCCAGGTAGTTAATTAAGGATAGATATTAATTCTCTTTATTTTCAAGTAGGAGAGATTGACACCCTTTACGTGCCGAGATTTTTTTGGGAACTGATTTTTATGCTTAAATATTATATCACCATTATAACACCCATCTAAATTCTCATTGGCAAAGAAAAAGGCAAAAAAATAGTAAAAGGCATTGAAAGTAGTAGACGGAAACAACCCTTTCCTGGTGGGTTTTTAGAAGCAGAGAAAAAACTCGAAGTCTTGGATTCGGCAATCGTGAAGATTGAAGGAAAATCTAGTAAGATTTTTTGTGCTGAAGGATGTGAATTTATAAGTAGCAATTTCTGCAACTTTTCTACTTATATGCAGAATTTATAAGAAAAAACTCGAAGTCTTTTTTTCAATTTCTGCAATTGTTTTGCATATTATTTTTAGTTGTTTTTTCTTGAAGATTTTTCAATTTTTCGACGTTTTCCTTGTTCAAGTTTCATGTGTTCTTGTGTTGTGTGTAAGTTTTTTTTTTCATTTGATGTTTTGTATGGTTAGTAGTGTATAAGATTTTTTAGTTGAGTTTTTTTGTTTGAGTCGAACATGCAACAGTAGGTTAGGCTATTGATTATGTCTTAAGTTTTTAGTTATATAGATTAATATTTTTTGTTTGATGTTTAGATATAATATTATTGTTGCATTATTAGCAATGTTTCGTTGCATATGTATTGAGAAGTGTCGATTTTTATATACAATCATGCTGGGTGAATCCAAGATTTGTTGGCAATTTTTGATTAGGTTTTAGGTTTCCGGTTTTTTATTTATTTATTTATATGTTTGATGTATAGATTTAATATTTTTGTTGCATATTTAGCATTGTTTTCATTGCATATATATTGAAAAGTGTCGATTTTTGTATACAATCATGTGGGGTGGATGCACGTTTTTTTTTTTTGCAATTTTTGATTATGTTTTAAGTTTTTGTTGTTTTTTTTTTTGTATATATATTTGATGTATAGATTTAATTTTTTTTTTTGTTGCATTCCTAGCAATATTTCGTTGCATATTATCTTGATAAGGCGATCATGCATGACATTATTATATGATTCGATTGTATTGGAATTATGCACGATCTATTATAATATTTTATACATCAATTCTACTTAAGCTTTGTTCCTACTAGATGTAGGGAAGTTTTTTTTTTTTTTTTGAAAGTGTTGATATGCATCGGTCGATTAGTATATATGCAACATTATTACCATATTTATACATCGTTTGGATGACTTGTACATACATCATAATTAAATTATTTTTACACTACGATACATTTATTTATGCATGTTGTTTTTTACAGGGGCAAGGATAGCATACTGAGGTTGTCAAAGATGGCTAAGTCTAAACAAAAGAGGGAGATTTCGCTGGGAGGGGATGATGGAGGCAAGGGGGAGGGCAGTTCTAGTGCCAAAAGGGTGAAGGGTGGCAAACGAAATTAAGAAGGCGTGGAAGCTCAATCATCCAGAAGATCCTAAATAGATCTACTCTTGCACTATTGGTTAAGGCCATGGCAGAGTTTAGTGATTTTCAAAAGGATGTTGTAGTCGAAATGGGATTTGGCAGGTTGTTGTTGCTTAGGATCACTAAATACCCTACTCGTCTCATTTATTGGTTGATTGATAATTTCAATCCAATTAGTTGTGAGTTAGTCTTAGCTCAGGGTAGATTTATTCACGTTGACTATTCCGATATAGATAGGGTGTTTGGTTTTCCAAATGGTCCGATTAATATAGACAAGAAAATCAAGTCTAAACAAAATGACTTGTATGACAACTGCATGCATTGTTTAATAAAATTGGAAGACTTGTCACAACAACTGAGGTTTGTAAGAAAATGGTTGAATGCAAGGACGATGGCATTTGGTTCGTGAGATTTTTATAATTTTAGTGATTGTCTTATTGTCGGGACATTGCAATGTGGATACGTCAACCAACTTATTTTAAAATATTTGGACAATGTGAATGACATAAAGAATTTCAATTGGTGCGAATACACATTGAAAACCCTCATTGCGAACAGGGTTAAATGGGGTCGCTGAATAAAACACAGTTTAATGGCCCTGTGCTATTTCTACTTGGTTAGTGCTCAATTTTCTTTTTGATTTGATTTTATGCTTGCTATTTTTTTTTTTGTTTTCCAATTTTTGAATACACGCTAATCGCTTTTTTCATGTTTTTTATGTTCATTTAGGTGTTGTACATGTATAGGATTGTAGTATGCACGCGCGACATGCCAAGAGGTATCCCGAGTTTAATTGCCGGACTAATGAGAAGTTGAACGAATGGTATCGAAATAAAATTGCATACGGCGATTTCGGTTTGGATATGTTGACCCCATTTTACTAGCCGAGGGTTCTTCTGGCGATAATATTATTCCTGTGGTGGACTCTAGGGAGAGAGAACCAAACGTTCCGGGGGCGGCTGTGGGTGGTGACGCGGTACAAGTCGTATATTTTTTATTTTTATTCTGTAGGTCTTTTTTGATTTGTTATCTTAAGATAGTACATAGCATATTTAGTAGAGTCAGTCAAAAAAGTCCTGATGGGTCAAGCGATCGTCTTGTAATAGGAACGGATTGGGCTGCAATTTTGCAAGCCCAAAAGAGTCGAGCCTATTTGGCCCAACCCATTAGCCGGAAACACCAGGCCACCCTGGCCGGTCCCGAAGTAAATCAAGTGTATTTTTAATACATGGGTGAGTTGGCTCCTCAAAATAGCGACCCAAAGAAATTCAAGGTCGGCTGGCCCGATTTCCCCACTGGCCCGACGGCTAGCACCAGGAAGGCTTGGCCTGATAAATTGACTCTAATATTTAGTTAAAAATATTGATTAGTTATGTAGTTAAAATAACATTCCGATTAATTTTTTATCGAGTTTATTTAGCATGATTCGTGTTCTATTATATTGCAAAATTAGTTAAAATATGTTGCATATTATATAAGATAAAATGTTTTTGTTAGTGATAATATCTTTGTATGGTTCGTGTTCTATTATATTGCAAAATTAGTTAAAATATGTTGCATTATTATATAAGATATAGTGTTTTTGGTAGTGATAATATACTGTATGGTTCAAGCTCACAGTACACAGCATAGTTAATGAATACATATTGCTCAGTTAGTGTGTGTGTATATATATATATATATATATATATTTGTGTGTGATGAACTAATTATTTGTAGTTTATATTACAGTGCATATTTAGGCGCTTTTTGTGGCATACTTTTGTGCCAGCTGACAATGATAATTGACATAATTTTTTGTATTTGTCTGATTTATAGGCTACATTTCGGAGGTGTTGTCCAAACTCTCCTGCCTTGCGATAGACCAAACTCTCCTGCCTTGCGATAGACGTTGTCGATATCATTAATCTATAGAACTGATGAACAACCGGCAGATGATGCACCCGATTGTAGCTTATCTCAACAGAACGACGCTTTTTGGAACAATCCCAAGAATATTGCGACAATTAAAAAATTGAAAATGCAGTATTGAAGAGGATTGAGTTAAGAAATGGATTGACAGGCCTACCTTTAGTATTGGTATGACTCAGGACTGTGGCATGGAGAACTGGCAATCGGTTCTCGAAACATCCCGACAGTATCGGAGGCTTCTCACGGGAAGATGGTCGAAGAAATTGATCATATTGGAGGTGTTGTGGGAGGAACGAACGATGATCTTTGAATTTATGGAGAAGGGTATCGGTGTTGATGGGACAACAAATGATGGAAATGCAAGCAAGGTTGAGAAGAAAGGGGGAGAAAATTGAAGAATCTAGAACCTTTAGCTTCTCCAATTACCGGGATGTCGATTGACATAGTTACGCCACCGGATGATTCACATTTTATGATTGGCAAGTGGATTTTTAGAATGGTGCGACTAAAAAGTAAGTACATCACATTTTCAAAACTCACGGTATTAAATTTAGTACTATTTTTTTTGTTAGTCCTGTTTTTTGGGTTTGATTTTTCAAAACGTGTATGATGTTTTTTTGTTGATTGCACATTTAGTTCTCTCTTATAGATGTGCACACCTAAGAATTATTTTTTGTGCATTATAACTTTTTGTAAAAAGTTTATGATGCATATATACAATCATTTTGGGTTTGAAGAATTATTTTTTTGTTAGTCTGTTTTTGGGTTTGATTTTTGCTTATTTAGTGTTAATATGCACGATTGTATAGTAATGGTCTTAGTTTTCTCCTTAAATACAGATATATTGTTTTTGATGCCTATGTAGAATTGATATGATGTATAGATATAATGTTTTTGATGCATATGGATGATTTTTGTGTATTTATTTTTTTGTAAACATTTATGATGCATATGTAGAATCTCTGTACTGCATACTTAGTGTTGTTCTGTTGCACATATAATATTATTATTTGTGTGTTTTTAAAAACAGATATGTTGCATGAATAGAATGTTTTAGTTGCATATTTAATTAATTTGTTTTGTCTTCGGGGGAAGAGACTATATATAAGAGTGGAGATTGCATGCTTACCCGAGAGGATTTGCGACATTGAGACCGGGACAATATGTTTCTTTGGACGTGGTTGATACGTGAGCGATAATATTGAATTCAAGGAGATTTTGAGGAGCTCGAATTCCATAACAGCTTTCTTTGCAACATCCTTTAGAAGATCGCACATTTTTTTAAAACTAAAAATTTAATTTTTAGTTTATTAATTTTGTATTATTATTGACGTTATTGATGACATTATGTCATTTTCATTTTTTTTTGTAGTTGTACACGATGATTTTGTCCAAAGATGGTTTGGAGGAGAATGATGTGCTCGATGATTTTTCACAGAGCTTAGATGCTGAAATTGGTGACACAAGTCCTACCAATTTGCAAAAAATTGAAATGGTTAGACAATTGTTTTTAGTCCTGTTATTTTAAAAACAAATGGTTTTTTATATTTTTTTGTTTTCGAGTACTTTATTATACGTTGCAATATTGCAGTTTTTCTTTCCTATAATCAAGAGCGAGGACATTTTTGTGATCATCTTTGAAGTGAAGAGGAGGCATTGCCATATTCTAGACAACTCTGCGGTTGGTGGTTCGGATTTGGGGAAATACGGAAAATTGCCAGATAAGTTGGTAAGTATTTATGTTTTTTTTTAGTTGCATGTGATCAATTCAAATTTATAGCATGTTTTAAGATAAAATATTGCATAGTTACATATTATCTATTGCATTATAATATATAACATATCCCATATAGATATGAAATATTTTAAGTTTAATTCCTAGTTTAGATAGTATATTTTTATTGCATTTTTATATGTTAAACGATGTATAACGTGACAATAGGCAATCAAATATACACTGAAATATAATAATGCATAATTACTTATGTTATAATGCCTAAAACAATTGTATTGATGATATTTATGTTTCTTCACAGATTCATCTTCTTTCTCAATACTTGGCAACAAGGAGATGCGAGCAAATGGCATGGGTAATTCAAGAGGCAAGAATTGTTAGGTTGGCTTTGCCATGGCGGAACACCATTAATAAAATTGAATGCAGTATATTTACAATGAGGCACATGGAAACATATGAAGGTGGAGGTGTGAAAGGGTGGGGTAGTGGTCTCCAAAAGGGCAATGATTCTCGAATTACAAACCGAGAACAAAGTATTGCCATGCAACTAATCGTTGACCGAGTTTAATGAGCACATGGAGAGGAACTTGGTTGAAGCAAGGAGGTTTTTGACCAAGAAGAACATTATTTAGTTTTATTTTTCATGAACATATTTTAGGGTGGATCGGTATCGTGGGTTTAAAACATTTTTTATGGTTGTTTATTATTTTTGAAAACTGGTATTATGTTCTAGTTTTTGGTGACTTTTTTGGTGACAGTCGAATTCTATCAAAATCTTGATGATTTTATATGATGGTTGGAGTAGATTATTGAACATTTTTGTTTTGCTTTGTCTCATGTTTAAATAGATTATCAATGATGCATTAGTTATTTAAAAAAAGATGAATATTTTGTGTTTTTTATTTGCATACTTTATCATTTATTTTTGCATATTTTTCGGGAAACAAAATGTCGGTTTTTTATTATTTTCTCATGCATTGCTTTTTCCATTTGATTTTTAAAGAAACCATTACCATATTGCACATTTCAAACTTAGTAACTTTTCATCGCATATTTGGCAAAAAACGTTTGCATATTTAGTATGACATGAATTTTTTAAGGTATGACTTATTTTTTGATGCAGTAGTTTTAACTATGTTTATATTTAGTACGACATTAATTCATTCCAGAATAACGAATATTTATTTTTCTTGTTTATATTGTATAGGTAGTCAAATTATTTTACATGAAAATTATCTCAGTACACAATCCTCTTTTAATATATGCTTTGGTTTTTAATGTATACTTAGACAAATTATATTGCATAAGTACGATTTATGATTTTTATTAAAAAATTATACCATATAATTTAAGTCAAAATATGCATAAATAGTCATGCATTTAAGCATGGAACAGACATTTATATAGTCAAATATATCGCGGAAAATGGAAAGCAGTCTTTAAACATTCGCGCATTACAATTATATTAATGTTTGCACTGTATCAGTGCGCTTTGGACAAGTTTTGTTGTTATGTGGGCCGATTTCTCCACACACGCCACATTTTCTTTTCATCTTGGTGTTTGCCTTGATAGCCTTCTCTTTTTGGCTTTGTATGCGACTTTTTACACGGCTCCCGCTCTCCTTGGTAATACAGAAATGTCTAACTGGGACGTCGAGCCTCAATAATTTTGAATAACCGCTGCTTGCTAAGTATAGACACTCGGCATCATGTTCTATTGTCATCCTCTCCTTTTCCTCGCCTATTAGACGTGATAAATTTGCGGTTTCTCTACATTACCCTGCAAGCCCTATACAACCGTGAAAATCCGACCAGAGGTTATTGAGGGTAGTCCAGCAGACGTCGCCCGCAAATTGGTAGAGACGTGCATTTCTCGGATGCAATGAGACGGTTTTCATCCAACGTTTCAAAGCAAATATTTACTTGGAATTTCCTAATGGTCCTTTAGGAGCACGAACATTTTCTTGACATGATGAGACATTGGTCTTCAAACATCTTGTAATTACATTTCATGATCGAATCATCTTTGTAGCAATTGACTATAAAAGCGATCTAGTAGTGTTATCTCTTATTGTGCAGGTACACCCCAACGTGTTTTCACTGATTTGCACCACTGAGCATTTGTAACATGCCTCCTGAATTTCTTTAATAACATCGGAGAACACAGTATGGGTGTACACATAGGATGCATGTTTTTCAATTTCCAAAGGTGTCCTGCAATCTGGATGAAAGGATTCACATTCACTGTTCAGTTTATCTGATGCATGCCTTTGCGAGTCCATAGCACTGTCAAAATACATGATAAATTCAACCAAACTTGCTTGTGGGTTGGTGAAACATCCAAACCAACCATTTGTGCTTCGACCTCGAGGTAGTCCTTAGGAGCCCCCCATTGGTATGTCTCTAATGTAGATCGGGATCCGGTCTGTCTAAGTTCAAACATTTTTATAAACCATGGATGTGATGTTAGATGTAATTATTCATAACATCATTCCATTTTCTCTCAAAATTTGTTGGTTCCAAGTAGTGGTCCCACACAACGCCACCGAGCCCTTTTTGAAGTTATCATCCTTGAGTAATGTTTGACCCACCTTCGTGCTCATCTTTTCATTATGTGCCACATACACAACCTGTGAATTGTATTTTTAAATATTATTTGGATGACATTTTTCATTCTTTGCCGGGTCTTAATCAGAACGATGCATATTGGCTCCTTTCCCATCGCCTCTAAAAAAGCTTTTGAATAACCACACATACAATTCAACATCTTCCTTTAATATTAAACCGACCGCAAAGGTAATACACTTTCTCGTGGTTGTCAACCCCCGGTAAATGGCGCGACCACCATCTTATACCCGATTGTTTTTACAACGGTGTGATACATGAAATAGAATTAATTTATGCATCATAATATATCTAAACATGCTCGGCATATTCATATGTAAATACATGAATTTTTTTACGTTAATGCAAGGATCCTATGTAAATTATGCATCATAATGTATATAACTATGCTAGAAAGATAAATAGAAAATACAGTCTCATATTTTTACAAAGATGTAAGTTGAGAAAAAAAAATGAATTTAATTATTGCATATAAGTTGAAAAAAAACGGAATACTATTTTTATAATCTATTTATGCTAGTTATCTTAAATAGACATAGTTTAATATTTTAAAAGGTCATATTTATATAATATCCACAATAAAGTCGCAAAAATTGTAATGTGATAGGTGTGAGTTTTGCATGTATTTTGAGGCGTGTTTCGAGCTATAATGTTGGGTAAACATGCACATACTCGCGTTAAATGTTACATATTCACTACTTGTGGAAAAGATATTACACTTTGCTTATTTTGTAGGAATTTCATGATATTTGAAGCAAATTGAATACGAATACGAGGAAAGCAAAGTGGAAACACGGAGAATTGAGTGGGTATACAAAAAGTGAAGCCTAAAAGAGCGAAAAATGAGCGTCTACGGAAAAGACAAGGGGCACACGGGTTGGGCGTGCCTCGAGACACCACCCGTGCACCCGTATGAAGATAATGGAGCTGCAGCATGGCGCACGGGTAGCCCATGCATCGACGCATGACCCGTGCGGCCCCAGAGGATGATTTGGATTCACCGGAGTGGCGCACGGGCAGGCCGTGCTCGATGCACCACCCGTGCGCCCTACGAGAGAGTTGGATTATTTCAGCAGGTGGCGCACGGGTAACCCGTGCTCGACGCACCACCCGTGCGTCTCTACTGAATCCCATGTCTGCAAAGATTATGCCCTAAACTTGATGGTGGGTATAAAAAAGCTTTTTTTGGGCGCACACAAGGATATTCGGCATTTTTGGGATCTACAACACAAGATAAGGGTCAACTCTTGGAAGGAGACATCAAGGAGACAATCGGGTTGCATCGGAACTTGAAGAACGGAGATATATCGAGAGATTGTCGACGTTCCTAAGTTTTTCTTGCTTCTCTTTTAGTTTCAATCTTTCATCTTCATTTGTAATGGCTTTGAACACTTTGTTTATAAGTTGTTTAATCATGTGTAGCTAAACTCTAGAGATTTCCGGGTTTTGGAAGTAGATTAATGAACTCTTGTTGGATGTTTTAATCTTAGTTGAAGTTATTATCTTGAAGCCTATTTGAGTATTTTGAGCTTATTCTTGTTTTATCACTTGATCAATGATTTAACTTGTTTGATATATTGATTCATAATTCGAGAGATGAGTTTCAATATTAGATCTTGAATACTCGACACAAATATTTTCATGAATCGAGAGGTTTGTAAATATTTGTGAGGACATTTGATCTTTTAAACTTTTGGGAGTTGAATGCTTCATGTTGAGTAGAGATGCTAGCATAAGTATTTCAATCTACGTTTTATATGCATCTCGAGAGGGAGGATAAAATAGCTTTGTGATCGTCTTATAGGAATATTGATAATAACGTGGCTTGATTAAACCGGACAACAAGAGGGTTATTAATCGAAACCTTAACTCGAAATCCATTTCATTATCTTGATACTTCTATCAATTGTATTATCTTCATCTTGTGTTTTAGTGATTCAAATTGTCTTGATCTCAATATAACAATCATCAAATTTCGATCGTCTAAATAAAAATAAGTCTATTTTGGTTCAATACTTAGCGCATAAATTTATTAGTCTCTGTGGATACGACCTTGCTACCCTATTCTATAACGTACACCGTACACTTGCGGTGAAGCTAAAAATATAGGCGAACAAGTTTTTGGCGCCGTTCTTGCCGGGACTAATACAATTTTTGGTGCTAATATTGCGATAGATAGAATTATTTTTAATTTAGACATTCTTTTATTTTTATTTTTGGTTTGACTTTAATTCCATATTATTTGACTTGTTTCTTTTAGTTTGGTCTAGGTAGTGCATGAACACGCGCTCTAAGGCGAGGGGACTTGATACCGCTTATACCGGGAAGTCGAGGCTTTCGCGAGAAGAATCGTCTACCACTAGACGGGTGAAAGACAACACAATCGGATAATGGGGATTTGAATGAGTTACCGATACCGGCAAACAATGGTGGAAATGAGTTACCGATACGGTGCAACAAAGAAGCCATTCGTGATTACTTTCGACCACAAACGAATCATAATTACGGTGGTATTGCCCACATTCCTATCAATGCCAACAACTTAGAGCTCAAACCTAAGACCGATCAATATGGTGCAAAGAGAATCGGTTTGGGGGTTTCGAATCGAAGATCCTAACTCTCACCTTGCGCATTTTATCCAAATATGCAATACGATCAAAATGAACGGAGTCTCGGATGACGCCATAAGATTGCGCTGTGTTCCCATTCTCTTTACGGGATAAGGCGAGAAATTGGTGGGTACTTTGATGCAAGACGTGTAAGCACATGGGACGAATCGAGCCAAAAGTTCTTGTTTAAATTATTTCCACCGAGCAAAAACTTTGCGGCTCAAAAGTGAGATTACTCAATTCCGACAGATTCGACTCGAGCCTTTGTATGAGGCTTGGGAAAGGTTTCGGGATTTGTTACGTAGATGTCCACAACATGGGTTTCCGGAGGATCAATGATTATGTTTCTTTTACAATGGTTTAATGGGACAGACGAGGATCAACATTTGTGGATGCGCGGCAGGGAGGAGCATTGTTGGCAAGGTTTCCACAAGATGCCTTGAACCTTCTTGAGGAAATGGCCATGAACGATTGCTAGTGGCCATCGAAAGATCTAATGTACAACGAGTAGCCGAAATCTCGGATTTAGACCCAATTAAAACATTGACGGCACAAGTAGCGGCTTTGACAACTCAATTGAGTGTATTTACGAAGGGCGAGAAGCGAGTGCACGAGCATGGGTAGTGAAGCTCTTTTATATCCGATGGAAGAGGTAAATTATGTGAATAAGGAATTTCAACAATTTAGGAATAATTCAAACCCAACGCACTACCATCCGGGGTTGAGAAATCATGAAAATTTTTCCTATGCAAATACAAAGAATGTGTTGCAACCTCCACGGGATTTAATGCTTCAAGTGGAGGCGGTAATGGGAAGGCAAATCGTCATTGGAAGATGCACTCACCTCTTTCATAAATCAATCTAATGCTTTCATGAATGATACGAGGAGCCGCTCGCTAAGCAAGACCTTCGATGATGGATAAGATAGAACAACAAGTGACAAGTTCGATAAAGAACTGGAGACTCAAATGGGTCAATTGGCTACAATGGTGGGTGGTCAACATCAAAAGGGTCAATTTCCAAGTAATACGGAAATGAATCCTAAGGAACAATGCAAGGCGATTCGTTTACGGCGGACGGAATATGAGGGGCCTAAAGAAAAATCGGGAATCAAACTTTTGGACGAAGCATCAAGGCCGGAGCAGGAGAATCCGTGATGAAGGATGATATTGAAGAAAATAGGAAAGAAAGAGAACAAAGAGGCGGAACAAATAAATTTGAAAAGCTAAAATCATCATCTAACTCGAATATATCTAAGTTGCCTATATCTCTTCCCCTTTCCTCAAAGATTTCAAAAGAAAAAGCTTGATGATCAATTTGCCAAATTCCTTGATATATTTAAGAAATTGCACATTAACATTCCTTTTAGACGCACTAGAACAGATGCCGAACTATGCGAAATTTCTTAAGGATGTTATGTCAAAAAGCGGAGGATGACAAGCTTTGAAACGGTGAATTTGACGGAAGAATGTAGTGCGATTATCCAAAGAAAGCTACCACAAAATCGAAAGATCCAGGGGAGTTTCACTATCCCTTGTGCTATTGGTGGTAATTTCTTTAATAAAGCGTTATGTGATTTGGGGGCAAGTATTAATTTGATGCCTTTGTCAATTTTCGGGAAGCTTGGATTAGGCGACGTGAAACCAACTACGGTGACACTACAACTTGCGGACCGATCACTTACGTATCAAGGGGAATTATTGAAGACGTATTGGTAAAAGTTGATAAATTTATATTCCCCGTGGATTTCTTAGTTTCGATATGGAAGAAGATCGAGACGCCCCACCGATACTTGGACGCCCTTTCCTAGCCACGGGTAAAGCCTTAATAGATGTGCAAAGGGGAGCTCACATTACGTGTTAATGATGAGCATGTTTTATTTTCTATATATAAGGCAATGAAATTTCATGATTCGGTGGAGAATTGTAATTTTTGGATATAGTTAGTTCATGCATTGAGGATTATGTTGATCATACATTGTCTCTGAGATGATTTGGAATTTGGTATAACCCACTCGTGCTCAATGTCGAGTGTTGTACTTGATTTTGATAACCAAGATTTGTACGACTATGTTTGTGCCTTAGATCATATGCAAGAACTACCTAAGAGCGCAAGAGGCGAGAACGCAAAGCCGAGTAAATAAGGGAACCGAATTTGCGTAGAACGCACCACCCATGCATCCACGCACGGCAACCCGTGCGTGATCCGAGGAAGAATTGAAGTCTCACGAAGGGGACACGGGCCGTCGCTAGAGCACGTGCAACCCGTGCGTGATGCTGAGGGAAGAATTGAGCTCTTTGAAGAACACACGGGCCGTGCGCTTGGCGCATGGGCAGCCCGTGCGTGACGAAATAACAACACCAACTTCGAAACTCAAGCAATTACACGAACACCTCAAATATGCATTCCTTGGGGAAAATAATGCAAAACTGGTAATCGTTTCATCTCTTCTCACTCCTACTCAACTTGATAAATGTTAAGGGTTTTACGAAAACATAAGTCGGCACTAGGATGGTCTATAAGCGATTTAAAAGGCATAAGTCCATCCATTGTGATGCATAAAATTCGGATGGAAGATGTTTATAAACCATCGATTGCAAAACCAAAGACGACTAAACCCTATCATGCAAGATGTGGTTAGGAATGAAGTGTTGAAATGGTTGGATGCCGGGATCATTTATGCGATATCCGATAGTTCATGGGTGAGTCCGGTACAAGTGGTGCTTAGAAAAAGGAGGAGAATGATGGTAAAAAATGAAAATGAGGAACAAATTGCTACTAGAATTGTTCCGGGTGGCGGATATGTATTGATTATAGAAAACTTAATGATGCCACTCGAAAAGATCACTTCCCCCCCCCTTTATCGATATGATGTTGGATCGTCTTGCAGGTTATGATTATTATTGCTTTTTAGATGGTTATTAAAGTACAATCAAATCATGATTTAGGAAGACCAAGAGAAAACAACATTTACATGTCCGTATGGCACATTTGCATTTAAATCGCATGCCATTTGGTTTATGTAATGCGCCCGCCACTTTCCAACGTTGTATGATGGCTATATTTCATGATCTTATTGAAAAAGTTATGGAGGTGTTTATGGACGATTTCTCGTGTTTGGTGATTCTTTTGATAATTGTCTTCACAATCTTTCCCTAGTTTTGCAGCGATGTGAAGAGACCAATCTAGTACTAAATTGGGAAAAGTGCCATTTTATGGTACGCGATGGCATTGTACTTGGTCATCGAGTCTCTTCTGCAGGTTTGGAAGTTGATCGGGCAAAGATTGTAGCAATTGAGAAGTTACCACCTCCTACAAACGAGAAAGCCATTCGGAGCTTCTTGGGCCATGCCGGATTTTACAGAAGGTTTATCCGTGACTTTTCTAAAATTTCTAAGCCTTTGAGCCAATTGCTAGAAAAAGATGTTGCTTTCAATTTTTCCAATGATTGTTTGCAGGCGTTTGAAACGTTGAAGAAGGCATTGGTGACCGCACCTATTCTTGTCGCCCCAGATTGGAGTCAACCATTTGAGTGATGTGTGATGCAAGCGACTTTGCGGTTCAATGTTTCTCGGTCAAAAGAGAGAAAAATTGTTCCAATCCATTTATTATGCAAGTCGAACGTTGGGACGAAGTGCTCAATCGAGAATTATACCACAACCGAGAAAGAGATGTTGGCGATTGTTTTCGCATTCGATAAATTCGATCTTACTTGATCGGACGAAAATGATTGTGCATACCGACCATGCGGCTATCAAATACCTCTTTGACAAGAAGGATGCGAAACCGAGGTTGATTCGATGGATCTTATTATTGCAAGAGTTTGATGTGGAAATCAAGGACCGGAAAGGATGCGAGAACGTGGTAGCGGACCATTTGTCTCGATTATAAAGTCAAGAGGAGCAAAAGGAAGACGGGATTGATAAAAGAGGAGTTTCCTGATGAACGATTATTCATGCTTGAGGCAAAGTTCCCGTGGTATGCGGACTTTGTCAACTACTTGGCTGCCGGAGTTCTACCTCCGGATCTATCACCGTATCAAAAGAAGAAATTCTTACATGATGTAAAGTTCTACATGTGGGATGACCCCCTACTCTTTAAGAGGTGCGCGGACAAAATCATAAGGAGATGCGTACCTCAAGAAGAATGGGAGGGAGTCCTACAACAGTGTCACTCTTCACCATCTGGCGGACATTTTGGCCCCACTCGCACCGCAGCGAAGGTATTGCAAAGTGGGCTATATTGGCCCACTTTATTTAATGACTGTTATTTGTTTGTGCAACAATGTGACAGGTGTCAGCGAATGGGAAACATTTCAAGGAAACACGAGATGCCAATGACCAATGTAATTGAAGTGGAGTTGTTCGATGTGTGGGGGATTGATTTTATGGGCCCATTTCCATCGTCTTCGGGTTATCAATATATTCTACTTGCTGTGGAATATGTATCCGTTAGTAGAGGCAATTCCTTCCAAAACAAATGATGCTCAGGTTGTAATGCGATTCCTTAAGAAAAACATCTTTACTAGATTCGGACTCCAAGAGCTTTAATTAGTGATGGAGGGTTGCATTTTGTAAATAAATTGATGAGCAACTTGTTGGCAAAATATGGGGTCAAACATAAAGTTGCATTGACATATCATCCACAAGCCAATGGACAAGCGTAGTGGCTAATGGGGAGATCAAACAAATCCTTGAAAAGCGGTGAACATCAACCGAAAAGATTGGGCGTTAAAATTGGATGACGCTTTGTGGGCATACCGGACTGCATATAAGACACCGTTGGGCACATCTCCATATCAACTTGTCTTTGGGAAGTCATGCCATTTGCCGGTAGAATTGGAGCACAAAGCATTTTGGGTGGTCAAGAAACTAAAACTGGATTTTTTAAAGCCGGAGGAAAGGTTGCTCCATTTGAATCGGATGGAAGAGTTTCGGGATGAAGCTTACGAAAATTCCCGAATTTATAAAGAAAGAACCAAGAGGTGGCATGATAAGATGATCAAGAAAATAGAGTTTTTCTGGGAGAACCGGTGCTCCTATACAATTCACGCCTTAAATTTTTTCCGGAAAAACTCAAGTCTAAGTGGTCGGGGCCATTCGTGATAAAGAAAGTATTGAATCCACCCAGGGATTGTAGAATTGTTGGCAAAAGAAGGCGAGACTTTCATGGTAAACGGCCAACGGATTAAGCACTATTTCCACCAAGGAAATCAAGAGGAGGTGACATCCACCACCTTGCGCAACCCGTAATTTAACAAAAAGCAGCGTCAAGCTAAAGACGTTAAATATAGCGCTTGTTGGGAGGCAACCCAACGGTTTTTCGTGTGACTTTCATTTTTGTGTGTGTTTAGTTTCAATTTTGTGTGATTGGAGTGATTTGACATGCGTGTTTTTATTAATGAGTGTGATTTGTGTGTTTTTGTTTCATTTTTGTGTGTTTTTATTCAAATATAAAAAAAAGAAAAACAAATAAAAATAAAAATACCTAAATTGTTGTACAAAGTGCGCACGGGTAACCCGTGCGTTGGCACACCACCCGTGCGCCCTGCAGAGAGTAGAGGATTTCAGGGGTGGCACACGGGTAGCCGTGCTTCGACGCACCACCCGTGCGCCCCGTCTGGAAGGGTTAAATATGACAGATTTTAAAGTTTCTTCTTCTCCAAATCCCCCAAATCGCGTGCCCTTTACTTCCTCCTTCATTGCCTTCAAAATTTCTTGTGATTTCTACCCAAATTCTCCCATTTAATCACTCCCCATCACATTAGAACCACAATTTGCATTGTATTCAAGTGTGATTGAAGAAAATTGAAGATAAAGCATCTAGGGTTCAAGTTCTTCACTTTGATTCGAAATTCGAAAATTCGGTAAGAGCTTCGTTTTTCTTTGTGAATTTCTTGTCATTTATGTCATGAGAATCAAGATTGGTGCTAGCTTTGGTATTTTTGCTATGTTTTGAATGAAAAAACTCTTTGAAGCAATTTATCAAACACCTTGTGGGCTTGTGTAATTGAGGAGATTTTGGATGAATTGTTGATGAATAAGGCATGGCCAATGATTGTTTAAGCTAATACTTGTCTAGAATGGCCATAATTCTTGCTTGCTTGGGGTAGTTGATCGATCAAAGTAAAGTAGGGACGTGAATTTGCATCGCCTAATATGTTAGCTTTAATCCCCTACTTTGTTGTTGCCATTGATAATATTGGGATGCTAATTGAAAGTATTTCGGTACAAATCCTTCATGGCAGAGCGAAGAAATCCCCAGGGTGGTGGAAGGAGACGTGCACGCGGGCGGCACAACGCGACGTGGCATCGCCAGAGGTCGACCAAAACATCTGCGGCATATGGGGTTGACTTGACAAACGCCGATGATCTTGAGCGATGGAAACGCTTGGTCGGTCGCCAAATAGCTCCATCCCGCTATGCCGATGATTGTACCCAAACTTTGGGGATACATGAGGACGTTTGGCGTCTCTTTGCAACGGTTGGATGGACAAACTTTATGAGCCGAAGGTGGCCGACCTTTAAACGATATACATTGGAGTTTTTGAGTACCGTGGAAGTACTCAAACAAGACGGGACTTTTGAACCGTATATGATAAAATTTCAGTTGGGGAACGTTCATAGACAAGCGTCTATGACCCAATTGAACACCATTTTGAGGTTCCAACAAACGCTCGTACCCGCCCGATGCCCCATTATGATCAATATGACTGGAGAATGCTTGTGGAAACACCACAAACGGGGCCGATGTTGTATGCCGCGGACCGCCAAAGCCTCGATCCGGAATCCGTTTTCCGGTATATACAACGCGTGGATCGCATCCTCCGTGTTCGCCCGAGAAAATATTGGAGGGATGACGGCTAAGGAGCTTTATCTACTACGGTGTATGGTCACAAATACCCTACAACACGTCAATTTCGCAGAGCAAATAGAACAGTTAGCTAGGCGGGAAGGGGTACGATTTCTATAGGGGCCTCATTACCCCTATTGCCCGGCATTTCAATGTCGATTTCCGAGGCTTGGAGCCTATCCCGGGCAGCACTCAGGGTTAATTTGGCATCGTTGCACCACATGAAGTTCATAGCAAACGAAGACAACACATTGGTACTTCTACAAAAGAAAGGTGCTGCATTTAGTTGCCTAACCCGCCATACACCACAATCGATACATTGACGGACACCACCAACTTCCTAATGAACTTTGACGACATAACCGAATTACAGAGGCTATAGAGGCAAGAAAGAAGCTTGCAGAGTTGAAGGTTTATTGGATGAAGAGGATATGGTGGCGGAGGAGGATGAGATACATGGACGAGAAATGGGGATGGAACCTCATCACCCCCAAATTGGATATGATATACCCGAGTCCTCACACGGGCGATTACCCCCGACATTCTCAAAGCGGGGATCGTCCCAAGATCTTCTCATAGTGGAGGACCCCAATGCGGCATCGATTTTCAAGACATGTTATATGCGTTTGGGGAGGACTTGCGTCGGCAAGAGAGAAGAGTTGAGGCGGCAAGGAGAGGATTTGAGGCAACATAGGGCTGATTTTCGCGTTCAGCGAGCGATATGATCGGCGTTACGAGGAGACGTGGCAAGTGCTCAACATGACTACAAATGTAGCATATTTCCCAAAGCCACTTCCCACCGCCGCCACCGCATGATGATTCAGGTATATCCCCACTTTTCGTTATTGAAATTCTATTTTTCCCCTTAGGAAACTATAATTTCATTCAAGTTTGGGGAGAGATAGTATTTTAATATATGAAAAGTGTGGATAAAAAAAAATATTATTCATGCATTTTGTGTTTTCATATAGTTGCATTAGAACATTCTAGGTTGCATTTGCATTAGAGCACGTCTATTGCTTTCGTAGTGGTTAGAGTGTGAGTTGACCAAGGCACGTTGCAAGTTGTTGTTGTGTGATTGATTGATAATTCATATTGTTGGGATTTGATGTTGGTTATGAGTTGATTGAGCCTTGAATAGATGAAATTGAGCATGTTGAAATGGAAAACTTGGTTTGATGCTTTGAATTACATAATTGCAAGTCTGTGAGCTTTTGAGTGTATCTTGTGCGATCTTGTTGTAATTTGAGTGTATCATTCATGTTGTTAAAATTCTAGAACTTGCTTGGGTATCTCTGTCAAGGCCGCATGTTGTATGCGGTGTGAATGTGATTAAAGGCCATCTTTGATAGCCTTTCTAGCCTTTTACCTACCTAAAGATGTTAAAATTCCTAGTTAGCCAAGTCGAGCCTATAGCCTATTTCTTTGGTGACCACAAAATTTAACCCTTGATCTTAATATATCCATCACCTTAAACTCGAATGTATAGCGTTGAGTAAAGGAATGAATGAGGATGAATGGGTGGGAATTGAAAAGTAGGGTAAATGGGCACACTTGGTTAAATGGGACATAAAGAGGAAGGAAAGGAGTTGAGTAAAAAAGGTGTTGAAAATGCACAAATGAAAAATTGATTGAAAAGTTGATAAACTTGGGGGCGAAGGATTGTGAATTGAGGCAATTCTCAAAAGAAAGAAAGGAAATGGAGATAAATAAAATTGATAAAGATGAGGGATGATTGGAGTAGCATATGGGATTGTAATGAAAATGATTGATATGCTCATCGGTCCATATACTCGAGTTTGAGTCACTTTATCCAAAATTTCCTACCCAAACCAAAGAGCCTTCATTACAACCAAATGAGAAAGTCCTTTTGATTCACAAATTGCATACACTTTAGTGGCGGAGATATGAGACAATTGCAAGCCTATGGTAATTTTGCGACATCGAATTGATTTGAGCGTAAACACGTCCTATATGCTTGTGAGATGAGTATACACTTAACTTTGAGAGTAGGAATTCAGAGCATTTCACTTTGTTTACTTGAGGCGTGTTCTTTGATCGATATTTGAGGCTTGATTGGTTTGTTGCTTGACGCGTTCATGATGAACAATATGAATTTCTTTTTGGATCCGTTGTGTGCGCTTTTATTCTTATCTCCTGTTGTGCTTGATCGTGTTTTCAAAAAATTGTTGATCGGGACGGTCAACGGTGTAAGTTTGGGGATTTTGATAGGTGTGAATTTTGCATGTATTTTGAGGCGTATTTCGAGCTATAATGTTGGGTAAACATGCACATACTCGCGTTAAATGTTACATATTCACTCCTTGTGGAAAAGATATTACACTTTGCTTATTTTGTAGGAATTTCATGATATTTGAAGCAAATTGAATACGAATACGAGGAAAGAAAAGTGGAAACACGGAGAATTTAGTGGGTATACGAAAAGTGAAGCCTAAAAGAGCGAAAATTGAGCGTCTACGGAAAATACAAGGGCACACGGGTTGGGCGTGCCTCGGACACCACCCGTGCACCCCTGTATGAAGATAACTAGAGGCTGCTGACATGGCGCACGGGTAGCCTATGCATTGACGTATGATCCGTGCGCCCTATAGAGGATTGGATTCAGGAGTGGCGCACGGGTAGGCCGTGCTCCGACGCACCACCCGTGCGCCCTACGAGAGAGTTGGATTATTTCAGGTGGCGCACGGGTAATCCATGCTCCGACGCACCACCCGTGTGTGTCTGCTACTGAATCCCATGTCTGGTGACATTATGCCCTAAACTTGATGGTGGGTATAAAAGGCTTTTGGGGGCGTACACAAGGATATTCTGGAATTTTTGGGATCTACAACACAAGATAAGGGTCAACTCTTGGAAGGAGACATCAAGGAGACAATCGGGTTGCATCGGAGCTTGAAGAACGGAGATATATCGAGAGATTGTCGGCGTTCCTAAGTTTTTCTTGCTTCTCTTTTAGTTTCAATCTTTCATCTTCATTTGTAATGGCTTTGAACACTTTGTTTATAAGTTGTTTAATCATGTGTAGCTAAACTCTAGAGATTTCGGGTTTTGGAAGTAGATTAATGAACTCTTATTGGATGTTTTAATCTTAGTTGAAGTTATTATCTTGAAGCCTATTTGAGTATTTTGAGCTTATTCTTATTTTATCACTTGATCAATGATTTAACTTGTTTGATATATTGATTCATAATTCAAGAGATGAGTTTCAATATTAGATCTTGAATACTCGACACAAATATTTGCATGAATCGAGAGGTTTGTAAATATTTGTGAGGACATTTGATCTTTTAAACTTTTGGGAGTTGAATGCTTCATTTTGAGTAGAGATGCTAGCATAAGTATTTCAATCTACGTTTTATATGCATCTCAAGAGGGAGGATAAAATAGCTTTGTGATCGTCTTATAGGAATATTGATAATAATGTGGCTTGATTAAACCTAGGACAACAAGAGGGTTATTAATCGAAACCTTAACTCGAAATCCATTTCATTATCTTGATACTTCTATCAATTGTATTATCTTCATCTTGTGTTTTAGTGATTCAAATTGTCTTGATCTCAATATAACAATCATCAAATTTCGATCGTCTAAATAAAAATAAGTCTATTTTGGTTCAATACTTAGCGCATAAATTTATTAGTCTCCGTGGATACGGCATTGCTACCGTATTCTATAACGTACACCGTACACTTGCGGTGAAGCTAAAAATATAGGCGAACATAATGCAAAAATTTTGAAAATTTTATTGCATTATAGGTATTTTAAATATGCACACCATTGAATATAATTACGCAAGACATATTGAAATTAAGGGGATTGAAATACCGATTCTTTGTTGTAGGTGGTGTCAAACGAGATGACATCACCGAAGATAGTGTAGTTTATTATCAACGTCGACCGCCCCGAGAATAGCCGTGTTAAGCTTTTGTTTTCATCGACGCCGTAGTTGAACGCCATTCCCGACAAACTTCATTTTTCTTTAGAAACTTGTCTATGATTAATTGCGATGTCGCCCCACATATATATGCTTTTAAATCTCTCATGAAGTTCTTAAAATCTACTTGCGAGATCGACATTTGAGTATCGGTCAACCATCTCTTTCATCAATCTCAAAGATTTAGTGGTCCCTATATTTGCTCGAGAACAATTTAGTAGGAATTCGTGATGACCGAAATTAAGATTCTTATTTACCTTGAGAAATTGCTTATATTCCTCGATTTCAATGTATGAGTGTGGCGCTCTTCGAAGAACTTTATTCTGTAAGAATTGTCATTCTTGCACTCAAATATGCACCATGCGTTGCATCCAACCCTATTCGAAATTCTCTTGCGCGGCTCTGTTTTTGTGTTGTCTGTATCATTGTCATTTAATGTGACTGGTGTTGAGATCCTTGAATTTTTAAAACCTTTCCGGTTGCATAATATATATTGCACATGGATAACATGTACAGGATAATTTGGCCCATAACTTTAAATCAACGATCAACATAATTTGTCATGATATTTAAAGATAGCAATCATTAGTAAAACTTTTGCTGGAGTAAAGATAACAGGAAGCATATCAGTACAACAAAGTTGGTCTGAATAAAAGAAATGCAGTAACCCAAATAAAGAAAAAAGCACAATGTAAGCCAATTACTACTCATTTTTTCATACAATTTAATTCAGTTAACATATTTGCATCAGCTTAGTTATCTCTGACCTGCAGTTGACATGTAATTTATGTGATGGACACGTCTAATACACGTGAATATTATTTTCCTTTCTTCAATTTGTTTTATATGTTTTGGAATGAAAACATGCAATTCCGTTATTTATATCTACTCCAAGTTCATCACATGTAGTTTATGGTATTATACTTGTCTGCTACATGAGTTCAAGCATTTGGATGGGCAATAACTAAGTCATACCAAGTCATTAGTCTTCGTATAGCACAAAACTGTCATCGTCAATAAGCTTCCATAAATTCATAACTAAAACATAAAAATATTTACTTATGGACTTACCAAAGTATTTATTTCGAACATTGAGAATGTCTAGGAAACTGGTGATTCCCATTTAAGAATCATGATGATTGCACCACTCTACATGGTGAAATAGAACACTATGTGTGCCTTAGCTTTAGGGAGGAAAAAAGGAAAATGCAAAGACTAGTTCATATTGATAGACTCTAAAACATGCATGAAACTAAAATTAATTTATATATATATATATATAGGGAAGAGATCCTATGAGACCATAGCTATAGGTAGGAACATGAGACTCAATCCACACCCTCCAACCAAATAAAATAAAAGGCTAGGATTTAATGGGATTTTATAGTAATTAAAAAATAGTGGGGACCAAATAGAGGTACAATTGGAATGTTAAAATTAGCCAAATAATTATTTTCCTAAAATCAAGGAATAAAATCTTACCATAATCACCATCTTCTTCTTCATGCTTCTACCAACGTGAAACCATCATCCAAAACTAGCCTTTCTTCTCCATGCTTCTACCAACGTGAAACCGGCGTCAAAACTAGCCTTCATCATCGTCTCTCCCACGATCAAAGCGGCGTAAAAATACGAGAGAAATCCCACGCAAAAATCGAACTCGAAACACAGAGAAAAATCGAAATTACAACCAAGAAAAACACCAATATTGAAAACCAAGCATCAAAAAACAAATCAATTCATCATCAAAAACACCAAAAAATTTCACACCAATTCATCAAAGCAAATATGTGTGGTTGGAGTGCATGTAATGTGGAACAATAAAAAAAAACTCATGAATCAAGATTGAGAATGGATGTGTAATTATATAAAAAAAAATGTGTATGTTTACTATGAAAATTCTGTACATATAGCTTTGTAATTATGTAACATGTGAATATTATATGCTTAGAGAGTGTGTGTAGTTAGTATTAATGAAATGTGGGTATAGTGTCTCGAATTTGTGTATTTATTATGAAAAATATGTTTCACATATAATGTATCACATATAGTTTACGTACATATGTGTGTTTAGTTAGTATTAATGTAATGTGTGTATAGTGTCTCTAATCGTGTATTTAATATGAAAAATATGTATCACCTATAATATATCAAAAATAGCTTCTGTACATATATGTGTTTAGTTAGTATTAATGAAATATGCGTATAGTGTCCCGAACCTGTGTATTTAGTATGAAAAATATGTATCACCTATAATATATCAAAAATTACTTTTGTACGTATGTGTGTTTAGTTAGTATTAATGAAATGTGCGTATAGTGTCTCGGATTTGTGTATTTAGTATAAAATATATGTATCACATATAGCTTACGTACATATGTGTGTTTAGTTAGTATTAATGAAATATGTGTATAGTGTCTCCAATTTGTGTATTTAGTATACAAAAAAGTTATTCCTAAATACGTTTTTGCCTAATTACAATGCATGTAATATATGTTTAGAGTATTAATTATGTACACAAAGGGTATTATATGTGTACTTATACGACAAATATTGGTGAGTTCAATTTTGCACCGTACGTTCATGTTCTCGTTAATATGAATTTACGATACATTGAAAATCTGTGTAAATAGTATTCAAAATTTGTTGTTTTAATATGTAAATATTGTGTTTTTGCGGATCAAGATCCAGTTACATTCATGTTGGTCGGGGCTCGAAATCTCGCCTTTGGATCAACTAAATATTGGATCCCAGAGAAAGAAGCACTACAAAGAAATTCAAGAACGAGGATATTCGCGTGCAATACGTGGTTTGCAATAGAGAGGGATACAAGAACTCTAAAAACCCATACTGGTGAGGTGTCCGAGCATGAAGGCATCGTCCCAAAACAGTAGGAAGAGTTAGTTGGGTGCAACGTGTGTTTTGGAATTATGTGTTTTTAGATGTAGAATTATGTGTTTTTAGTTATGTAATAATGTTTGTTTAGTAATACCACAATGTTTTTTGTTATTTTGTGCGAGCATGTATATTTGTTTTGTAATCATGCGTATTTAGCTATAGAATAATGTGTGTTTAGTTATATAATAATATGTATATAGTTTTGGGTTAATGGAGTTAGTTGTATGATTTTGTAATTTGATTCTATATTTTTCGTAGGTTTTGTTTTAGCAATATATCACAGGTGTTTAAAAATACATATTCTTATACGTAAATATACACATTTCTATAACTACTTGTACAATATTATTGACAATACATATAAAACACATTTGATATATACATTGTATCAGTTTACACATAATCAGTGGCGGATCCAGAAATTAGTAATAGGGTGGGCTAAGAAATAAAAATTTCGCTAAGAAAATTATACATATAGAACAAAGATTTATATATATATATATTATTATAATACTACATTATTTCTCAATAAATGGTAGAAACTACTTCATAGGAGAAAAAAAAACATACTGGAATTTTTATATTAGCATCAAATAGACATATTCTATTCCCAATATTATGCGTTTTCTTGACACAAAACAACAAGAAGCCACTAAATAAATACAAAAAAAAAAGCTATAAAAATTAGACAACTTTTCAATTTCATACTTGATGTTGGTACTTATGAGAGTGGCAAATCATTCGTTTTGGGCCCTTAAACATATGATTTTTTTTTAAATATATTTGATACTTAGAACATTTTTCGATAAATTATCAATACAAATTGTTATGTACAATTTAAAAGTGTACTAATGATAAATTAAGGATCACAAAAATATTCTCAAGAGATAAAAAAAATATTAAATCTTATAGCATCAATGTCTTGATAATACAATTATACAAAAGTTTTAAGTTCTTCATTCTTGATTTTTAAAATGAATTTTAATTTTGGAGTGAGCTAATTATAAATAATATAAAAATTATAGTACTAAAAATGAATTTCTTGAAAATATGCACGGGCTTGAGCCGTCTTTGGACCAATATAGATTTGCTCTCGCACATAATCTTATGCCGAAATATACAAAATTGCATAACTACATAACCAAAAAATGTGGGTTTATTTAATCGTACATAATTATGTGCGTAAGCACACGCAATGTAGATTAACGTTGTATAACAACATTCGACCATATGTACGTGAAAAATGCAAAGTTAGATAGATTAAAAAGAAAACACCCCATGTCCGAACCATTCATATCCATAATTCAACAAACCATCTAAGTCATATAAAAATGGCTCCCAAAGACAAAAAACACCAAAGATAGTAAACTAACTATACAAAAAGATGAGTACAAATCAAGCATACTACATTGTCTATTAAAAACAAAACTACAATACTATCTTCCCCGTCCAAAACTTTTGGCTTCTTCCAAATATCTATCCTTTAGCTCATTGCTATGGTGGAGGATTATTGCAAAATTTGAGTACTTCGTGCGTAAGTTAGGACAGTTGAGACGCATTATTCTTCTCCAAACCACAATCCCTTCCCTTGGTGCCACCACCCATGTAGCTCTCCATATGCTTCATGGCATATATACCACAATCAACTTTGTTTGTGGTATCTCTCCACGACATGCATAGTCAGACGGGTTGCATTTACGGACAACACTAGCCATTTGCGGGTAGCCTTTAGTCTCAAGTAGTTCGAAAAACATCCGAACCTACGAATATACCATGGAAAACAACTTCAAACTTCATAGACTATATATTACAATTAACCATATCATACTAACTAACTATACATAATTTCATACTTAAGTACACACAATTACATACCTATTTAAACACACCCATTTTGGGAGTACTTATCGCATCATAAATTGTCTTCCCTCCAATGAGATACACAACCCACCAAATTACCCCGCTTTAGTTCAAACAACAAAATCTAATAGATAACAACAATAAAACAATTAAATATTTTGGTAATCCAACAAAAGGCTAAGCACACCCAAATGATTCGCAAACTAAGGTGCAAAGAGACAACACGATATAAAGTAGACGGATTGAAAATGCAATTTTCCAAAACAATAAAATTAACATCATATATTATTCTCCAACTTCTTCTAGAGGTTTATCCGCTTACCTTCTTATGATATCATCATTTTATTTTGTTTTTGCACCAAACCTTTTTGCAACAATGTCAATTAAGAAATTGAGTAATAAAAACTACAATAAAATATACATTCGGTTGCCAATAACCTCTCATTCAACAATCCCCAAACACAAATTTACAGAGTACAAACTAATTTGACATAGAAAAGAATTACAAATCCCAAACAAGAATTAAAACACACATAATATATATAAACAAATAAGAACAATAGAAATCGATAATAAAAACCCAAATTGAAACCCTAACATCAAGAAACACCAAAATCAAATAGAAAACAAAAATCACGAGAAAACTTACAATGTTTTGTGCGAGACCGACCGTGATGAAGATAGGAAGAAAATTCGTGTCGAGCTTGTTTGAAATGTTAATGAGATGGAGACGGACCGTGATGAAGAGAGGAAGAAGATTCGCACAGTGGTTTGAAAAGTACGAGATGGAACGATGGGAGCATGAGGGAGATGAAAAGAGAAGAACAAACGTGTATTTTGAAAAGTGGATAAAAAAAAATCATGGATATAATAATCGATTGATTACCAAATTCGAAAATTAGGGATTTACAATTATATCCTTTGAATTAAAAGACAGATTACTTTTTCCTACCCTTGCTTGCCACCACCATGACTAAAATAGATGGGTAAAACTGGACCATTGATTATTAAATCAAATGGTCTAGATGTGGTCTCATGTTCTTACCTAAAGGCCTTGGTCTCATTTGATCATATTCATATATATATATATATATATATATATTAACACTCTATTATATGTAAAGGGTAACAACCAACATATTGGTAGCACCACCATATCGCATAGAATCGGTGATAACTCCATCAACTATCAATCAAGGCATATATCCAAGGTTGACTATTTGACTTGTACTTTTGTTGCTTGGTGATAGATATTGGCGTTTGATATAGTTTTATTAGTGTTTCATATGATTTATTACAATATAAGGATTTCGCAAAATGCCGATGGAAATTACCGACATACCTAATCCGTTGGCATATACCGACCGATTCATGAGATGGATTTTCGTCAAATTTCAATCTAAAATTTTTAATTAAAACAAATCGTAAAATTACCAATGGATTACCAACGACTTTTGTGACGGATATGAAACCGTCGCTAATTTGTCGGCAAATTGTGAGCCAAAATTTGATGCTTAATTTTTTCATCGGTTTCCGATGGAATCCCTACAACAAGATTACCGACGATTAATTTAGCCGGTAATTTAAAATATTTTCTCATTCTTGATGATTTTATATTCGTTGGTAATTACCAAATATTTGATCAATGGCTTTTTTAGTTTTAAACAAATATTGGTAATTACCGATGGATTCACTGACGGGTTTTTGCCAATTTTTTTATTTGATTTTAAAATAGATAATGGTAATTACCAATGTATTTATTGATGGATTTTCGCCAAATTTCATTTTGAAAAACAAACGTCAATATTGTGAGGGCAACTTTTAAGAAAAAAACTTCTCCAGCCAATATCAAAATGAAACATGGGATTGACTAATGTAATTGTAAACTAATATAAGAAAATATTTAGTTGGTATATTAATTTTACTTTTTTGTTGAACTGGGTACTTTAAATTAAATATTTAATCATACAGATCGATCTACACTAACTGAAAATGATGTATATTATGATTCTTTGAATTATTTCAATTTTATAAATGAGTATTTAATTAATATTCATTTATTTACAAATTACTTTTAATATTTTAATATCATTAAAATGAATAAGTGAACAAATATAGAAATCAAAATCTCCAAGTATTATAAGCATGAGAGAAATACAATCACATCAAATTATGTTTCAGCATATCAAGTTATGACAAGAGTTTCTTCAAGGTGTAAAAGCCACATTTGCATGTTTTTTACATGCGTCAATGTCATGAATCATTACCATTGCTAAAAGGTAATTGTCACTTATACATTTCCCGCTCACTTATATATCTCCCTTAAAAAAATTGGTGATGAGGGTTGTTGGATTGTTTGTTTGTTGGATTGTGAATTTTTCTGTATATGACATATCCAAGTTTTAGGGAAAATACTGTTGAATTTTCTTTATATTTGTTACTTAATTATATTTCTTGTTTGCAAAAACATTATAAGTGAGAACCTAAGCATATTCGCCAAAATGGGGACTACACAACTATCTCCTCCTATGTAGCTATCATCTGAACCCGATGACCCTCCCATTAGATACTAGCTATTGGAATATTTGATTATGTGATTGTAAATAAGAATTGATATTATGGTATATTCAACAATTTCGATTTAGACGAGGATTTGATAAATTTGTGAATATTATTGTTTTGTTTTTGGTAAATTTATGCTTTGTGCATTGAATATAGATTGTTTGCACAGGTCGGATCTATTAAAGAAAATTTAAAATATAGAAGTAAAGAAGTTACCTACCGAAATAAATTCATCGAATATGGACATTTATTAAAATTAACGACGGATTTACTTCCGGTTAATTAGACTTATAATAAAAGTGCGAAAATAAGTATCCGCAATAATTAGTGACGATTATTTTTGTCAGTATTTCATACATTGTTGGATCTCGTCGCCCAATCACCTTTAACCAATGAAGTTTTCAAAAAATATCCGATGGTAAATCCGTCGGTAATTTACCGACGGTTGTAAAATTCGTCGGTAATCAATTACCGAGGAGGAATTTTCTTGCATTATATTTTCATCATTAAACTGTTTACCTACGGAATTTTAATATTTACCGATTGAAATATCCGTCACTAAACTTTGATTTTTTGGTAGTATTACTTTTTATAGTTGATTTTTGGAAGAATATAACTATATAACATTCTTTTGTCGCCTAGGCCGTCGGGCGTTAAGCCATAACTTGTCGCCTATTGCATTGATAACTATGCTGAAAGGAGAACTAGAAGATGAAACTTCACACGTTAAAAACTACACCGAATGCCTAGCAACTTAAGTTGTTATTCAATAAATTAAATCATCTATTTAGAATCCTACGAAAAATAAAGACTGGTTGTAGAGATATTTCGAGGGCTAAAAAGGAAACTCGCGTTAATACATCAATATAAACCTATGTACTTGGATGGACACAGAAACCTAAGGCAATATTGTATGTTATGTGACAAGCTAGAAGAGGTGTATGTGTTTGTATGACCGGATGTTTAATGCGTGTGTGAGTGTGTCCCTATTTGAGGACAATTAAATTGGCCAGGGTCTTTCTAAATTTTCTTGTTGTGCTTCTTCGGATATCAAACCCACATATTGAGCCATATTCTTTGTTAAAATCGACATCATTTTCTAATGTAGAAAACTCCATGCCAACACGTGGAACTTTTCTTGTTCTACCTATGGAATCCAGTATTTTGTTGATCCAGGAGATATTTCAAGTCTCTCTCTTGGGTTGTTGATTACACCTATTGGCATTAAATTAACATTAAATATACATTACAACATTATTAGACATGCATCATAATATTTGTAGATTTTTAGTTAAAAATATGAAAATTGTACTATACATTAAATTTACAACATACTATACGTAACAATACATCATTATAAAATTAAATATGCAACAATAATTATAATATCACCATAATTTGCATTTGAAAATCCAATAGCGTTGGCTCCAAAAAAAATTCAATAATGCATGATCATAATAATTAATTTGTACCATACATTATATATGCAACATACTATATGTAACAATACATCATTATAACATTAAATATGCAATAATAATTATAATATCACCGTAGTTTGTATTTAAAAATCCAATAAATGTTGGCTCCAAAAAAATTCAATAGTGCATGATCCTAATAATTAATTTGTACTATACATTATATATGCAACATACTATATGTAACTATACATCATTATAACATTAAATATGCTATAATAATTATAATATCACCGTAGATTGCATTTAAAAATCCAATAGCGTTGGCTCCAAAAAAAATCCAATAGTGTATGATCATAATAATTAATTTGTTCTATATGCAACATACTATACGTAACAATACATCATTATAACATTATATGTGCACGGTAATAATAATGCATTTTGCAAGCTAATATTTATGGTAGATTGATGCAAATTTACCGAACAACATCATATGCACCATAAAATAGTTATATATACATCAATATAATACTAAAAATGCAATATTACGGGAATCATATATAACTCAAACTGTCGAACCAAAATTTTTGGAACTGGTATGCGTTTTTTTTTTGTTTCGAAGCATTAATGATTGATCATGCAACGATTTTCCAACCTATATATACATTGTTAAGAATATACTCACCGGAATCAACTTCTTCAACGTAGTTTTCATCAGTAAAATTATCCATGCTTGATTTTCCCGATGACAGATGCTTATTTGATTTTTGTTGTTTTCGTGTCTTCGTTCTTGTTCTTATTCCTGTTGGAAACCGAGATTCTTGTTAAATGGTGAAGATAACGTGATTTTTGCGTATTTTTTTTTTTTTTAGTACAGTTAGAGATTTTTGGAACTGATTATCATTGATTGCATCTCAAAAATTATAGCTAATATATATGGTAAGTTAGAATCATCCATATCTTGTAGATGGACGAATTATGTTGTTTGCACATATAGCCTTACTCGAAATGCATGATAAATTATACTTCTATATTTAATATTTGAATCTCATCCATCCATTAATTGATAAGTTGCAACGGTCTAGATGAGTACCTATGATCTCACCCCAAAGATATGGTCTCACAAAAACCAACCCACACACACATATATATATATATATATATATATCAACTTGAAGGAATAATGGCTCGTATCATTTTTCCTTGGTGCATAAATATATGGGGCCTCTCCTATTTATGTGTTGGTTGAGAAAATCAAAATTAGAAATAAACTAAAAATACATTTATTCAATATGAGCAAGCCACCGCTCACCCATTTCTTCGGTCACCCATTTGCTCCTTCAATATGTGATGAATTTATTCTTGACATAAGCTCCCAATTGAAGGGGAAAAACAAAAGTCGCCAAATGAAGGATAAATGGGATGTTAAACGGGTTGATCCTAATGGTTTCGAGCTAGTTTGGTGGATTTTGGACTAAACAGGCCAATTTAAATGGGTCGTCAATGTTGTGAACCTAACCTTAACCCTATCGGGTTTCTAAATGGGCCACTATCGGGTTAAAATAAAAAATTATAAAATTATATATTTGAATTTAAAATATTAAATTAAACTAGAACATATACATGTTAAATTTAACATTTTAAGTTGAAGTATTCATTACGAGAATAAAAAGTAATACATAATTTAAAAGATCTAAATTTTAAAAATAAAATTATAATAATATAAGTTAAGCATTATATACCCAAAGAATAACTCTTAAATTAATTGATTTAAATATACATTAAATTATAGATTTAGCATACTATTTAGAAATATAATTTATATTCTAAGGAATTCAATAAAACTTCGTGACATTTTATTATTTAGGATAAAAAATAAAAAAACTAAATTAAAGTAATGTATAAAACAAATAAAAAAGACCAGATTTACACAAACCAAAATAATTTGGCTCTAAACCTCTTTTTTCCTCGGTTTAAACGGGTCGGTCACCAAGTCGTAGGTCGTTTATCATTAGGAGTTAGAAATTGACCACTTCTCTAAGGAAAAAAATAAAAAAGTAAAATTTCCAGTAATTAATTCAAAATATCGCTCAACATGAGTCTAATCTTCTAACGAATCGAGAAAACTTAATTAACTAGTAAACATATTGTCGGGTAAAATATTCGGAGGGTTTCGTTTTTGAAGAAAAATGGCTAAGTGTTTAGGATTAAGTCGAGGCACGATTTAGAATCGGTCTCCACAAGACGAAAATGCCCCGTATACCGAGTGCTTACGGTTCCGGCGCTCGCCTCTAAGATACAACGACTTATAATTCCGGTTTAGCAGCACTTGCAAAAACCGGAATACAACGAACAAGAAGTGTTTTTCGACTTTCAAGCTTTTCAAGGAGGAAATAGGACAAGATGCAAAATACAATGCTCGGTTATTGTTATCTGATAATTTTGTATCTCATTTTCATCAGTAGGGACGTTAATAATATAGGCAATGAAGTGCCCGTACGAAAAATCGCGTTTGTAGGCTCGAAAAAGATACCTTTTGTACAGACAAAGATCTCATTCCCACGAGAGCACGGCAGCACACGTACCGTCGTACCGGGTGCTCCAACCTTCTAAGCAGGCGCACGACCCGAACGCACGGGCGTGCTACCGCCCGTGCGTGGGGCCGAAAGTTCCCAGTTGGAAATCATTTAATTAATTACGAAAATTAATTAAATCCTATTTAATTAATTAAAAAAATTAATTAAATATTTAATTTTTAAAGGTTTTTGGTCCAAAAAGAATAAGGGCCTTGAAGCCCAAGCCCAAGCCCAGGGCCGTGACCCACAACCCACGACCTGGACCAGGGCCGAGCCAGTGGGCGGGCGGGCGGGCGGCGCGCTCGTGTGTGTGCTTTGAACCAAACCCACAAGCATGTAGGTCCTCACCCTTTTAAAAACTTGGGTGCCCCCAGGGCCGAAACCCATATGTCCAACTTGGGATAAATAACTATGCAACTTTCCCTCCTTTTTTCCTATGTGGGATGGAGCATCTCTCCTCCCCCACATTTTCCATTTTTCATATCATTTATTTGTATTAAGTGGCAAACTTAAAGCATTAATATCTCATTCACCGGAATCGGTTTTGAGAAATTCCAAATGCTATTCTCATATACTATCTTAGTAGAATTTTTACAAATAATTTAATTCCATTTTCCACTAATGGAAACCACTTAATTATTTGGTCAAAATCAGGTCAATACCCAATTTATCAAGAACCAAATTCCAACAATCCCTCACATGAATGAAATTAATGCATGCGTGTATGCAGATTCGCTTGAAAGTTTTGGCGAATCGTTATTGCATCAGGATAGGTAGCTTGTGGCTTTGAACCTTCCTTAGTAAAATACTATCGGATTTACTAGCCGCTAGTGACGCGATGTCTTGAACTACTCACCGTTTGTGTAAACCAAAACAACAAGATTTACACAATAACAACTCTAACACTTGTTGTTCTCACGTTGTGTCCATTTCTGCCCTGGACCATATCTTAGGTTCATAAGTGTTTCTTTTGCGGCCATTACTTCTCACTTATATATGTGATCTCCTATTGAAGAGTATCCGCAATACTCCACCTTTCGGTATAGGAATCATTGAAAGTCTCATACTTAACCTCACCACATTCAGCGGGTTTAAATACACTTGGATGTATCGAGAATGAGCTAACACATTTTTCAAGTGTTCAGCTGAACATTCATAACTTAGTTGTCCCATTGAACCAATGTCTTGGGATCTCCAATTCACAAGGTTGGGTTACCGCTTATGAACATTCTTTAAGTTGTGGATTTTAAACCCATTCCTCAACAGCAGTTTATACAGTTGATCTCGATTTATGCCTTTTGTAAGCGGATCCGCAAGGTTTTCCTTTGACTTCACGTAGTCAACCGAAATAACCCCATTCGAAATCAACTGTCTAATGGTATTGTGTCTCCGACGTATATGTCTAGACTTACCATTATACATCCGCTTTGTGCCCTTCCGATTGCTCATTGACTATCACAAAGTGTATTATAACAAAGAAGGTACAGGCTTATTCCAACAAGGAATATCCTCTAAGAAGTTTCTAAGTCATTCAACTTCTTCTCCAGCTTTATCCAAAGCAATAAACTCGGATTCCATAGTGGATCGAGCTATGCACGTTTGCTTAGAGGACTTCCACGACACTGCTCCTCCACCTATTGTGAAAACAAATCCACTTGTGGACTTGGAGTCTTTCGTGCCGATATCCATTTGCATCACAAGATCCTTCTAATCTCATTTGCATATCTCGTATAAAGTATTCCATAGTTCATGGAATACTTTAAATATCTAAGTACCCTTGTCACGGCTTTCCGGTGATCCGTACTCGGGTTACTTGTGAACCTACTCAGTTTACTCACTGAATATGCAATGTCTGGTCGTGTACAATCCGTTAAGTACATCAGACTACCAATTACCCTTGCATATTCCAGCTGAGAAACTGGTTCGCCTCTATTCTTGGCCAAGTGTAGACTTAAATCTACAGTGTCTTAGCCAGGAGGACTATCAAAAGCATTAAACCTTCTAAGTATGCTTTCGACATAATGGGATTGTGACAAGACAATTCCATCTGAAGTTCTAGAGATTTTAATCCCTAATATAACATCAGATAATCCCATATCCTTCATGTCAAAGTTCTTCTTCAACATGTTCTTAGTATTCATGATTAAATCATGACTACTACCCATAATCAACATATCATCCACATAAAGGCATACTATGACGTAATCATTTGTAGTACCTTTAATGTAGACACACTTGTCACATTCGTTGATCTTGAAACCGTTTGACTTTATAGTCGAGTCAAATTTTTCATGCCATTGCTTAGGTGTTTGTTTTAGTCCATAAAGTGACTTATATAACAAGTTTACACACCTTTCGCTCTTGACCGAGTGCAACGTACCCCTCGGGTTGTTCCATATAGATCTCTTCTTCAAGCTCACCATTCAAGAAGACAGTCTTGACGTCCATTTGATGTATCTCAAGGTTATGCAAAGCTGCAATAGCAATGAGAACACGAATGGACATAATCCTCGTGACAGGAGAATATGTGTCAAAGAAGTCATATCCCTCATTTTGTCTAAACCCTTTAGCTACCAATCGGGCTTTATACTTGTCGATAGATCCATCTCGCTTTATACTTCCTTTTAAGGATCTACTTGCATCCCAAAGGTTTGCAACCGGTGGGAGATCAACCAACTCCCAAGTGTGATTTTGCATGATGGAATCTATCTCATTATTGATAGCTTCTTTCCGAGAGGAGCTTCAACTGACAATGCTTCTGAATGGTTCGGGGTTCGTTTTCTAACATATAAGTTAGAAAATCCGGGACCAAAAGACTTAGCTACTTTTGTCCTTTTTATCGCGTGTCTTGGTTCCTCTTTATCATCACTTTGAGGTAACCTTGCAAAGATCATAAGTCCGTTTACTCGAACTTTCTTCTTTCCGTTCTTTGTTCGGAAAGATATTCTCGAAGAATACAATATTCCTTGATTCAATAATCATACCTTCATTTATATCAAGAATTGTGACTTGTGTACTAAAAAGCGATATGCGCTACTATTGTTTGCATATCCAATGAAAGCACAATCGATCGTCTTCGGACCAATTCTAACTTGTTTCGGCTTAGGTACTTCGACTTTAGCCAAACACCCCCACACTTTGAGGTATTTATATGACAGTTTACGCCCCTTCCATAACTCATATAGAGTTTCGTGTTTACCTTTGTGTGTGATCTTATTAAGAATATAGTTTGCGAGAAAGCATGGATTCCCCCACAAGTTTTGGGGTGTTTAACTTATCAACATCGCATTCATCATCTCCTTAAGAGTACGATTTTTTGCGTTCTGCAACACCATTTGATTGAAGTGAGTAAGGTGCAGTCGTTTGATGAATTATACCCGCTTCCGAGCAAAATTCCTCAAACGAAGCAACATACTATCCGCCTCTATCACTTTGAATCATCTTAATTTTCAGATTAAGCTGATTTTCAACTTCATTCTTATAAGTTTTAAAAGCTACTAAAGCTTCATCTTTGCTTTTCAAAAGATACACATAGCAATATCTTGTGCAATCGTCTATAAACGTTATGAAGTACTTTTTCCCACCTCGAGTTTGCACAAGTTTTAAATCACACACATCTGTATGAATTAACTCGAGTGGTTTGATATTTCTCGTTACCGAATGAAATGGTGCTTTGGCCAATTTTGCTTCAACACAAATTTCGCATTTGTCTTGTGAATCGGTTTTAAACGTAGGTATTAATTCCGATTCACTAACCTTTTAATTGTGTTGAAGTTTATGTGTCCTAATCTATCATGCCGAAATTAGAACAATCCAACAAGTAAATGAAGTAATAGTTTTATTCTTCGCCTCTTGGCGGAAAACAGACATTACAGACATTTTGAACAGCCCCTTATCAAGGTAACCTTTACATAAAAACTGAGCATTCTTGGTCATTACAAACTTGTCGGACTCAAACACTAGTCTAAACCCGGCCTTGCTAAGTAAAGGACCAGAAACCAAATTCTTGCGGATGTTCGGGACATACAAAGACATCCACAAACGTAAGCTCCTTCCCTAAGTCATCTTGAGCACCACTTTTCCAAGCCCAACGATGTTGGAAGTCGAAGAGTTCCCATGAACAACTTTCTTCCATTAATCGAGTGTAGGAGGAGAACATCTCCTTGTTGGCACAAATGTGACGAGTAGCCCAGTAACTATCCACCACTCCCTGGGTTATCCACCATATTGGCTTCAAACACAACGGCGGAGAGATCGAGCTTCGACAAGTCTATTGGAACCGACTTGTCCTCCGTCACCTTAAGGTAGTTTTGAAATCCTTTCACAATGGCGGAAATTTTTCGATAATTGCAGCCACTTGAAAGGATTCATTCAAAATCATCCCTTCAGACACTAAGTCATGAAGGATGATTTGAATCTCCTGAACTTGGCGATCACCGTCTTGGTGTCAACCATCTTGTACTCCAGAATTTTTCGACAACAAATTTCTTTGTGCCGGCATCTTCCGTCTTGTACTTCTTCTCCAAGGACTCCCCGCAGTTCCCTGGATGTCTTGAACGCGCTATAGGCGTTGTAGAGAGTGTGGTCAGCCCGTTCAAGACGTAGTTGCGACATAGAAAATTGCTGTTATGCCAAGCATCCACAACGATTCTCCGATTGTTGTCAACTTCGTCATCTCCAACGGCAGTAGGGGGTCGTCTTTCAGAAAACGAGCCAACTCCAATGTGGTGAGGTAGAACAACATCTTCATTGTTGCCAACGCTTGAGCGGCAGGAGAACTTGGGCGCTTTTCGCCATGAGCGGGAGAGCAAGCAGCCATAGGTGTGAAACATATCGAATCGATGCCATCGTCTTCAACGAAATGAATCAAATCTTCGTCTTGCGATTGTCGGGTAAAATATTCTAGAAGGTTTCTATTTGAAGAAAATGGCTAAGTGTTTAGGATTAAGTCGAGGCCGATTTAGAATCGTCTGCAAGACGAAAAATGCTCTCATATACCGAGTGCTTACGATTCGCTCCCAAGCGCCGCCTCTAAGATACAACGACTTATAATTCGGTTTAGAAAAGACTTGCAAAAATAGGAATACAACGAACATGAAGTGTTTTTCGACTTTCAAGCTTTTCAAGGATGAAATAGGACAAGGTGCAAAATGCAATGCTCGGTTATTGTTATCTCGATAATTTCACATCTTATTTTCATCGGTAGGGATGTTAATAATATAGCAATGAAATGCCCGCACGGAAAACCGCATCCGTAGCTCGAAAAAGACACATTTTGTACAGACAGTCGATCTGTCCGGGAGAGAGCACTTTAGATGCACGGGCGTCGCCCGGCCGTCTTATTGCGCCGGTGCTCCAACCTTCGACAGGCGCACGACCGGACGCACGGCCGTGCGCCCGCCCGTGCGTGTGGGTGCAGATTCTTGGCGCAGGTAGCACGACCCACCGCACGGGTCTGCACGCCGCCTGCATGGCCGAAAGTTCGATCGGAAATCATTTAATTAATTACGAAACTTAATTAAATCCTATTTAATTAATTACAAAAAAATTAATTAAATATTTAATTTTTAAAGATTTTTGGTCCAAAAAGAAATAAGGGCCTTAAAGCCCAAGCCCCGACCCAGGACCGGGCCGGTGCATGGCGGCGCGTGTGTGCTTTGAACCAAACCCACAAGATGTATGTCCTCACACCCTTTAAAAACTTGGGTGCCCCAAGGGCCCAAACCCAAATGTCCAACTTGGGATAAATAAAGTGTGCAACTTTGCTCTTTTTTTCTATGTGGGATGGAGAAAGATCTCTCCTCCCCCACATTTTCCATTTTCCATATCATTTATTTGTATTAAGTGGCTAACTTCTATCATTAATTTCTCATTCACCGGAATCGGTTTTGAAAAATTCCAAATGCTATTCTCATCTACTCTCTTAGTAGAATTTCTATAAATAATTTAATTCAATTTTCCACTAATGGAAACCACTTAATTATTTGGTCAAAATCGGGTCAATACCCAATTTATCAAGAACCAAATTCCAACATATATATATATATATATATATATATATATATATATATATATACTCAAGCTGATTGAATTTATGGTGCACAACAAAATTTATGATGCTAATATTAGTACCATTACAGTAATGCTCTAACACTATGATTAAATGTAATGACCCTTTGTTAAACAGTGTTTTATATAATTAAACAATACAAATATCAAATTACTAAACAAACGAAATTATTCTCATCAACCACACTTCTTGAGCCAACAAACAATGCAAAAATAACAGTGTTTTCACTGTGATCCTTTGACTTTTGGCATCTATGTTTCATTTAATTATCCTTTCTCTAGTTTGAGTTAATTAAGACACCATTTGGATTATGGGATAATCATCTCTTTGCTCTTCCAGATGCAGTTAGAATATTTTGGAATGTGTTTGGATTTCAGATCCAATGTATTTAAAAATTGAATGGATTTCAAATACCTTGATATAGATAGAAAATTCATCTCATGTTTGGATGATGTAATACAATTCTGTTTTCATTAAGTACTCGTGTTGTAGGTTTAATTATATAACTTTGTTTTGATTCAATTAATGTTTCATATTCTAGTTGTGTTATGCTTATTTTGAATTCCAATTCAAATTTTCACAAAAAATACAAAAAATGGCATATGTATTTTATAATTTGTAAAAGTAATTTCTGACACATTAAAAAAAAAAACTTTGTTGTAGGTGCGTGCCCTTCCTTTGGCGCCTATACTTAAAATTTTAACAACCTCCAAATGTACCAAAAAATATAAATTTCAATGGCAATCACAATATTATGCCAAATTAGTCTTAAACTAACCATTTATATAATACACGTCGTGTGTGTGTTTATGTGGTATAAATATCTCCCCAATAATATGCTGTTTGTTTTAAATCCCCAACAATACTAATATTTATTATCCTAAATTAATTGTCAATATATAACTTATGTTAATTCCTATATATATACTAATATTTGTTTTCCTAAATTAATTATCATTATTCATTAACCTACCTTAATCCCTATATATATACTTGGCCACTTCTCTATAAAAATAAGTAAAAATTTCCAGTAATTAATCCAATATATATACTCAACATATAACTGACATCTTAATTAATAAATATATGTACTCAAACTGATTGATTTTATAGGTGCACAGCAAAACAAAATTAGTGATGCTAATATTAGATCACTAATTTCAGCAATTATGGTATGCCAACAAGTTGCAGCAAATGATACAAATAGTATCACTATTTCTGGAAATTTCTATTCCTGGAGATGCCACTCCCACTGTCACTAATTCTCTAACATTAATTATGAATGTAATGACCAATATTTTTAAACATTGTTTTATGTAATTAAACAAGGCAAAAACTTGCGTGAGACGGTCTCACGGATTTAGATCCGTGAGACGGAGCCCTTACACAAAGTTTTAAAGGTTTTTTTTTTTTTTTCAGATTTTATTTTTCTTAGGGTTTATATTTATTTTTTTAGGGTTTATTTTTAATTGATTTGGGTTTTTAGGATTTTTAGTTTTTTTAGGGTTTATTTTTTATTTTTGGGTTTATTTTGTTTTTCGGGTTTATTCTTCATGGTTCATGTTTTTATGGTTCATTTTTATTTCTTCATGGTTCATTATTATTTTTAAATTTATTTTCATGGTTCATGTTGTCAAGACGGAGCCCTTAGGAGGTCCGTCTAACTGATTTAGATCCGTGAGACCGTCTCACAAGAGAGTTGCTCAACAATACAAATATCATCTCATCAACCACACTTCATGTGCCAACACAATGCAAAAATAGGATGTTCACTGTGCTCTGTTGACTTTTGGCACCTCTTTTTATTAGCCCATGTTCTCTACTTTGAGTTAATTAATGCACCACTTTGGATTATGGGATAATCATCTAATGCATTGGAAGCATCTTATGAGGAAACCGACATAAAAAAATGAAACAATTATTCATAATCTGTTGATTGGCTCACGAATACCAGACATTCGAAAAATAGTTGATTCATCTTAAAACCGAGAAATTGGGAAAACAAGAGAATTATCTCTTATATTTTTATTAATTTAGTCACCAGGCCACCTCTTGAAAAACCCTAAGACATTCAATATATAGAAAATAGAATATTCCTTAATTAAAAATGATAAAGATCCTAAATACAAACAAGATACAAGAGAATCACGCCAAACAAAAAGAAAACACATATCTAATTGATATGATGCATTAATTTAGAAGATAATATCCTTGATATGCCTATATCATTCTCCCCAAGTGAAGAAAATTCGCCTTCGAATTTCCATCATGATCCTCTTCTATCGATCAAATTATTCCTGGAATTATGATGATTAATCCAATATTAAGGTTGAATTTTGATAGTCCATAGCTCAGCAAACTGCTCCTCTACCATTAGTTGTTTATTCTGCATCATGCGATCATGTTCATAAACCTCTTCTACGGGCATTTCGTTGACCGGGCATCTTTTTGGCGACATCGTTATCAAGAACGAATTGACTCTGATACCAACTGATGCAGCGGAAGCGTCTGATGAGAGAGACTGGATGGAAAGATGAAACAACCTTTCATAATATGTTGATTCACTCACGGATTATAGGCATCCAAAAACTCATTGATTCATATGAATATCGAGAAGATGGGAAAACAAGAGAAATTATCTCTTACATTTTTATTAATCAGCACTTCTTGGAAACACTACGTTATAAATATATAAGAAATAGAATTCCTAATTAAAAATCATAAAAGATCCTAAATATAAATAAGAGAATCACAAAACAAAAGATAACATATATCTAATTGATATGATCCTAGTTCTAAAACATAATATATCTTTGATACGTCTACATTAATATCAAACATATACATCATGTATTTATGTGATATATTAAGTTAAAATGTAAATTAAGAAAATAATTTAGTGACAAGTTTGAATATGTGATAGGTAATACAAGATATAATATATATATAACATTACAATAAATAAATTTAGAGTTGGAAATAGGCGGGTCTACTTACCCGAAAACCGACCCTTTTAAGGCCTTTTCAGGACTCAAACCCATACCCTCGATAAGTAATCCATTAAATCTGATTTTATAATTTAAAAACTATATATATTTTTTAGAAACACTATTAAAACATGCTAAAAAAATATATATCTCTAATAAAATATCATAAAAAACATATGTAATAAATTTTAAAATAATACAATAATTAAATGTGTCTGGTCTGATTTGGGTTGGGTCGGGTCTAAAAATAAAAGTTCACCCCATGTAGGACCTATTTTTATCAGAGTCTTACTTAGATCCATTGTCATCCCTTCATAAAATCCAAAATACCCCTCAATTATTTGCTTTTACTTCATCATTATATTCATTAATGTGATTAATCCTATTGAGTGGTGCAATTTATGGGCATCCCACTTAATGTTGCCTCATTTGGTGGAGATCCCATCAACAAATTTCATCAATTATGCAACTATAAATGTAGACACTAACCTTCTCAATCTAATTCCAACAACTAATCAATATTGATCATCATACTTAGCTTCTTACAACATAAACTCACATCCATCAATTAGCATTCTAGAGTAAGTCAAACTCTCTATCTTAACTTTCGTAATTCTATCACTTCCAAAATCTTATAATAGCATAATTAAGAATTATATTATGTACTTGAATTTATTGCAGGGTACGCGCAAATTAAAGATGGCTCAAATGAAGCTGTTTGTGGTTGTTGTGGTGCTAATGGTGATGAGCTCTTGCTTGGCAGAAGCCGGAAGAGTCATCTTGGTCGAAAAAGCGAACCGGAAAAGCAGAAGCTAATGAAAGATAATGGAGATGATGATAATGGTGTGAATGGGGATAATCACCATTACTACTCGATACCCGATTTCGATAGGCAAGGTGGTTCAACTCCAGGCAAAGTATGAGGATATGGTTTTTTATATCTATCTTGATGTGTTTTGAATGACCACTAGAATAAGTAGTACGTAGTATTACTCTATGTATATATTAAAGAAAATAAGCTGTTTTTGGTAAGATTATTGTGGATATTTGATGTGTTAATGTACGTACCTAATGTAATGTGTGTCATGGTTGGCTTGATGAGGAGTTATCTACATATATAAATAAATATGGTTTGAGCAGTTGCGTGCTTTCGTTTCTATTATATATGTTATATGCCCTATAAAATAAATATATATAAGTATATATTCAAAGGGTACCAAAACAGGGGTTCAGGTTTCCTGTTTGAAATTTGTGTTCGATCCACTTCTTGTTCTATTCATCTGGACGAACGTGTACATATATTTAAAAATTCAACAACTGATATTTATTTCGATGACATGCAGCGTTCATCCGAATGAATATTGGAGCAGGAAGTGAAACACCATTTTGGAACATGAAATTTGTTTCCATCAAAACAAACAATACGCCTATAATGGGGAAAAAAGGATTTCAACTCGATCAATATCCATTTCCTAACTCATCAAATTTCTCAAAAAATCTAAGGCTTCATTTTGGAATATTGATGGATTTGGAGCTATGGATCTCAAGTTCTTAGTTATTATTTTAAGTTATTGTAATGATTTTTAAATTCATCTCATTTGGCGAGTCGTTGGATTTGTTTTCGCAAATTCTCCTCACAAATCCAAATTCATCAATGCAAACGAAGCGTAAATGAAAACTATTTTTACCAACGGAGAGGAAGATAAATGTTTCTTTACCTACCCTACTCCTTGAAATGGTTACATGGATGGTTGCAAAATGAATGAACTTTGATGGGCTATAATTATGATAAGCCCAAAGTTCTGGGTTAAAATAAAGCCCAATTAGATTAATTGGACGGGACTTACTTGTTAATTAATTAATGATTAGTAAAGGTAATAATATCCAAATTAAATCCATTAAGGTCCTAAGGCGGTAAGGCCAAAAAAGATAATGAAAACCACCTATTCGCCTATAAATATTCCGATCCTCGTTATGAAAAGTACACAATTTATTAAACAATTATAAACTATCAAGTTTTCTAAATTATTTTTAACTCGAGTGTCGGAAGGTCTTCGTCGGGCAAACTGCAACATTCCTAACGATTAATTGTGACACAAGAAGTGGTCCAACAATCAATTCGTGCTCGCAAAACTTCAAGTAATTGGAATATTACCACATTATATTGACAAAATCTCTAGGAATTTCGCACTGACTGACTGCTCACACAGTCCACCCACACGTTGGGAGCTTGTGATGATGAGGATTGGGGAGGATACATCTTATATCACTAAGCATGCAGGTGGATTGTCTTTATCTGGACAAATTCATTAGACTCAAACCAAAGCGGATAATACCTTAATGGGCTTCTCAGGCATTTTAGTAAAACATCAATATGGTGCTGAAACTAAAGGTCCATTTTTAGGGGTCTAAGTCTAGGCTATGTACTTTCCATGTTTATCAAAATCTGCATTTTTCTCACTTCTATTTTGCTTTATGGTTGAATAGGGATCATGGCTGAGGGTAAATTATCTAACTACAGCAAAATTCAAAATATATTGCTTAAATAAGGTGATTTTGAGAGGTTTTGTTATATTACACGTTGGCGCACATTTGATGTGCGCCAACATTAAACTTTTTTTTTTTTTTTTAAATTCGAATGGTGGCGCCGATGTGTTGTGCGCCACCATATTTAAATAAAAAAAAAAAAGACGGGCATTTTGAGAGAACTTGGCTAGGGGTGTTCAATTAACCGATTTTTTTTTTAGCGTTAATCGTTAACCGAATCAATTGATCGATGTCGAATTATTTCGATTGGAGAATTGTTAAAGGTTTTGAAGAATTTCGGTTATCGGTTAATTCGGTTCAAAAATTCGAAATTATCCGATTTAACCGAAATATTATGTTAAACATATATTTTATATATAATTATATATAATATATATCATATTTATTATTTATTTATATCGTCCCATGGAATTTTCAAAGAAAAAAAAATTTAATGTCAATGTGCGCCAACATGTAATATAACAAAACCTCTCAAAATCACCTTATTTAAGCAATATGTTTTGAATTTTGCTGTAGTTAGACAACCCCACGGCTGATGTGTGATCTTTGTTGCTATAATTTTCACTTCATGTGCCTATTGTGTTCAAATTGTGAAACAAAATGAGACTTTTAACATACATTTCTAGTGATATTCGAGAAATTCACCTATAATCTAAATAAACTCTACTAAAGTAAGATTAGTCAGGACGAATGACACTATTGTCATGAGATACAAATATATAATACTAGAGTTTACTTGAAGTCACCTTTAATTTGTCTAAACTTCTACCTGGGTCATAATATAGTTGATTGAACCAAAAGTTTCAAATTTAAGAAAAAAAAATGGTTACTTTAATATATTTCGAATTTAATAAAAATATACAATTTTCCGTCCTAGTTGGTATTCTTATAATACGAGTCTTAGTGTAATCCCCAATTTAAGACACCAATCATATATTTTAAGGAAGCCCAAATATGAAAATTGGCCCAGAGAGGGGGACAGCTGATACGCCAATTTTCCAATGGCCCAAATTGTTTTCTCCAGTGGACGACAATTACGGTTAAAAAGCCAAGGGCCCAAGAGGTGTTGGTGGTTATTTTTTTTTTTTTTTGTCGAACGATAGTATTTTATTATAACAACTCAAAACTAAATTACAACTGTAATCGTAGCCAACGGGCTAAGAGCCGACATGACTAACTAAAAAGCCAAGCGGGGAATTGGTAAGACCAATTCATATTCACAATATGGATTAAGAAAACTACCTACCCCAAACTAAATCACTCCACTCCGGGAGACTTCAGCACTCCTTAATGGAGACTGTAACACACTAAAAAAATAGAAACCGGGCATGAACAACCACTACATACTGCAGAACAGAAAAAACTGACCCGCCTACGAGTTTCGCAAATCAACCGGGAAAAGAAAATACAAACAAAATAAGAAAACAACAACTATAGCTAAAAAACAAGAGAAAAAAATACAAAAAATTTCCTCTCCTCTCCCAACTCAATCGCCGCACCTATCATCTACTCTGCCTTCTCCCGTGACACCTCGTGGAGCCCGACCCACTTTCACCCAGGAACGAAAATATCGGTCACCTCCGAATACAAGGAACCGCCATCGCCCCGCCCTCCAAAGAAAAAGCATGGGGGGGAGGGGAGGGGGAAGGGAAGAATAAATTAGGCTTGGGTTTTTTTTTGGGTTAGAGAGAAGGGAGAGAAAAGTTAAGTTAGAGGAATGTGTTGGTGGTTATTCAATTAGTGTTAATATTGGAAGCAATTATATATAATGTAATTGCTCGTTCTAAGAATATAATTATTTGACTAATTAATAGTAGCTTTCTTATAAGGTATAAGCTCCTTGAGTGATAGGATCGATGAATGATATATGATTTACATGATTATAAAAATAAAATCCGAAACCATAATTATTTGAAAAAAACTAATTCAAATATCAGGAAAACAGAGAAAATCCTTTTATATATTTCAATTACACTTGCATATCCTTAGACATTTTCGTCCCGATTTGCAATCCCTCCGATAATACCCGAGTCGGTGGGATAAATTCATCCATGTGGCCATCCAAGTGATGATGATGTAGGCCGTCAAGTTCGTGGACCGACCAGTGCCACCTTCACCGAGCCAGGTGACCGAGCCGAGCTCAACCCACTACAACAAAACAATTAAAGTGAGTGCTCCACTCAACATTCTTCCACTAAATTGATCCAATTCACGGTGGCAGACCAAGGTGCCACTGTCAACACGTCAACGGACAAGTCATTGAATATTTAATATGTTGATTCATTTTTCAGCCCTAATTTGCACTAAGAATTAGTAGTTTATATATATAACTAACATTAGAAAAAAAAGTGCCTTTAATTAATCAAATAGATTATTTCTTCTATTTAACTATACCCCATGTCCCATACATCACAATGCAAAAATCAATTCAAATATTCTATTTCAATTTAGCATTGCATTTTATTAATACACACCAAGTACTACATTTAAGAAACTAACTAACTTATACACCTGAGAAATATATAAATACAAATTGCAATGCAAAATTTTATTTTAAATTAAAATAGAAGATCCAAATTATACACAAATTAACAGGGTTTTCACTGTAATCCTTTGACTTTTGGCATAATATATATTTATCCACTGAGATTATGGGATGATCTGTGTTTGTTGCCTGATAATTTCCATCAACTCCATCATTTTGTTAAATAATGAAATGAACCCTACTAAATGGTGCAATTTATGGGCAGCCCACTTAATCTTGCCTCATTTGGTGGAGACCCCATCAACAATTTTCATCACATTTGCAACTATATATACATGCATAATTAAACACCAACCCTCCTCACTCTAATCCCAACAATTTGATCATTGATCAAACTTCTTCGCAGCAAAAATTATACCATCCATCGAGCACTCTAGAGTAAGCAAAATTTTCTCTTTAATATTTCATTACACTAATACTTGCTTAATATAGCTAGTATTATGTTTTAGCATACGAGATCTCTTATTCCCTATGGTAATTTCATCTGAGACTTATATTCAATTCACCAAATGAATATCATACGTAAAAATGATGTTATTATTGTACATGTGGTGTTCGCCTATATATAGTCTGTTAAAACACCAACTAAAATGCCATACAAAATATATAGGAGATCAAACTAGTGGTATAAACAAATCAAGTACAATCGAATTAATACAGAATTTTCAGGTTTGTTTGGATTTCATCGAGCTTTAAAAATTGTGTTTGAGTATGATATGATTATTAGTTGAATCAAACTTGAACGAGCTTTAATGATCCTAACAGAATCGAGCTCGAGTAACTTGTTCTTACACATATCATATTACCTTTTTATTAATCGAGTCGAAGCTCGAACCGAGCTTATATATTTTATTAAACGAAAAAGTATGTTCAAGCGTGGTCTGTTATTTTAATGAACCACTCAAATTAGCTTTTAACGATCGATCTCGAATCAAATATTAATTTGGTTCGTCTTTTCAGCCCTAGATCAGATCAGATGTTTTAGCCTCAAAAAAACAAAACAAAAAAATGAAAAATATACTTGTGGAAAGATTCTTACAACCACAAGATATATGTATATATCTAGCATATGAGGATATATACTCTTAATTTTGATTCTTCCTTTGAATTTCTATAAATTGCAGGGTACATGCAAAAAATGGCTAAAATGAGGATGTTTGTGGTTGTTCTACTGATACTGATGATGAGCTCTTGCTTGGCGAATGCCGCAAGAAGAGTCGTCATGGCCGAAAAGCACGAGGCTGATGAGCAACAAAAGAAGGTAACATCAATGGAGGATAATGGTGATGATAATGGTTTGAATGGGGAGAACCACCATGCCTACTCCATACCCGACTTTAATAGGCAAGGTGGTACAAGTCCTGGAAGAGATTAATTAATGAGAGTACTGTGTGTTTATGTATGTGTAATATATATACACATACATATATAGAGAGGGGAGGAGAGACTATATATATACTCGCATGTATATAGTTTGAAATAAGGTGCTTTTGTTGAGGTATTTGGCATCCTTGTGTAGTAGTGTACCAATGTAATATGATGGTTTGATGAGGAGTTGTGTACTTAGTTAAATATGGTGTGAGCATTTGATTTTGTTAAACACAAAAATTTCTATGGGACGGTCTTATGGATATAATCCACGAGACAAATCCTATTTCAAATAGAATTTAACCAGAACCCAAACTCATGAAAAGAATCCATATTTTTGTGTTTATAAGGATTTGTCACATGAACTTAGATCTATAAGACAAGCTCCTATAAAACTTCATATTTGTTAAAAATGGTGAGATGAGTTGTCTATATATATATATATATATATATATATATATGGAGAGGATCCTGTGAGATCATAATCTTAGGTGAGACCGTAGGGACACATCTACACCATCCAAAAATAATAATAGAAGGCTAAGATCTAGCAAATTTTTGTAGCCTTAAAAAATAGTGAAAAAACGCCCAGGGGTATAATAGGTATTGTAAAATTAGACCAAAAATAACTGTCCAGCTAATTAATGCTAATTGTAAGGGGTGAAATCTGCTTTTTGATCACGTATCCTAGAATCAAGGATTCACCACCTCCTTCTCCTCCCTCATGCCAAAAACCTGCAGAACTAGAGAACCCATCGATATCCATTGAAATCTTCATTTCTACTAGCAAAATCATCACATATTGAATCGCATACATATCGAAAACCAATCCAGCAAACAACACGTTAGGCGGAATCATCGCACTTTTTTTGCATATTTGGAATATATATTGTATAGTTAGAGTAATTATGTGGCATAAAAATTATCAGATATCAATAATTAATTTAATTTTAGAATACACACCGTGATTTTCATCGTATATACAAAAAATCAATGAAAGCAAATGCATGTTGAAATCTAACTATTTGCATAATATTCAATTTGATTAAGAAAAAAACTTGCATAAGAAATTTTAATAATGTGCTGATTTAGAATAGGGATATTGCATATATATATATATATATATATAGCTTTGTTAATGTGTATACTTAGAACTAAACAAGTAAAATATTGAAATACATTAGGGATTGGTCCTTATAATTTATACCATGCATACTACATATTTATGTTCTGTATGTATAGTGTTCCATATTTGCATATTTAGTATGTACAAATTGTATTACATTAACATTCACTTTGAGAAATAAAAATTCTAATAATGTGCTTACTTAGAATAGTAAATTTGCATATATAAGTTTATTGATGTGTATACTTAGAACAAAATAGGTAAATATTGTAATGCATTATGCATTGTGCCTTATAATTTATATTCTGAATACTACATATCTATGTTCTGCATGAATAGTGTTCTAAATTTACATATTTAGTATGTTCAAAGTGTGTTACATTATAATATACAAATTGTGTTTTGCCAGAACAAGCACCAGGTTTGTAAGCAAGTTTGAAAAAAACTGACCAAAAAATTACGAGAGATAGATATGGTAAGATTTTTGTTAACAAAATATTATTAATAAATTTACACTATTAACCTGTCATTAAAATCGAAAATACATAATTACCCTTAAAACTCCACTTAATTAGGCGGTTTACCAAAAAAAAAAAAGAAAAATTTGGACCATTATTACTTTCAATCTAATTCCCACGATATGTCTCTACGATCACACCTAAAGAACTTGGTATGATTTGATTCAGTCCCTATATATACATATACACACTTATCAAGGGCTATCCCCTATTTTAAATGTAAATTTCATCATGTATTCCAATATCATCATTACAAAAAATTTGTAAATTTATATATAATTATATATAATGTGTTATATATATATAAATTTTGTAAAAAAATGTTAGATGGGCCATCAAAACAATTGCTTGAGACTCAAATAATATTATTTGTAAACAATAATTTCCAAAAAAATAAAAATAAAAAATAAGAAATTGAATGAATTTCTTCTCCAATCTCTAGAAATATATTCTACCATTCTCTCTCTTTTGTACAACTAGACTGCAACAACAGATCTCTCTGACTCTCTTGTTGACTATACCAGTTATTGTAGCATCAGCAGAAAGTAGTTTTTCAGAATAAAATTGAGTCATATTTGCATTCAACTATGTCCCAAGAAAGATTTAATGAGTTAGCAATTTTTGTTTTTTAATTTTACCTATTTTTAAGCTCATTTTGTTCATGTGTTGTTTCATATATTATTTTTATATAGTTTTCAAAGTTGTTATGTTGTTTTTTGATTGTTTCATATTTTTAATGCACTTGATGGAAAATTCAATTATGTTTTCTATGTATTCATCTGTTGTTTCTATATTATTTCAATATATTTTTATATTAAAATGTGTTGTTTATTTGTGTTTTTTGATTGTTTGCAAGATTTTGAGATGAAATTGATTACTTAATGATATAAGAATTTGTATTTCACTAAAATTTTATCACATTCGAAATAACCTTAAAACGTAAAAAAAACAAGCGAACGTAAAAAAATCTGAAAAAACACGTGAGCATAAAAATGCCCAAAATGTCTTTTTGTTTTTCCTCTTTTTGTGTGGGAATATTGGTCATCAATTGGGACATATCCTTAGAAATTAAATAAAATCGATAGCCTAAAGTCAACCGGCCCTGGTTCTTTCACAAAAAAACCTGAACAGGCCCAGTCCTTTCCCAAATATAGCAGATCCGGTAAATTACGGACAAAAATAGCACTCTTCAGCGTACTGCAACATCTCCTCTCCAAAAATCACAGTGTTGATCAAAACAACATCTCTGATCAAAAATACAATTCTCCCATCTCAAATATTAACGAAAAATAGAGGACACGCACAGATACGAGGAAAACAAATCGAGGGAAAAATACAGGACTGTTCGAGATCACAATTCAAGTTCAACATCAAGAAGAAGAAAGAAGACCAAAACAGGTAAAAACAACGCGATCTGTTTATCTTGTTCTGAGAATACCTTGTTTAGATATATTTCATGATTTTACAGATAGAAATTTAGGATTCAATCTGTATTGACTGATATTGACATTAAATTGAACCAGTAATTTTGCATGCAAATCCAAAAACATGGCAGTTGTGAGCTTCAAAATGCATATTTTGTTCGAATTATGATCCAAAATTCTACAAAAATTGCTTCTCGTGATTATCTAGGAATAAATCATGTGAATCTGAAAAAAACTGAATGCAGTACGTTACGTGATTGTTTCACATATGTTTCTTTCTTGTTTCACATATGTTTAGTTTATGTTTCGCAATTGTTTCGTTCGTCTAATACAGCACATTGCTTCTTGACATACATAAACAATGTTTCATTTATGTTTCTTGTATGTTTCACTTAGCCAACTTTTCATTGAATTCCACAGTTGCATGGAGAATATCCCAGTTGTCGTATACCACAATGGACAATGGGGAGAAAATAGAGAGTATAAGAACATTGAGATAACAAGAATACTCATTTCAATGGGCAGCATATTCAGCACACTAAAGGAAATATTGGAACAACAAATTCAATATAAAAAATATGTAGAAGCTATGCAGATTAGATACAAATTGACAGAGACTCTGCCACCATTGAAGATTGAAAGTGATTACAATATCAAATTCTACCTGGAAGTGAAAAGCAAAAAAACGGACTGGATGAAGTTTCCTTTGTACATAGACATAGTAAGAAACGAACCGAGCTTGGAAATAACAACACATCAAAATATAACGGAAGGAACGAGCAACATGTCTATAGAGAGCTCACTGAAGGAAAACATGGGCCAAAACGCGATTGACTACATCGACTATACAAACCTCATTAGCAGAAATGTGGTGGGAGAAGAAGACACGATGGAAATTCAAGAAAGTACACATGCTGAAGAACAATTCCAAGAGGGAGATGTACCTACAACACCAAGGAGGAATTGATCAAACAACTCAGTTGTTATGCGTTGAAACATCATTTCCAATATAAGGTGAAGAGGTTGTGCAAGCAGAAATACTACGTAAAGTGTATCGATGAAAATTGCAATTGGCATGTGAAAGCATCTTCCACATCAACAACATTCATAGTAAGAGAGCACGAAAGAACACACACATGTCCGCTGGATAAGAGGATGAACGACAATAGGCACGCTACGGCAAAAATAGTTGGGGACCTTATCAAATCAAAGTACCTCAACAACATCAAAACAGTCTATATGCCAACAGATATAATTAGAGACATGAAGGACGAGCATGGAATAAGTCTCGACTACAAAAAGGCATGGAGATCGAAAGAGAAAGCGCTGGAGGTAATAAGGGGAAGGCCGAATGAGTCTTATCAGAAACTACTGGTTTACATGTACATGTTGGAGGAAACGAATCCCGAATCGATCACTAAAATATCAAGAAAGGAGGATGACACGTTCCTATTCTTGTTCATGGCTATCAGTGCATCAATAAATAGATGGGGCACTGCAGGCCTGTAATTGTTGTTGACGGTACGTTCCTGAAAGCAAGTTATGGGGGGACTTTGTTGTCTGCCTGCACATAGGATGGTAATGGGAGAATTTTTCCATTGGCTTTTTCAGTAGCGGATTCTGAGAATGATAGGAGTTGGGTGTATTTTTTCACAAAGATAAAACAAACATTTGGTCTCAGGGAACGGATGTGCATAGTCTCAGACAGACACTTGAGTATCGACACAACAATAAAGGAGGTACATAATGTAAATATTTCTTTATATGATGTTTCACGTTTGTTTCTTATATGTTTCTTTCATGTTTCACATATAGTTTCAAAAATATTCCACTTTACAAATATCTCACAAGTATATTATTTTAACGATCAGGTACATCCTGAGGTCTCTCACGGGTTGTGCACGTATCATCTCATGAACAATTTGAAGGCAAACTTCAAAAGAAAAAACAAATAAATACGAGATCTGTTCATAAAAAGAGCAAAATCATACATGAATGAAGAGTTCCAAAAGCAAATGTATGCACTTGACGGGCGTAAACAATGAATTAATTAGACCTTATTTGTCCATCATCGGCTACGAGAAATGGACACGGCTCTACTGTCAGAGCAAACGATACTTTGTCATGACTTCAAACATCGCAGAATCAGTGAATGCAGCGACAGTGGCCGGGATAGACCTACCGGTAACAGCTTTGCTCGAATACTTGAGATCTTTAGTTCAAGATTGGACGTGCAGACATCAGATTGAAGCAAAATCAACATACACAAGGATGACAAAAAGAGTGAAAAGTATATGGGGAAAACTACACCATTTCACTAAATTTAAGGGTAATTTAATGCAAACTTTCAACAGATGGTCCATTGTTTCAAACATGTTTCTTATACGTTTCATTTATGTTTCAGGTGAAACGATCAAATGACTTTATCTTCAAAGTCACAGAAGCTGAGAAAATATTTGATGTGGACCTGGAAAAAAGGACTTGCACATGCAACAAGTTTCAAATGGATAAAATTCCTTGCCCACATGCTTTAGCGGTAGTAAAATATTTGAATGTAGATCCGTACCAATACTGTTCCGCATACTACATGAAGAAAACAATTGAAACGACTTATTTGGAAACAGTATATCCAATCCCACATGAAGGTACCTAGGTCCTGCCAGAAGAAATCAACACAATGAAGATTCTACTGGCGGAAGGCAAGGCAAAATCTGGAAGGCCAAAGAAAAGAAGACATAAGGCAGCTTGGGAGAAAAGAGCCAAAACCAAATGTGGTAGATGTGCGGATCCTAGTCATAATAGAAAAACATGAAGGAATCAACCAAAAACAAAATAGGACTCATAATAGTATATTACTATTACGAATATACGTGTAATTGATACAGCTTCCACATATAGAAAATCAAAAGCAAATTGTTTCTATGTTTTTTCAAATATGTTTATTACAATAAGTGACAAAACAAATATTTGTTTCGAATGTGTTTCAGATATATTTCTATTGCACAACAAAACCATTTACCAAATGGAGACGATAAGAAACATAACACAAAATGCACATAATTTGAATCCCAAACCAAACAACATCAATACATTAATCGAAAAATATCTCATAACTCGCCAAATGCGCAAATTGTTCAAAAACGTACAACCAACAAAATCTAATCAATCATCGAAAAAGCTTGACCAATAACGATCCAAATCCTCCAAGAAAAGCTATTATAAATACCAAATATTCCATACTACTAAAAGTACCAAACTTAAGACAAATTTGTTCAGATGGTTACACAAATTATCAAGATTTTTGTAACAACAATTCCCTACAATCCTTGGGGGCAGAATTTCAATGTCATTTTATCGCTGTCGTCCTCGTCGCCGTTTTTTTTCTTCAGCTTCGCATGATTGTAGTGCAAATGATTAAACCTTGACCGCTCATTATCTACGTCAAACGCCTCGACATCCATTTTCTTCCCATCAACAAAATACTACGTATAACATGCAACAAAAACGCCATAGTCACTACAAAACGAAATAAAGGAATGGACAGTCAGACATATAAAACAACAAAAATAAAAACAACAAAAAAGAACAAACAAATCGAACATACATAGAAAAAATGTACTTGGCAGTTGGTCCGCAAAGGAATGTCTTTCACAATGACTTTCATAGTAGAATTCGGATCACGAATACGCACCACTCGCTAAGAATAGCATTGAGATGGACACCATAAAAAAGGCTACCAGGACGGGGAACCTAGGAAGGAGATAGTTGTAAGCTTTCACAACTTCAACAATGACTTTAAGAGAATCATCCGTCTTCAACGAATTGTATAGATAGATAGTTCTCTCCTTCACGCTCAATTGTCCCATTACCCAATGCTCCATATCAATGCAATGAAAAGGAGATCAAGATGTGATCAACTTCCGACCATGGTCGTCCGCACGCTATATCATATCCCATGATATAGTCCACAACTGTGGTATTGACATTGATCATGGACATATCAAAATATTTCTTCTTTATTTTGTTCACTTGGCAATATTTCTTATAAATTTTTTGGATGCACCGGTCAAATATCAAATCCGTCGTTGTGAATGTCACATCACTATGCCCGTATAGGAACTTCTTCCTTAGATAATAGAAAAACACATCAATATGCTGCAAAATGAACGCAAAAACACAATAAAAAACAGAAGGTACAATTAAAAAACAACATGAAAGACAATAAAAACTTACAGAAGAAGCCAAGTACTCATCAACATAATACGGGTTGTGAAACCATGACTTCGACTTCACTTCAGCAGACACCAAGTTTCAAGAAGGCTCAACTTTGTCATCTTCCCGAAAGTATCGATTCGAGTTGAAAAAGAGTATCAAATAAACACAAAAACAAAAACCACAAACTAATCACAAATTTATACACATTTATGTAATTGTTTCATATATGTTTCAAAATTGTTTTCAGATAGTTATTAATTACAAATATGAAAATAATAAAGGTGTATACCCTTGAGAATCAAACCCTTTGCAAGCGGTCGTTCAAACCATCGACAGCCAGGCCCTTATCCCGAACCTTCAACCATATTTCGTCCATCGAGCACCTTCCCTTAACAAGGGCTTTGGAACTTTCGCAAGATTCACAACGGCATCTTTGTCGCCGGCGTCTTAGAATCCCAATCACGGCGTCCAGCGGGTTCACCACCTTCGCGAGTGACAACATCACCGGAAGACTCAAAGTTAGTGGTGAATGAAGTTCTCACCGCGATGGACGGTTTTGAAACCTTCTTCATAGAAGGAGACAGATCGGAGAGACACCAATGGACTTTTCAAAGCACCACCAAAAAAAAAAAAAAGCAAAACAATAGAAAGGGGAATAAAATAACAAAAGAACAAACATAATCCAAAAACAACAAAATAACGAAACTATAATTTAAATACACCTTCCCAGTAGTACAACTTGGCTTGCATTTGTTCAATATATCGTCAATTTGAGAAGTGTAGGATTGTCAAGTTCACGAGAACTAAGGAATTCTGCTCTCCCCACCATCTCGCTTGATTACTAAGCTGAACCTTCTCAATCTCACCCACGGTCCTTACTTGATTAATCAAGCACCTTCTCCATCTCGTTATCGTCTTTCTTGATTCATCAACAACGTTATCCATACTCTGTTCCTCGGGCATACAACTAGTTCCGTTGGGGAATCTGGAAAAAATGATGACACCTTTGGTGAAGTTTGTTTTGAGTCTTTGCGGAGGGAGTTGCGGCTGGGTGCGTTGGTGAGTTTGGAGCAGTATGGATAATGTGGTTGATGAATCAAGGAATGACGGTAGCGAAATGGAGAAGGTGCTTGATGAATCAAGTAAGGACCGTGGTGAGATTGAGAAGGTTGCTGATGAGTCGAGCAAAAACGGTGGAGAGGAGTAGAAATTCCTTAGTTCTCAGGAACTTGACGATCTCACCCCTTCTCAAATGACGATATATTGAACAGTGCAAGCCAAGTTGTACTGGGGAAGGTGTGTTTAAATTATAGTTTCTGTTATTTTGTTGTTTTTGGATTCTGTTTGTTCTTTGTTATTTCATTCCCCTTTGTTTTTTTTTGTTTCAGGGTGCTTTGAAAAGTCCAGTTGGTGTCTCCTCCGATCTGTCTCATTCAATGAAGAGGGTTTCGAAATCTTCCGTCGCGGTGAGAACTCCATTCACCACTAACTTTGAGTCTTCTGGTGATATTGTCGCTGAAGGTGGTGAACCTGCGGACGTCGTGATTGGATTGGAAGACACCGGCGACAAAGATGCCGTTGTGGATGCTGGCGAAAAAGTTCCAAAGCCCTTGGTTAAGGGAAGGTGCTCGGTGGACGAGAATATGGTTGAAGGTTCGGGGATAAGGGCCCTGTCGGATGGTTTGAACGACGGCTTGCGGAAGGGCTTGATTCTCAAGGGTATACACCTTTACTATTTTCATATTTGTAATTAATAACTATTTGAACTAATTGTGAAACAATTTTGAAACATATATGAAACAATTACATAAATGTGAATAAATTTGTTATTAGTTTGTTGTTTTTGTTTTTGTGTTCATTTGATACTCTTTTTCAACCGAATCGATACTCGGAGGAAGATGACAAAGTTGAGCCTTCTTTGAAACTTGGTGTCTGCGAAGTGAAGTCGAAGTCATGGTTTCACAGTCTGTATTATGTTGATGAGTACTTGGCTTCTTCTGTAAATTTTTATTGTCTTTCATGTTGTTTTTTGAATTGTACGTTCTATTTTTTTATTGTGTTTTGTGTTCATTTTGCAACATATTGATGTGTTCTTCTACTATTTGAGGAATAAGTTCCTGTATGGGCATAGTGTTGTGACATTCACAACGACGGATTTGATATTTGACCAGTGCATCCAAAGAATTTACAAGAAATATTGCCAAGTGAACAAAAGAAAGAAGAAACATTTTGATCTATCCATGATCAATGTCAATACCACAGATGTTGACTAGATCATGGGATAATATATAGCGTGCGGACGGTCATGGCCGGAAGTTGATCACATCTTGTTCCCCATTCATTGCATTGATATGGAGCATTGGGTAATGGGACGGTCTAGTGTGAAGGAGAGAACTATCTATCTATACAATTCGTTGAAGACGGATGATTCTCTTAAAGTCGTTGCTGAAGCTGTGAAAGCTTACAACTCTCTCCTTCCTAGGTTCCTATCATTGGTAGTCTTTTATGGTGTCCATCCCAATGCTATTCTTGGCGAGGGTGCATATTTCGGTGATCCAAGTGCTATGAAAGTCGTTCTTTGGAAAAACATTTCTTTGCGCACAAGAAGACGTTTTTCTATGTATTTTCGATTTGTTTGTTCTTTTTTGTTGTTTTATATGTCCGACTATTCATTCCTTCATTTCTTTTTGTAGTGACTATGGCGTTTTTGTTGCGTGTTACGCGGAGTATTTTGTTGCCGGGAAGAAAATGGATGCTGAGGCATTTGACGTAGAGAATGAGCGGTCAAAGTTTAATCATTTGCTCTACAATCACGCGAAGCAGAAGCAACCAAACGGCGACGAGGACAACATCGACATTGAAATTCTGCCTCCACTCCCTAAGGATTGTAGGGAATTATTGTTACGAAAATCTTGATAATTTGTGTAACCACCTGGACAAATTTGTCTTAAGTTTGGTAATTTTAGTAGTATGGGATATTTGGTATTTATAATACCTTGTCTTGGAGGATTTGGATCGTTATTGGCTGTTTTGATGATTGATTAGATTTTGTTGGTTGTACGTTTTGAACAATTTGCAGACGAGTTATGAGATAATTTTCAGTTAATGTATTGATGTTGCTTGGTTTGGGATTCAAATAATTGTGCGTTTTGTGTTACGTTTCTTATCGTCTCCATCTGGTAGATGGTTTTGTGGTGCAATAGAAACATATCTGAAACACATTTGAAACAAATATTTGTTTTGTCATCTTATTGTAAGAAACATATTTGAAACAACATAGAAACAATTTGCTTTTGATTTTCTATATGTGGAAGTTGTATCAATTACACGTATATGATAGGTGCACAGCCCGTGAGAGACCTCAGGATATACCTGATCGTTAAAATAATATACTTGTGAGATTATTGTAAAGTGGAATGTTTTTGAAACTATATGTGAAATATGAAAGAAACATATAAGAAACATATGTGAAACATCATATAAAGAAATATTTACATTTTGTACCTCCTTTATTGTCGTCTCGATACTCACATGTCTGTCTGAGACTATGCACATCCATTCCCTAAGACCAAAGGTTTGTCTTATCTTTGTGAAAAACCACACCCAACTCCCATCATTTTCATAATCCACTACTGAAAAAGCCAATGGGAAAATGCTCCCATTGCCATCCTGTGTGCAGGCAGACAACAAAGTCCCCCCATAGCATGCTTTCAGGAAAGTACCGTCAACAACAATTACAGGCCTGCAGTGCCTCCATCCTTTTGTTGATGCACTGATAGCCATGAACAAGAAGAGGAATGTGTCATCCTCTTTTCTTACTATTTCAGTGATCGATTTGAGATTCGTTTCCTCCAACATGTACAAGTAAGCCGGTAGTTTCTGATAAGACTCATACGGCCTTCCCCTTATTACCTCTAGCGCTTTCTCTTTCGATCTCCAGCCCCTTTTGTAGTCGAGACTTATTCCATGCCCGTCCTTCATGTCTCTAATTATATCTGTTGGCGTGTAGACTGTTTTGATGTTGTTGAGGTACTTTGATTTGATAAGGTCCCTGACTATTTTTGTCGTGGCATGCTTATTGTCGTTCATCCTCTTATCCAGCAGACATGTGTGTGTTCTTTCGTGCTCTCTTACTATGAATGTTGTTGTCCCTAATGTGGAAGATGCTTTCAAATGCCAATTGCAATCTTTGTCGATACACTTTACGTAGTATTTCTGCTTGCACGACCTCTTCACCTTATATTGGAAATGATGTTTCAATGCATAACTAAGCTGTTTGATCAATTCCTCCTTAGTGTTGTAGACATCTCCCTTTTGGAATTGTTCTTCAGCATGTGTACTTTCTTGAATTTCAATCGTGTCTTCTTCTCCGACCACATTTCTGCTAATGAGGTTTGCATAGTCGATGTAGTCAATCGCGTTTTGGCCCATATTTTCCTTCAGTGAGCTCTCTATAGACATGATGCTCGTTCCTTCCGTTACATTTTGTTGTGTTGTTATTTCCAAGCTCGGTTCGTTTTTTACTATGTCTATGCACAAAGGAAACTTCATACAGTTTGTTTCTTTGCTTTTCACTTCCAGGTAGAATTTGAGATTGTAATCACTTTCAATCTCCAATGGTGGCAGAGTCTTTGTCAATTTGTATCTAATCTGCATAGCTTCTACATCTTTTTCGTATTGAATTTGTTGTTCCAAGATTTCCTTTAGTGTGCCGAATGTGCTACCCATTGGAATAAGTATTCTTGGTATCACAAAGTTCCTATACTCTCTATTTTCTCCCCATTGTCCATTGTGGTATACGACAGCTGGAATATTTTCCATGCAACTGTGGAATTCAATGAAAAATTGACTAAGTGAAACATACAAGAAACATAAATGAAACATGTATGAAACAATGTTTATGTATGTCAAGAAGCAATGTGTTGTATTAGGCGAATGAAACAATTGTGAAATATAAACGAAACATATGTGAAACAAGAAAGAAACATATGTGAAACAATCACGTAATGTACTGCATTCAGTTTTTTCCAAATTCACACGATTTATTCGTAGATAATCACGAGAAGCAATTTTGTAGAATTTTGAATCATAATTCGAAAAAAAATAAGCATTTTGAAGCTTACAACTGCCAAGTTTTTGGATTTGCATGCAAAATTATTGGTTCAATTCAATGTCAATCTCAGTCAATACACATTGAATCCTAAATTTCTATCTATAAAATCATAAAATATATCTAAACAAGGTATTCTCAGGACAAGATCAACAGATCCCGTTGTTTTTACCTATTTTGGTCTTCTTTCTTCCTCTTGATGTTGAGCTTGAATTGTGATCTCGAACAGTCCAGTATTTTTTCCTCGATTTGTTTTTGTTAGAATTTGGCCCAATTATGTAATGGTCCATTTCGTATTTGTCCAGACCCCATTTGGGACTAAGCCCAAAATGCAACCAACCTGCAATTCTCACCCGGTGCAACCCGACCTGAGATTAAAACCGCGGATCCTTTTATTTATCCTAACCGTCCATTTTGTGGTTTTAATCCACACCATTTGTTCCCCACTTAAATACCACTTTACCTCCAAAACCTAACAAGACTAACACTCAGATTTCAAATAGTATCATCCATCTCCTCGATTTGCAGCGGCTATTGTGCTCTCTCTAAAATCTCTGTCAGCTCTTTACGATTCTTTGTGAATCCCTTGTGAGCTTTGAGTGTTTGTGAGGATTGTGTGTTCGATTGAGCTTATGAGTGTCCGTTCGTTTTCGGCGATTTGGAGATCTAGGGTTTTGGGCTTATTTCTCCGGTAGGGTTTTTGGGTGATTCGAGGGTTGGACAGTTGTGGGCTTTGGTGTCTTGGTGGTGGCCAACTTTGGGTGCATCCGGTTTCGTAGTCGACAGTAAAGGGACCGCTACACACAACCTGAGCCTAAGTCTCGTTCGACCACTAAGCATCATGCTTCAAACAGTGGTTCGTGTTCTTCAAGCCCATTTTCAGTCCGGCTCCGACGGTTTAAAGGGTTTATAGTTCTTTGTAGTTTTTAGGCTTTTGTAGTCTTTAGCTTTTGGCTTTTGTTTGTGCTTCTTTACTTCGGCTTGAATGGGAAAGTGTCTTCCCTTGTGCGTTTGCATCGCAAGGCTTTATTTTCTGGTTTATTGCTTTTGTAGAAAAAGGCATGTAATCCCTAATCCCCACCCCATAGACTGCAACTTATAATAGTTTATTCATTAGCTAGTGTAAAATGGCTATGGCGTACGGGCTCGACAGCGGGGTCGAAACCTAACAGTGGTGTCAGAGCATCCCCCGATGTGGCTGTACGAAATCCTTACCCTAGGGTTTCGCTCTGGTAAAGAGACTTAATCTCCCATTTTACTGTTTTTACTAGTGTAGCCGCTTGCCGCGGGTTTATCATTTTCCTAGTGTAAATACCGCTTGCCACGGTTTATTTGCTAGGTTTTTATTGCTGGGATTCTGTGTGGTCCCATATCTGCCTTATTTGCTCTTACGTGGTTGATCGTCTTTTCAGTTTTCTATTTAGTATTAAAGGAACTCCGAGCGAAAAAACTGTTTGACCCTATATCGCGATTGTAGTGGAATCCTGTGGTGCCAGGGGTTTCCTATTTGTTGCCTTTATTGGCGTTTCTGCTGTATTCTGAATTTTTCTGTGTGTTGTTGCTTGTTCTGTGATTATAACTTGCTTTGTGTGCCTTATGTTTTCTGAAAACTGTTGTGTTTTTTGTGAAAATGGATGTGCCTAGTTATAATCTTGAACCGTTTAATGAAAAAGCTGATTTTTCGATTTGGCAATAAAAAATGAAAGGTATTTTAATCCAGCAAAAAGTTTATAAGGCAGTTAGTGGTGTTTATGCTGAAAATGATACCGCTGAAAAGAAACTTGAAATTGATGAGTAAGCTTATTCTTCTATTATTTTGAACCTTTCAGACTCTGTGATTAGAAAAGTTGGTAAACTTGCTTCGACAAAAGCTTTGTGGGAAAAATTAGAAGAATTGTATACTGAAACTTCTTTGCATAGTAAGTTGTTTTTGCTTGAAAAAAATTTTCAGTTTTAAACTTGACTTAAACAAAGAGATTGATGAAAATTTGGATGTGTTTACCAAATTAATTCAAGATATTACGTTGACGGGTGATAAGAATATTGATGATTATACTCCGATTGTTCTTTTGAATGTTATTCATGTGTCTTATGGTGATGTTAAACCGCTATTAAGTATGGTAGGGACACGATCACACTTGACATCTTTGTTGTGAATGGCTTTAAAAGCAAAAAATTGGATTTAAAAGTCAATAAGTTCTAGGCAAAATTCTGGTGAGGCTATGCATGTGAGAGGACGTTCTCAAAATAGGTTTAATAAAACTGGTAATAATAACAACTAGAAATTTGCTAAGAAGAAAGGAAAGAGTAAGTCTATGTCTAATTCTAAAAAAAAATCAGAAGTGCTATGAATGTGGTCAAAGTGGTCATTATGTTAGGGAATGCCCTAATAAAAGAGGAAATCAGGATTTTAAATAAAATGAGCATGTTAATATGGCTTCTACGAGTGAAAATGTGCATGATGTCTTTATGGTTTATGAAAATTGTGCTGATGTGAATTATGTGCATTCGAATTCTATGTGTGAAACTAAATGTCTTGTTGATTCTGGTTGCACTTTTCATATGACACTTTTTAAAAGGTTGTTTTCTAATTATAAAGAAGTATTGCATGGTTTTGTGTCATTGGCTAATCAAAAACAGTGTAATATTGTTGGAATTGGTGATGTATGTTTAAAATTTGATTCGGCTATGTTTTGACTTTGAAAAATGTGAGGCATGTGCCCGATTTGTGTAGCAATCTGATTTCGTGTCTTGCTCTTGAGGATGATGGTTTAGAGGGGAAATGGGGAAAAGACTTAATGAAAATTTTAAAGGGTAACTTGGTAATTTTCAAAGTCGTTAAAAGAAGAAATTTGTATGTTTGCTTCTTTGAACTTGAATCTAGCCTGCAAAATTCAAGTGAATGTTGTGTGTGGCTCTGAAAATGACAAAACTAATTTATGGCATAAACGTTTAGGTCATATGAGTTCTAAAGGGTCTTGAAATTTTGCAAAAAAATGGCTATTTTGGAAAAGATAAATTGTCTTGTACGCCATTTTGTGATTCTTGTGTTCTAGGCAAACATTCTAAAGTTAAATTTCATGTTTCCTCTTCTCCGAATAAATCTGCATGTTCTGAAATTCTTGAGTTGCATGCCGATGTGTGGGGTCCTGCGAGTGTTACTACTCATGGTGGCTCTAGGTATTTTCTTTCTGTTATTGACGATTTTTCAAGAAAAGTTTGGGTGTTTTTGTTGAAAAACAAATCAGGTGTGTTTGATGTGTTTAAACAGTGGAAAACTTTAATTGAAAATCAAGCAGGATAGAAAATTAAAATCCTAAGAAATGATAATGGACTTGAATTTTGTAATCAGTTGTTTGATAATCTGTGTGCTGAATTTGGTATAAAACGGCATAAAACAATCTCGTATACACCGCAGCAAAACTGTGTAGTGGAACGAATGAATCGAACTTTACTTGAAAGGGTGAGAAGTATGCTTGCATGTTCTGGACTTTCAAAAAAGTTTTGGGGTGAAGTTGTTTTAACTGCTTCTTATGTGATTAATCGATCTCCTTTTGTGCGTTTAAGTGGTAAAATACATGAATCTGTATTTACGGGTAAGGAAAATGATTTTTCTAACTTGAAAGTGTTTGGATGTTCTGCGTTTGCACATCAAAAACTTGATAAACTTGAACCTAGGGCTGTAAAATGTGTTTTTCTTGGTTACCCCGAAGGTGTTAAAGGTTATAGGTTGTGGTTAAAATCTCAACCTGGTTTTAAAGTCTTAATTAGTAGGGATGTGACATTTAATGAATCTGAAATGCCTTGCTTATCTATGCATATGTCTGATTCTGAAAATGGTACACCTAATAAGGTGGATCATGTTCCTAGTGTGAATATTTTTCTTAATGCTGTTGTGCATGAAAATCATGAAAATACGCATGAAACTGAACCTGTTATACCTGAAACTGAACCTGATTTGCATGATTTTGAACCTGTTTTGCCTTAAAATCATGATGATGTTGTGCATGATGAAATCATTGATGAAAATGAACCAGAAAATAAAAATTTGCATGATTATCAACTTGTTAGAGTAGGGCAAGACGAAACATTAGGCAACCTGCTAGGTTTGATGATTTTTATATGACTTCATTTGTTTTTAGTGTGTTTGACTCTATTGATAATTCTGAGCCTAAGTCTTATGAAGAATCTTTAAAATCTAAAAATTCTGCTAAGTGGTTAAATGCTATGAATGAGGAAATGAATTCTTTGCATGTTAACGATACTTGGATTATTGTGCCTAAACCTGCAAATTGTTCTATTATGGACTGTAAATGACTGTTTAAGGTGAAGAATGAATGTGAATCTATTAGATTTAAAGCTAGGTTAGTGGCTAAGGGATTTACTCAAAAAGAGGGGATAGATTATACATAAATCTTTGCTCCTGTTGTGAAGTTTACCATTGTCCGAATTATGCATGCTTTGTGTGCTAAGTTTAATTGGGAATTAAAACAAATAGATGTCAAAAGTGCATTTTTGCATGGTGATTTGGATGAAAAAATCTATATGCGGCATCCTATTGGTTTTGTTGATAAAAAGAATCCTGATTTTGTTTGTTTACTTAAAAAATCCTTGTATGGCTTGAAGCAGTCTCCTAGATGTTGGAACAAGAAATTTGATGATTGTATGCTTTCTTTGAAATTTAAACGAAGTTCTTATGATCATTGTTTGTATTTTAAAGATAATGATAAAGTGCCTGTTTTCTTGTTGATTTATGTTGATGACATGATGTTAATTAGCGCATGTGTTAAAACTGTTGAGCATGTTAAAAACTGTCTTAGTGCCAAGTTTGACATGAAATACTTGGGAGATGCTAAAAAGATTTTAGGAATGAACATTAATAAAGATAGAAAAAAACTCTGTGATTTTTCTAAATCAGATTTCTTATGTTGAAAAGATTTTGAGTAAATTTTCTATGGCTGATTCTAAACTTTGTGAATGTTCATTTGGTGATCATTTTTGTTGAGTAAAGAACAATGTCCTAAAACCGACCATGATGTTAATTCTATGAAGAATGTGCCATATTCCAATGCTATAGGAGTTAGCACTACACCCGATATCACTTATTTTGTGAGTTGCTTGAGTAGATACATGTCTAATCCTGGAATTATACATTGGAATGTTGTTAAATGGCTTTTGCGATATTCGAAACATTCCTTGAATTACAGTCTAAAATTTGTTGTGTGCGAAGATGGGGTTAAATTGAAAGGTTATGTGGATTCTAATTATGCTAATGATAGGGATAACAGAAAATCAACAACATCTTATGTGTTCACTTTGTGTGGTTCATGTGTTAGTTGGAAATCCCAGTTACAGCATGTTGTTGCATTATCTACGACTGAATCTGAGTATATTGTTGTAACTAAAGTGTTTAAAGAAGCAAATTTGCTTAAAGGTTTGATTTCTAAAATTAGTTTTCTTGATGGTAATATTGTTGTGTTATCTGACAATCAATCTGGTATTCAATTGTGTAAGAATCTTGTTTTTCATGATAGAACTAAGCATATTGATGTGAGGTTTCATTATAGTCGTGACATTATTGCTAAAGGCTTAGTTAATTTTTTAAAAAACCTTCCGAATTTAATCCTGCTGATATGGGAACTAAATGCTTGCCCGTGAGTAAATTTTTGACATGTCTAAAAATTTTGAATTTTGATGCAGGTATTTGTTATAAACTGTTTTGTGGCATTGTGTGTGCAATAAATGAAAAATAAAAAAAGGCGATGACGATTGTGTGTGTATGTTCCGAGTCGTGTGAAACTGAAATTGTGCCAAGGTGGAGAATGTTAGAATTTGGCACAATTATGTATTGGCCCATTTCACATTTGTCCAGGCCCCATTTGAGACTAAGCCCAAACTGCAACCAGCCCTCAATTCTCACCCGGCGCAACCCGACCTGAGATTAAAACTGCGAATCCTTTTATTTCATCCTAACCGTCCATTTTGTGGTTTTAATCGACACCATTTGTTCCCCACTTAAATACCACTTTATCTCCAAACCCTAACAAGACTAACACTCAGATTTCAAACAGTATCATCCCTCTCCCTCGATTTGCATCGGCTCTTGTGCTCTTTCTAAAATCTCTGCCAGCTCTTTTCAATTCTTTGTGAATCCCTTGTGAGCTTTGAGTTTTGTGAGGACTATGTGTTCGGTTGAGCTTGCGAGTGTCCGTTCGTTTTCGGGGGTTTGGAGATCTAGGGTTTCGGGCTTATTTCTCCGGTGGGTTTTCGGGTGACTCGAGGGTTTGGACGGTTGTGGGCTTCAGTGTCTCGGTGGTGGCCAACTTTGGGTGCATCAGGTTTCGTAGTCGACAATGAAGGGACCGCTACACACAACCCGAGCCTAAGTCTCGTTCGACCACTAAGCTTCGTGCTTCAAACAGTGGTTCGTGTTCTTCAAGCCCATTTTCAGTCCGGCTCCGGCGGTCTAAAGGGTTTACAGTTCTCTGTAGGTTTTAGGCTTTTGTAGCCTTTTGTTCGTGCTTATTTGCTTCGGCTTGAATGGGAAAGTGCCTTCCCTTATGCGTGTGCATCACACGGCTTTGTTTTCTGGCTTATTGCTTTTATAGAAAAAGGCTTGTAATCCATAATCCCTACCCCATAGGCTGCATCTTGTAATATCTTATTCGTTAGCTAGTGTAAAATGGCTATGGCATATGCGCTCGATAGCGGGGTCGATACCTAACAGTTTTCCTCGTATCTGTATGTTTCCTCTGTTTTTCGTTAATATTTGGGTTGGGAGGATTGTATTTTTGATCAGAGATGTTATTTTGATCGGCATCGTGATTCTTAGAGAGGAGATGTTGCAATACGCTGAAGAGGCTGAAGAGTGCTATTTTTGTCCGCAATTTATCGAATCTGCAATATTTGGGAAAGGACTGGGGATGATCGGGTATTTTTGTGAAAGAATCGGGGCGGGTGGGCATTGTGCGGGGATTGAGTATGAAAATGGGGTATTCATGTCATTTTCCCTTAATAATATATCACATTTAATTTCCCTTAAAAATCTTAAATTAAATTTTCTCATATGAAAAAAACAAACAATTGGGGAAAAAAAATAGGGCACAAATTTTAAAGTTCGAGTCAGGCCAAAAAAATTGGTAGAATGTGTGAAATTTGGAATAGTACTAAGAAGGAAAATATAAGCAAACAAATATAACAAATTCCGCAATATATTAGCCGCACGAAATGGTTTTCAACCCAACTTTACAAAATATTGCCCAATAGAGTGACCCTTAAACTTTAATATGAATCACTGATATTCCCACTCTAACACCCCTTTATCTTACGTTTTTGGATAATTATCAGGTTTTAATTTGTGTCAGAAATTTCAAGTTTCCTAAATTCAATTAGTACCCAGCCTTTCTCTGAGCTGTTTATTTCTACGTACCTTAATCCCAGCAACATTAATCATCCAACAAAGTCCCGAATCATCTGACCTCCAAAATGTGGCCTCAGACGACGATGATCCTCCTGCGGCTGAAACGTCGACGTTCGTTGACCGTTCTCCGCGCTTTGCCTGAGACCCAAAGTCAACGACACCGCACCCAGCCCCGCCATTTCGTGAGACGGGCGCGGCACGAACCCCATCAACGAACCGTCGATGATGCTAGACGACGGGACGTGGTACTCGATTCTCGAACGCTTTTCGTGGTTCCAGGCGTTTGGGTTAAACCTGTTGGGTTCGGGTTGATCTGATGGGGTGGCAATATTTGAACACTCCACTTGGTTATCTGGTGTAGCGGTGATCATTCGGAGCCTATTATTCAAGATTGGGTGATGTTATTTGATTTATCATCACAATTAGCAGTAATTGGGGATCTAATGTTCTTGTTTGATCTGCAGCCGCCACTCCTTTGGTTTCGAGCATGTGTATCTCTTCGACCATCGGTTTCCATACACGAACTCGGGCGTTGATGAACCAGTTCGAAACCTGAATTGGGCAGCCAAAGTTGCTTTTCATGTTACGTGTTACATAAATATTAAATATTACGTGATTAAGGGAAAATTATAAGTAATATCTCTAAAGTTTAGCCTAGTTACATTACAAGAAATTCAATTATTATTCAGAATTGCAAATACCCGGTGACATATTTCTATGTTACATATTGCAACTATTGAGGGGAGTAATTTCGTGTATATGTAATACCTCAAGGGGTATTTGTTATTTTAAAAGAGGATTTATTGCAAATTTATCATGTAACTTTTCAAGGTTGCAATTTTAATTATGCAACTTCTTCATGTGACAATTTCAGTCCTTGACGATATTACCCATAAGTTGTTTAATTGTCATAGAAATTTCGGATGATTTGGCTTAAGGATAATAGTATTTTGGGAAAAATAAAATATTGAAACACCAAGTTGAGACCAAAATCGCACAAATTAAATCAATACTTGTAGGACAAAAATTGCACATATTAAAAAGCTTATGATATCAAAATTGCACATAATCAAATTTCACGTGGCCAAGATTTCTAGTCCCCTATAGTTATGGGACTGACTTCGCCCCCCAAAGTCATAATCCTGCGTCTGCCGCTAGTCACAAATGTGAAAATGGGCGAGATGTACTAACTAGTAACTACTAACTACAATTGGAAGAAGAACAATTGATGCATGTGCCAAAATAAACAAGCAAATAAGTGGAATTTAAAGACATGCATGAATTATCTTTCAGGTATAGTTGGCAAACATCTACATTTTGCTCAAAATAAAGAAATGAACGCACATATATATGGTTTTTGGTGGGTTTTTCAAGCAAACGGGATAAGAATTCATAAACAAAAATGTACCTGGTTTCTTGTTAGGCCAGTTTGTGTGGCCAGCATATGCTTGTCAGTGTCCGTCGGATACCTTCACAAAAAAAACAAACTCAAATTCAACAAAAATGATCAGAATTAAAGTGCATAATATATGGATGATCAATTACGTTCCTTAAAAAGTGTGTGCTTTCTGTGTGTGAAAAAAAGAGGGACTCTTACGGATGAAGAAAATGGTCGAACAGCCACGCGCGCAAAATAGAGACGGCACGTTCTGGTAGGCCTCTCTGAGGCCTCCAAACATGTTGGCTATCAAGATTAATGCCTAGACTGGCTGCCCCTTTCTGCTTTTGAAAGCTATGGTCGAAGAATTTTAACATCGAAACATTGGCATCGCCTTTGTTGGTGCTTGTGCCGGCGGAATTAGGGGACGTTAATAATTCTTCTCCCAATGCGTTTCTTATGCTCTTGAGTTGATCTGTTATTGCATTCTTTAGACAACGGAAATGTTTGGAGACCGTTTTTAGAGCTAAAGAAACGTACGGAGTGGCGGCGCTAAGACCGGCCACGGATTCGAAGGACGAAACCACAATTTGCATCTGCTGATGATATTGTTTGTACCTTTTGCAAACCTTTTAGAAACAAGAACACACTTAAACGTAATCAGTGACGACGAAGCCAGGAATTTCATGTAGGGGCCCCAACTAACATTAACGTAAAAATAAAAAAAATACATAAATTGTAAACATAAAGCTATATATAAGTACTAATTTTGTTAAAGTCAATATATTGATTCAATTACATCTTAATATTCAAAAATAAATAACATAAAACAATTACAACAATATATCATTTGAGTTCAAGCTTATGGTGGAGCAAAAGAAAATATATAAAATTTTGAGAATAAGGAAAAAATCACCAAGATTTTCCAAAATTCATAAACGGGGAGAAAAAAATGAAGGAATTGAAGATTTTTCTCTTTTTCCTATTTTTTTCCTATTTATTGTATTTATTTGAAGGTTAAAAAGTGAAAATACCAAAACACTCCTAATTTTTTCAAAATTTCAGGGGCCAGTGCCCCCCGTAGCCCCAATGTAGCCTCGTCACTACATGTAATACAGTTCATAATGTAATGAAATTTGAATTATTTGTCCCTCACTGGAAAGGAAATATTGAAAATAAAAAGGGATGTTTACAAAAACTACCCCGGAGGTTTGGGGTAAATACAATAAAAAAGAAGTCAAAGAAGTTTTCAAATTACAAAATTATCCATGAGGTTTGATTTTGTCTTAATTTTAAGGGGTTGGGTGTGATGTTTCTATAAAAGAGGCTTTTGAAAACCTTTTCCTTACGAAGAGAAAAATGTAAGACAAAATCAAAAATCAAGGTGTTTTTAGTAATTCTAATCCTTCTCTGGGTTTTTTTCGTAATTACCTCAAACCTTTGGGGATAGCTTTTGTAATTATCGCAAATAAAAATGCTATAGAAGGTGAAAGAATCAATTTGAACGATTCTACTACTCTAGGTAAATTCAACAAATTGCTAATCAAGAAAGCTAATATTTATGCAACCAGTTCCATAATCAACAATGTGACGTTAGAAAACACTTGTCAGCTAGAGAATGGTAGTCACCGAACAAGGTCTTTATGTATTTAAGCTCATAACATTTTTTGCCTAAATTAAATTATTGCTTTCAAAACAACAGCTTAAGCCCCCACAAACTCACCGGCCCGGCGGGCACGTGATTTGTAGAAAAGAAAAGAAGACAGACAAAAATGTCTCACCATATACATGCAAAAAGCTAAAATTTTACAAGGACACCATCACATGTTACAGCTAATTGAGAAGGTACATGGGGTGGCCCTCTAGTACAAGTTTACCTAATCAGCTAAACTAACAGGACTTAGGGAGTGTTTGCAAAAACTTCGCTTTTAGAAGAAGTGATTTATTATAGCAGTAAGAAGTAGTTGAGAATGAGAAGTTGGTAGCGTTTGAAAATAGAATTAAAAGTTGAGAATGAGAAGTTGAGAGTGTTTGGTGAAAAAGCAAAGAAAAGTACTTATTTATATGTAAAATTCAAACTAGAAGCGTAAGTAGAATCTAAAGCACTCCATCTCCTCGCTTTTAGATTTCGATTAAATGAAGCAGAATTAGAAGCAGAAATTGGTATATGCAAACACTAAAAACTCGCTTTTTTAAGCAAAAAACTGAAAAGCACTTATTTTAAGTGTTTGCAAACACTCCCTTAATATCATAAGTTGTGGCTAAGGATGGAGAATCAATATTTATTACAAGAGAAAATTAGAAATAATTACAATGTTGGTCCACCGAGAAAACTACTCAAACCATGAATAGAGATATATGTGCAATTCTTGGTTATTGAGATGAAACTGGATTTTAATGTGCACGCACGCAATGGTTGAAAAATATGGGTTCGTATATTTTCTACGTATGCAATTCTTTAATCCAATATGGTCATCATATTAGGAAATTATACTTTATAAAAAAAATTATATAAATTATGGAATTTTCTAGGTATCTAATCTGAGTAGTTGAAGTGTCAAGAGTTAAGAGATAATTTAGAAGACAATTATAGATAAAAGGCCTTGGAAATCAATTGTGATAAAGTTGGTAGCTATGTATGTAAGCAAACATTCTAATACATTTCAATTCATGGATTATAGCATTAATACGATTGAACTTTTGGTGTAAACAACGTACACAAGGAAAGCTGAAACTAATAAAAAACTCATTTGCTTTTTTGTTTTTTTGTTTTTGCAATAGCAACTTGGAGAGTTACTGAAGAACATTGAACACAAGAATCCACCACCAAACAAGAATGCCCAAATGTCACACATATTTTTTGGCCATTATCTTGGACTACTTGGTCACTATTAAATTTTATCGAATATCTTTAAAACATTTGGACATCAAGTCTTCTTCTGATCAAAATTGTGTAATTTTATTAGAAATCGCTAACTATGGCTGGCTTAGGTGCAAAAACGTCAAAAAAAATTTGGCGATTCTGGTGATTTAGAGCAAAAATTGCCACCAACACATAAAATTTCCTAATTTTGTGTCAATTTTTGGTGATTTGACATGACGTGATTCTAGTGATTTGACGTGTCAATTTTTGCTTAAAATTCTAATGGCAAGTTCACATTCATGTCCTAGCTAGTAATTATAGTAAAATTACATAATTCCAATTAAAATCAGACTAAATTTCCAAATTTTTAAAAGATATTTGGCCAAAATTTACAGGTGACTACTTAGAGGACCAAATCAGAGTAAATCTACAAGTAGTAGTCCAATTTATAACACCGAAAAAACTATTTTCCCCATTCCTAAGATTTACAAAAACAAAATGCCAACAAAAATTTACCAACCTCATCTTGCATATACAAAAGCTTCGCCTTCTTTTGAAGATTTTCCACAGGCTGATGATAAGAATCAACCCAACAGCCAGTACCCCCATTCGCCCCGCTCCGATCATTCAAACCGTTAAATCCAAACAACGAGCCACTCGAATCACCACAAACCCTAACTTCCTCTAAAATCTGATCCGATAACCGGCAAATCTCAACATTCTTACACCGAGAACCACAGCAGAGCTCATCCAATAACACCTGTGCCGGCCTCAAAAACTTCGAACTTCTCAGAATCGTCGCGTAGCCGGTGAAAGGACCGAGCGGCCCAGGGTTCCGATGGATCACATCCTGACGAGCATTTCCTAAATTGTACTCGGCGATCTGAGTCGTCGCGTGTACTTTAGGCGACGGGAGCGACGAGAGCGACAACGAAAGGGCCTGAGTGTTGGAATTATCCTTAGCCGTTGGATTATGATCCAGATCACTAATCAAATTAGATGGATGTTGCACAAAGGATCGAACAACATTTGATGATGTAACGAGTTCTTGCAAGGTATTATGGTAAATTGATGAATTAGAACCGCAATGCATATCTGAAATTTCACTGGATTGATTATCAATCAAGGGTGTAGGAATATTACTAGTGTTGATGATTTTCAATGACGGGCCCGGGCCCTCACCGACAAAATTCGGGCCTTGATTAGCCACCCAATCCGTGGTGGATTGTGAGCCAATGCTTTTCCATGTGCTAAAGTATTGTTGTGGGTCATCACGAATTATCACTGTGTTGAAATTATTGGGAATTTCAGAGCAAAATTGGGAGGGATCATAGCATATATTACTACTCCCTTCGGGTCGACAGTTTCGAAAAGTGGCGTTTTCGTGGTTTAGACCGTTGTCGTGTGATGGAAGTGTTTGGTTCATGTTGTTTGCATAGACTTCCATATTGTTTGAACCGTTGTGAAATCTTAACTTATCTCGACGGGTTTGTTGGGCGACGTGGATTTGATCGGGCCTAAAATTGCTCATATCCATGAATGAATATTAATTAAGGTTGTAATAAATCTCAAACCACATTTCTTGGAACCTCAAAGCCCTGTTATAAATTCTGCATGCAGAAATAACCTGGAAAAAAAAAAAGTTCACCATGAAAACAAGAACAACAAAATCCAATATTAGAAAAAGAATAAAACACACACACACACAAACCACAAGAGAGAGAGGCTCAGGATTATACTTATCAGCCAAGTAAAACAGTAAAATAGACTTGCCAAAACAGAGAAAAAAGAAAAAGAAAAGCAAAACCTTAACCCAGAACAGCAAAAACTTGAAAAAAGAACAAGAAATAATTGGACTAAAAACTGTGCTACAACAGTACAATAAAGATTCATATACATAGCGTACGGAGAAAGCATTCGCTAGCTATACATCTAAAAAAACCCTAGATTTCAAGGCTAGTATTTTTTTATATTCCTTCTAAAAGATCTCAAGTAATTTTACACCAAATAGATGCTTTATTTCATAAAATTCAAGAAAATTTAAAACCCAGACTCGTGATATTAAAATACTGATTACACAGATGAAGAATCATAATAAAAATTGTTTCTTGGTTCAAAAAACACACAAAAAAATGGTTCTTGAATCTGTATGTATATATGAATCTTTGGGAGCTTATAAATAGGTAAAACAAAGAAAAAAAACAAGAACACAGTGAAAATACTGATTACCCAGATGAAGAATCCAAGTAAAACTGTAAAAAAAAATGGGTTCTTGGCTCAAAAAAACACAAAAAAAAAAAGGTTCTTGAATCTGCATGTATAAATCTTTGGAAGCTTATAAATAAGCAAAAAAAAAAAAAAACTAGAAACAAAAAGAAGTAAAAGGAAGCAGAAAAAGATCAAGAAAAAGGGTTTTACAAACAAATGGAACTGAGAATTTTAACTGCAGATATATATTACCTCTTCGTAAAATTTCTTTTTCAAGAAAAACCCATTCGAAAGATGAGATTTTTCCGGTGAATTTCAATTTTCCGGCTAAAATTACAGGTTTTTGAGATGTGGGGTATAGTAATAGGAGAGAAATGTTGAGCAGAGGTAGCTGGAAGAGAAAGAAGTATAGGACAATGATTGCTGCTGAGGTGATAATTGCCGTTTGGCTTTAAACGAGTAAAAGAAGAAACCTTTTTTTTTCTTTCTTTTATTTCTTACTATTGGGCTTTTCAAATATTTGTAAGGATTATTACAAAAGGAATGGGAAGAGGAATTAACGTCGCTTCGCCGTTAGACTTGACGGCGAATATATCTATGAACTGTTGCTATTGTCTAAAAATCTATCAACTTGACATGGATGTATGTATCTTTTGAGAAATTCAAGAATATTGAAAATTTGTGCTCCCCAATTTATCAAATGGGCCTACTTGAATTTAATAATTGTCGATGGAAAAGGGCATGGACTTTGGTGATTGTCTGGATACTCCTTTTATTTCCATAATTAATTACTTACTAATGTACCATCTTTAATTATCCTCACGTTTAAATAAGAGTTAGTCTCCAGTCAGACGCATTCCCAACACCTTAATTCGGATCTTTCAAAAAAAAAACGAGATCCGCTTCAAATCTCCTTCCTTCTTTCTCATTTCCTCGTGTTTCTCTCCCCCTCTCTCTTAAAAGTCTTCCTCATATCATTCTTTTTTCTTCCAATAAAGTTGGTTCAATGAAACTGCACGAAAAAATACGTGTTATATGTGCGTAAATCTACTGTATTGAAAGCAAAATAATTTGATTGGTACTTACAGATTATCTTCGTCTAGCGAACCACCATGAACAATAGAAGCTTGAACCATTGGATCATTTAAGAGATTCTTTAAACGTGAAACATGGCTTTTGTTGATTATTCTTGCTATATTATTCGACTAAGGAAGATTTCATTTAACAGGGCTCGGGAAGATTTCATTTAACAGGGCTAAGAAATATTTTATTTAACTTACTTTTCAAGAGGTAAACTAATACTTTTAAGGTAACAACTAATACTTTTCGGGAGTTTTTGTGTTTAAATAATATTAATAGAAGCCCGCGTTGCATCGGTTCCTCGGGGCTAATTGGCAGTATATGGTAAATGCCATAATTTTTTGCGAAATTAGGGTGAATTGGGAGGGTTTTGAGATATTATGATTAGGCGTTCATGGTATTGGGCGCTACATCGACATCTTTCCTTTTCTTTTTTGATACTACCTCTTTTTTCTTTTTTTTTTTATTTTCAAAAATTAAATTTGAATACAAAAACTTATATGGAATGGTCTCATGGATATAATCCTATATTTAAATAGAATTTTAACCCAAACTCATGTCCATTAAAATATAAGACATTCTCTTTTAAATATTAAATAAATACACAATTTTCGGATAATTAGAATATGAAATATTACTGAACGAGAACGCAATTAATCGGTACACTAACCATCGAAACACTATCAATCTTGGCATGAAGAATAACTTCCTCGCTTAGCATTATGTCGTGATGGCAAGTAGCGTAGAGGGTGAGCCGACAAGTTGCTTGAGTTGGAGAAGTTCTGGTTGTTAGCGTACGGGTATAAATGGCATAATTGGAAAATTTGCAGACCTTACTCCCTTTTCAATTTTGGTTTACTACAAAATTATTAAAACTTATTTATACAATACAACTTTCTAACCAATGACTAGGATTTATTTGACTAATAGTAATATTCCATTCACTAGAATCTAGAATAGTCTAACAAGATATGTAATATTTTAAAATTATCTACAACTTTTCTTCTCTAAATTTTCAGCAAACGTACCGAAAATATTGTATGTATGTATTTTATAATTTGTAAAAAATAATTTTGAATATCCATAAAATAATTGGTGCCTACACACATCTGACGCTTTGTTCGCCAAAATGCTAAGTACGCCGGGTGTATATTGGGATCATAAACTCAATTTTAATGTGTAATTTCCTTATTATTTTTTAATTATGTATTATAGACTTTATTATGCAATCGCATTTTTATTCAGTAATATTTCACATTCTAGTTATCCAAAAATTGTATATTGTATTTATTTAATATTTAAAATTAATTTTTGAAAAAAAAAAATAAAAAAAGAGGTAGTAGGTGTCGGTCAAACCGGCCCGCTATGTCGAATTTAAAAAGAGAGAGAGAGAGAGAGAGAGAGAGAGAGAGAGAGAGAGAGAGAGAGAGAGAGAGAGAGAGAGAGAGAGAGAGATGTCAAGAGGCGCCTTGGGAATGGCGTTTGTAGGCGCCAATACCATGGGCGCCTACACTTAATATATCAAATTCCTCCCAATCCACTCCAATTTCGCAAAAAGTCTATGGAATTTGCCTCATATTGTCAAATTAGTCGTTCCTCGCAATCAAATTTTTTGTTCTACTCCATTGGATGATAAATATATGTATATACATCTAAATAACCAACAACAACACATATTTATCTCGCTAACATGTGTCTACCATCCAATATAATGAAATAAAAAAAAGTGGAAAGTAAAAATTATGGCCTTGTATGGTTGTGTTTCCAACACCATTTTTCCACTTTTCAACTATTCCAAAAATGAGTTTATGTTTGTTTCAAAAGTTTTCAGTAGAAATGAAGTCATTTCAAATTTTTAATTAGTTTTTTATGGAAAATATTCTTTTGAAAACACAACCAAATAATTTTTCATTTCAATTTAAAACCTAGGTAACAATACAATACAATCACGCAAATTTATATCAAAAATACAATTATAACCAAACATATTCTCATTTTCAAACGTAAATTGGACAACAAACCAAACATATTCTCAATTCTCACACGAAAATCACTAGAATTTGAAAATTCATTTTCCAACACTAGAAATTGAGTTGGAAATACATTCATACAAGCCCATGTTCCCGTTTCTCCTATATGGCTAACTTACTGAATGAGATTTTATATTCTATGTTCCTATTTCAGTACTTTATATGTCATTATATTTGATTAATGACATGTGTACGAGTTGATGTTATCAATATACTTGTGTTATTCATAAGTTCGTCATTTTGTGACACGACACGATAACCCGACATAAATTTAGCAGGTACAAGCACAACCCTTAATAGGTTTAGGTCAAAATCGGGCCGGACACGATTAACACAGAAAATAATAGGTCAGATCAGGTCGACACGCGTGTCGACATGATTGACCTATGTAACTCATTTAATTTTATAGTAACATGTTATTTTAACTAGATGTCCCATGCAATGCACTAGCTATTCGAATAATTTATTCATAAATTATACCATTATGGTATGTATTTAATTACATGGGCATAATTATTTTTATTGCATTGCAAAATATACAAATTTTATTTTGTTTTCTTTGTTTTTACAATCTGTATTACTAAATTTATGGTCTGAAATTGAATTAGATGAATTTTATTTTATCAATATACGTGCAATATATTGATTTTTTCAGTTATGAATCTTTTATGAAATTAGTCTTACTATCATATATATGATATTTGATCATCAATTAACTCAATTTTCCTTTTTGTTAATTGTCGCAATAGGAAAGTGAATATGGTTTAACTAAAATAAAATGAAAAACCAATATCTAATAATTTAAATTAAATGTGGAAAATTGGATTTTACAATATTGCCCGAAATCGATCTAAATCTTTATAATTGTTCTTTTACAATATTTAATTACCAAATCACAATTCCTAAATTAGATTGATAATCATATCAAAATTGAAAAAGAGCTAATGATTTATGTTTATTGTAACTAAAAATATTACGAAAATAAAATTTGAAAAAATGTATGCTATTATATATATAGGGATATGATCAAATGAGACTGTGGTCTTTAGGTAAGAACATGAGACCACATCTAGACCATTTGATTTAATATTCAATGGTCATTTTACCCATATCGTGATATAGTATGTTAAGATTTTTATTTTGCAGATCCCTATTGTCAATGTAAATCATATTTATCCGGATTGATTAGAAACTTTGTTAGAATCATTTTCCGAATTAATTAATATTTTGCAAAAAAAAAAATTGGAATGCATTAGTATGGAAAAATAACCGTTATTTATTTGTGACTATAATCATTTCTTCACCTTAACTTTAGTATGAATACAGAAATTAAAAAGTCAAAAATGTTTTTTGTTTTATTTCAAAAATAGAGTCATTTCACATTAATAATAAAATTAAAAATACAACTGGATGTATAACTATTAATAAAAAAAATTGGAAAATCTTTTTTAGCAACTGATTTTAGGCGGCACGATAAATTTGAAAATAAGTTTGTTATTATATATATATATATATATATATATATATATATATATACGGGATTGGTTCAAATGAGACCAAGCCCTTGAGGTGACACTGTAGGGACATATCATAGCCATTGAATTGAAAGTAGTAATGGTTCAGATTTTTTCTCTTATTTTTAGTAGGGTGCCGGATTTGTTGGAGGATTAAGAGTAATTTGGTATTTTCAAAATTAATAAAATTTTACCATGTCTCTCTCTCCCGCGATTGAAGGTGTCAGTTACATTTTCAAAACACACGCCTATTCAGTTTTTTTCTCAATCCATTTCGTCTCTATTCAGTTCTAAGTATACACAATGACAAAACTATATATGCAATATTCCTATTTTAAATAAGCACACTATTAAAATTTAATATAATTCACTTTGTTCATGCTAAATATGCAAATTTGGATCACTAAATATGCAAAGAGTATGCAAGGTATAATTTGTAAGGACCAATGACTAATATATTTCAATATTTTACTTGTTTTATTCTAAGTATACACAATTACAAAACTATATATACAATATTCCTATCCTAAATAAGCACACTATTAAAATTTTAATGTACGTAATACACTTTGTTCATACTAAATATGCAAATTTGGAACACTATATATGCAGAACATAAATATGTCGTATGCAGGGTATAAATCATAAAGACCAATGCCTAATGTATTCAATATTTTCTTGTTGTATTCTAAGTATACACAATAATAAACCTATATATGTAATATTCTTATTACAAATAAGCACACTATTAAAATTTTAATTTAATACACGTTGTTCATACTAAATATGCAATTTTGGAACACTATATATAGAGTTGTCAATTCTAGCCCGGCCCATCAGCCCAATTTTCTAATGGGCTGGGCTCTATTTCTCTAGGCCTGAAAAAAATCGGGCCTCAAAAGCCCGGCTCGATCAACTTTTTCAGTGTAATTTTTATTTTTAGACGGATCGATTCCCATTTCCGCAGCGCATCTGCTTGGCCCAAACCGGCCCGATTTTCCGAAAAGCCAGCCCGGCCCAGTCTTTTGACAGCTCTAAGTCTATATATGCAGAACATAAATATACAGTGTGCAGGGTATAAATTATGCAGGATATAACAATAAAAAAGCAGAGGGTTGATTGCGTGATTGAGGGTATGTGATCAATAACAGATCACGACCCTAATTTGTAGGAGGCGGTTATGGTTTGTTTTTCATCTATCCCTATTTTACCCCTACAAGTGTATGTTTTCCTTCCAATAGCTGTATATATTTGTTCAATCTTGGCCATCGAATTTATTATTTTTCATGGTGTAGATTCGTTTCTACGGTCTCACCTAGAAAAGTGGTCTTACAAGATCTCCTCCCTATATATATTGTAATGTTTAAGCTGGTTATATGATAATGGAAAAATTACTAAATGCATTGTTTAATATTTTTTAATATTCAATATATTTTTTATTTGTAATTTCAATTTTTTCTCCGTTTTTTAGTTTTTTTTCGTGTCAACTTTAAATTATATAGGTTTTCGTGCCGTGTCGGATTACCCGTGCCATAAATGGATCGTGTTTGTGTCGCGGTATCTTGACACGAATAATTAATAGGTCGGGTTCAAATTGCCGGACCAGTATTACACCGTGTCAAAACATGACCCGAGAACACGAAACACGACACAATTGACACCCCTAGTTATTCATCGATCTACTCATGAAGTGGAATAGGAATGAGATTACATATTCCATATTATTTCCTATTACATGTTCCTCTTTTTGAGTGTGTATAATAAATGGGAGAAATTCTTGTCACAAAAACCTTGGATCTGGTTTGGTGTTTTAATAATGCATGAATATATATGATGTTTAAAAATATATTGAGATTATTATGCATGCATGTTTGATTTTATTTTGAAAAATAAGAGATCAAAATTAAAAAGATAGAGAGAAAATATCCCCAACAATAGTCTAGGCATTTTTGGTGTTATCTATATTTCTATAAATTTTTGAGAAAAATGTATTCCTATTTAAGAAGTGTAGGAAAATAGTAGTATTTCTTCTAGTACAATTTATATGAATCAAAAATCCCGAATTGGCAAAATTTGCAAAGAAAGCAAAATAAAAATAGCTCGAATCATGTGTTCAACACACTACAAACTTAAAAGATTCTTTCTAAATCTTCTATTAGTACAATATATATGTTAGCAATTTTGATTATTAAAAATGTTTATTATTAATAATTTGTTTGTGATTTTAATCAAATCCATGGTCAATATTTATGTTGGTAACTTGAATAAGTTCTATATCTTTTTCTCACTGTTGTCGTGAATTCGTGTTTGGTATTTTTATTGGGTATCATATCATAGTGGTATTATGTATTATATTGTTAATGCCCGTACAGTTGGCATGAATTTCATGTTGATGGCATCTTGGACTCTTTACAATTCTTAAATTTGAAAGATTAGTGCTCTTTAGCTACTTTTTCAAGATAAAGGCTTACAGTGCAATTTTGTTTTCAAGGTTAGCTCTAATTTTATATTATCTAACCAAATTTGTGGATTGGATTTGGATGTTGATTGAGTTGTATTAATCAGATTGGTCCGAATTTTAACTTTTGGGCTAAAAAAAATTATTACTCGGTGCTAATTCGGATTGAAAGGAAATTGTATTTGGACTAATTAGATTATCATGTTGAAGTTAATTCAGTTGACCTGAATCTTATTAATTTGGACTAATAAGATAGATACCCATGCTATTCGGAGTGGAAGCAAATTGTAATTTGGATTGATTGGACTATATTTTGGACTAATCTTTAAACTGACTTTTGGACTAATAAAATAGATTCCCGTGCTTATTTGGAGTGGAAGAAAATTGCAAGGACCTTATAATAAAAACTTGAACAATTTTTAATAATTTGTTCTTATCGGTTGTGTTCCGATTGATCAAAGTGTTAAACTTCTTGTATTATTTGTTTCAGAAATGGCATCTGAATCAAATAGTGGTGGGTCTAACCCCATTGTGCAAGCATTGGCTTTTATAGCAAACAATGATGGGTCTAACCATGTTATGCCAACACCGGCTTTTGTAGCCAACCCTACGTTTAATGTGTATGTTAATCATGGTGAAAAACCGTAAAAAATAACTTGAATTTTAAGCGTGGCAGCGAGAAAATATTTTTCCGATAGACACAAGCAAACATCTATCGAAGAATAAAGGTGAAGATGTGTCTCAAGTTGAATACTCATTAGTCATATGAAGTTTAATGTACTTAATGAATTGTACAAGACCAGACATTACCTATGCAGTGAGTAAATTGAGAGATACACGAGTAATCCAGGGCATGACCACCGGAAAGGATAATGAGAATACTACGGTATTTAAGATATACTCGTGATTTTGGGTTGCACTATACAAGATATCCTTATGTTATTGAAGGATATAGCGATGCTAATCGATACCGATATTAAAGATTCTAAGTCGACAAGTGGATTTGTATTCACTTTAGGAGGTGCAACAATATAATGAAAATCTTCTAAGCAGACAGCTTATAGCAAGATCTACAATGGAGTCCCGAGTTTATTGCTTTCTAGACAAGTGTGGTGAAGAAGTTGAATGACTTCGAAATTTCTTAGAAGATATTCCAAAATGGCCTAAACTTGTGCCGACAATTTGTATACATTGTGATGATCAATCGCAATTCGGGGCACGAGCAATATGTACAATGGTAAGTCTAGACACATACGTCGAGACACAATAATACCATCGACAACTACTCTCAACTCGGTGTTATCTCTATTGACTACGTGAAGTCAAATGATAATTTAGCGGATCCGTTAACCAAATGGTTGAATCGAGAGTTAGTTGTGAAATCATTAAGAGGAATGGGACTTAAGCCTCTAGAAAAATGAGTTGATACAATGGAAACCCAACCTATTTGTTGGAGATCCCAAGATCTAGTTCAAAGGGACAACCTAGTTGTAAAAAGACTCTATGATCATGTGGGGGAGTTATCCTCTTGTCCATTCCTTAACAAATGATGCTCGTGGAGAAGAGGATAAGCAATTTGGTTTTTAATGATTCTTGTGCGTCGGTAAGTCGAGAAGGGTAGACGGGCTATCTTAAATGAGAATCACCTATGTGAGAGAGAAGTGGGGCGCCTTCAAGAGAATTGTGTGAGGCTCAATTCTTAGAACCTCTTAGAACCATGCGTATGTTCGTGGCCATGAATGAACATAACTATGAGAATCGAAATATGTTAGGAAGAATCTTGTGTGAGGTATATCATCGTTTACACAAAAGGCATAACAGATTCAAGGACATCGCGTCTCATCGACCAACTAGTAAAATAAATATGCTTTCACAAGGGAAGGTTCAAAGGGTAACACCTACCTATCCTATGCAAGATTCAACTGTTGGATTTTATCACCAAAACTTTGTATTTTCGTAATTTTCTTCAAGTGGGGGATTGTTGGAAATTTTGAAGAAAATTATTAATTTTAATTTGACCTTATTAATAGTAAATGTCATATTTGTGGTGGTGAAAGGTCACATTCAAGCCTATAAATATGGCTTAGTTTCACATTTGAGTAACACACTAATAATTAATAAGAATTTTCATCTCTCTCCTAAAGTTCTTATAATTTAAGATTTGGTGATAATTTTCAGGCATAATTTTCAGATTCGCCGGAATAGGTAATCCGGTTTTCGTCTTATCCTCGGGAAACAAACGCCCGAATAGGGACGAATGCTTTTAAGGATAGTGTGTTGAACACACTATTCGAGCTATTTTTATTTATCTTTCTTTGCAAATTTTGCCGAATCGGGATTTTCGATTCATATAAATTGTATTAGAAGAAATACTATTATTTTCCTACAAGAAGATTGAATTGAAGAATAAGAATGTATATTGTTTGTTAGAAAAACTAATATATAATGCATTTTGAAAACATATTTGAGAAAATAGCAAATATAACCTTGGCTTGTCTCTTATTTTCGACACGATGCATTGAAAATGTTTTGTCATTACTGTTTGTTGTGGTCAGTGGAAGATATAATTTTTAATTGTAAAAGTCTTGTCAAAATTATTTTGTTAAAATAGTTTACTATAGATTAATATCCAAAAATTTACGTTTTGAGTCCAAGAAAAGGACATTATATCCCAAAATATTACTAAACAAAACCCAGCTTATTTTAATGCTCTTTTCTGGTAATGGGGAAAAAGATAGCAGTAAGCTTCCGTCCTTAATTAATTATTACTGCTTCGAAATAATATTTAAAAACTAATAATTTATTGTAATTATCATGATATTAAGAAATTTATTTAATCGAATCATATGTCAGGACATAACACAAAAATAAGAACAATGAAATTGCAAAATTCAGCATACATTAATTAAATGCCACGAAATTGGACTCACTTGTAATAATTTATATGCATATTTATATATATAGACACACACGTGTATGTGCGTGATTTATTCTCAATAACAAAACTAATTTTAGATCATTCGTTATATAAAATAATGCATTTAATATGTATATGTATGTTTTTAAGGGCAATTATTTTATAAATTTGTTGTTTATTATGCATATATTTATTAAAAAAGAAAACACATACCGTGTGGCCCCTCATATTCGGTCTAATAGAGTATGGTGAGTTTATGTTGTAAACAACACTTGCATTATTAGGTTGATCTAGTCGCACATGCCTTGACTAGTGCGATTTACGATTTACCGACTGGACGTAGTTTCCATAGTTTGCGTAGAATTGACAAAATGCGGCCGGTCCGATTTACTCAAGGTTTAGGGCTGAACTATGATTTTTAGACTCAAAAAAAAAAAAAAAAAAAAAAAAAAAACTGATTGTGTGTAGCAAGGGTTGGATGTTGGACATGACACAGTTTTTCTATAGATCCAATGGATGAAATTCAGCAAAATTTATCGTAACTTGGAACTGAGAGTTGTGTTTGGCCGTACAGTTGAAGTGAGCAGCTTTTTATGGGTAATTGGTAATATGGTGACTGCAACTAAGCAAAAGATCTTTCACCAGCAACTTCAATTCCCCTTCTTTAATCTGCCCAATGAGAGCTGTCAGTCACCCACAGGTGACGCAATCACGCCAGATTACAGCCTGTCCTTTTCACATCAATATAAAGACCTCCTCCCTCTTAACAATATCTAAATCGCATCAACTTACAATCAGATTTCAATTGTTAAAAAATAGTGTATTTTTACTTGTTCAAATCCAATTTTGCAAACAAAATTCCTATGATGATTTTTAAAAACTTTCAATTTAGTCAAGCAATTCAATTTGACAAAAAAAAACTTTTTAATTCATAAAAAGGTTTAAGTAACAGTTCTATTAATAACTTGACTATTCTAATTATGATAAATGAATAAATTTAGTCAACTAATTATTATCAAGATATTAATATTAGATAGTTTAAAAATATAATTAATCAAATTCATTATCAAAACTTTTAATATTAAAAATATAAACTAACCAAATTAATAGAGAATGATTTAGCTTTGATAACTAACTATGAAACTCCAACCGTTTTTGGGTATGTTTGTTTAGTGATTTGGCGAAGTTTATAGGGAAGGGAGATTTGATTTATGTATAGAAAAATATGTGTATTAATGTAGAAATGCATTGGAATGCGTAATTGATAGGGACCAATTTGGACCGACTTGTCTAAATTGACTGAGTTGATGGGCTTTGCTTAAGTAAAGGTCCAATCTGTCTATAGGGCTCATGACCGAGCTATGGGACAGACCTGGTGGGCCAAATGTGGGCCAAACTCACAAGAAGGCAGTATAAGTGAGGTGGGCCAAAACTGCGAGGTCCATCTTGAACTGCGAGGTCAAGCAAAAGCCAAATTTAGAGGTTTGGGCCGATCTTTGGGCCCTTAAGTAAGGGACCTGTGGGTCATTAGGTCGATCGCTTAGCCTTTACCTAAATGGGCTTGTGATTAGAGTCACAATGTCAATAGCCCGTTTTCTAACGGGTTGGGCTCTATTTTTCAAGACTAAAAGCTCCTAAGACGATCGGCCCAAATTCTAAAAGCCCGACTTTTCCGGCACTTTTCGCTTTTAGGTCGGGCTTGGTTCCCCAATTTTGTGGCCTGGGGTACTATTTGGCTCGGTCCGGTCCAACCCGATTTTTTGAAAAGCCCGGTAGGCTCGGGCCGGGCTGGGCCGACCCGGTCTTTTGACAGCTCTACTTGTGAATAGTTGGGCTGAATGACTGGGCTCAAAAGGGACCGATCTATTAGCCCATTGGTTGGTTTGATAATCTATGGGCCTTTCCAGAATCAATTTTAGTGGGCCCAAATGAACAAGTTGGGCTATGCTGCGAGCAGGGTTATGCGGCTCCAGGTCAGGCACCCACTGGAGTTCGGGTATATTGAGCGTGATTAATTTTCGATCGGCCATGGCATCGTATGTGGGTTCATTGAGTTTTAAGGCGTGAGTTTCGAGTGGTGGTTATGGAAGAAGTGCGTTGCAACTTGGAGGATGAGCTGGATGAGGTACCGATTGAGACATCTGAGGTGGTGACCGAAGAGCGTGTGCGTTTTCCGCGCACACCAGGTGTTGGAGTTGAGTGTCCTCCTCCCAGGCGAGCTGAAATGGCCAATCCTTAGATGGAATGAGGTTTAGGGCCTGGTTTCTTCCAACAGATGTCTTCCTTCAGCAAATCGGTTGTGGAAGAAGCGGTGAGTAGTCAGATGAGAGAGTTTGCCCAACCTACAGCGGCGGCGCAGACTGGGCCGATGAATGGGATGAGATCTTCCCTCAGTTGGAGGAGGTGATCGAGGTCGGCGAGCACCGGTGGTGATGGAGGATCAGAGTGCCTCCGCAACTTTTACTCAAACGGTAACTGAAACTGATCTGGATTGGAATGAGAGGATGGATGATTTGCACAGGGAGGTGGGAGCTGAAGAAGAAGGTGTCTAGAGGTGGATCGGGCCGATCTAGGAGGGGGAACCTTTTTTCCTGAGGAGATTATGGCTGATGAACTCTCCTCTTCATTTCAAGCCTTGAACTTTGAGTAAGATGTCACTATGACCCTTGGGATCACATGTGCCACTTCAAGAATGCGGCGATGCTTCACAAGTTTTCCGATGGGTGATGTGATGGGTGTTCCAAACCACCCTGACTAAGTCGGCACAACAATGGTTTAATCAACTATCGTCGAATTCCATTAAGAGTTTTGATGAGTTCAGCTTGATGTTCTTGCATCAATTCACCAGATGTAGAAGGTACCAAAAGACTCCATTAATGTTGTTCAGTATCAAACAGAAGGATAATAAGGGGCTGAGGAGTTATATTCAATGATTCACGAAGGCAAAGCTTGAGGTTCCCTCAGCGACTCATGACATATTAGCCAACGCCCTAGCTTAGGGTTTGAAGGATGGGGATTTCTTTGAGTCCCTAATGATAGCCATCAAGCACATTCGATGAACTCTTGGCTAGAGCTGAGAAGTACATTAACCTGGAAGAGGCCATGAAGATGAAACATGAGGAGGGAGATAAGAGGAAGGAGCGAAAATATGATCGAGATGAGAAAGTCCCAAGTAAGAAGCCTAGTATCCCACTGCGCCAAAAAAGCACTTGGATAACGTTTTTTTTTTTTCATTTAGATAGCATTTCAAAGTGTTATCGAAATGACCAAGATCCAAGCTCTATCATGTAGATAGCGCTTACTAAATACTATCTGAGATGCATATTTGATAACATTTTTTGCGGATGTGTTATCCCATATTCGTATTCATAAGATATCATTCCATAAAAAAAGTGTTATCGACATTAAATTGATATCGATTTTTTGGGAAAGAAGCGTTATCCCATGTTTGTATTTAGTAGATAGTACTTATAAAAGTAGGTTATCTCCATTTTCAATATCATTGCAGCTTCTTCGGTATATTTTTCAAAGAAAAAAGCGTGGGTGGCTGTTTGGCACGGTGTTATTTGGTTGGTTTGGAAGTGGCGGAATGACAAAATTTTTAAAAATAGAGAGGAACCCGTGAGAAAGGATCATCGAGAATATCAAAATTTCTCTCGGCTTTGGACAAAAGCGCAAGATGTTTCTTTCCAATATTCAATTTCGATTGGTTTATAAATGGGGAGCTTGCTTGGGTAGATATTAGCCTTTGTCAAATTGGTAGGCGTGGGGTGGATATTTGTTTTTTGTGGGTGATATTGGTAGAGTAAAGTTTCCCTTGTTTTGTTTTCTTATTTGAGGTATCTGTTTTGAAAAACTGCTGCATGTATGGATTGGAGTATCCCTTGTACTCCTTTAATAATAATTTATTTTCTTATCAAAAAAAAAATAAAAGTAGGTTATCTTACGATGATTTTTGGCTTTCGATATGCAGCCAAACTTATGTTTCCACCATTTAGTTATGTGACCAACAAGAGTAAAACGAATGCAACATGAGAGCGACAACAAAATTCATAAATCATAAATTAAAAAAAAAAGAAAATTTATCCTAAAATAATTTTTTAACATTATAAAAATATTGAATAGTCCATCATTCACTTGAAACTATAATAAAAGTATATGAATATAATATGATAAGAGTAGCTCGTGTCTCCAAAATAAAGCTAATAAGTCTTACAATTCAAGCAATTATCTAGTAGTTTTAGAACAAGGGTTATGCTAAGGTAGCTTCTACATAAGAACATTATGTATGTCATTCACTTGGAAACCATTTTCTCGACCTTCGTCGAATCAAGAACCACATGTTTGTGTATTTAAAAAATAAAAACAAATAAGACAAGTAACAAGTATTAATTTAAAATATCATTATACATATATACCTGCCAAATGAGCATGGTGAAAAATAAATGTCCTGGTCACAGTGTTAATGTTATATCTTTTTCGTCATGATGAAAACAGAGATGGCTGAAGCTAAGTAATGTAAAGGCCATGAGTGAAATGTAATTCTTCTAAGGCATACGAAATGTCAGAATTACATATGAGACTACAACGAGACTAGTAATTCATGGACACAAATCTCTGCAATAAAAATAAACATCCAAGTTCTTCCAGGTGACTTGGTTCCTCCAAGAGTTTCAAGAAATGCAGAGGTATCAAGCTTTGGTTTCCCGATCAAATCTTCCGATGGTAGAAAATGGCGTTCAACCCTGACAAGTGATATATAAGAAAAATAAATCTACGAAAACAAAACCTCAAATAAATAGCAACAGCTCCTAGTTAGTTGGATACTTGGAGATTTCTACATAATTTATCTATGAACATGCTTGTGGCAGTAATTATACTACTAGTGATGAGAATCCAGTCACGAAGGATCCGGGCAATATCAAATGCAAGTAATCTCGAGTTCTTGAAGACTATGGCCTTGTTTGTTTATGTTTCCAATGGCCTCTTTCCAGTTTCCAACTATACATAAAAGTGGAATCATGTTTGTTCATAAAATTTTCAATAGAAATCATCATTTTCATTTTCTATTTTTCACATAAAACAACATCTCAAACCTATAATTTCTATTCTCAAACCTATACACTACCCTACATCACTCATCATTACTTATCAATCATTATTCTCATATTTTAACCCAATTATATATGTGGGACCCACCATTATCAACTTTATCTACTTAAAATATTACTATTTTTTAAATTATAACTATCTAATAGGACCCACCAACTATAATCTTACAAATATAATATTATATATTCAAATTAAAATATTGAAGTGGACCCCACCACTACCAACTTTTCAATTATTATATACATAAAATAATATTTCAAAACTACTCAAACCAAACACAATCTCATTTCCAACCCTACATAAAACACATTTCAATTCATTCATCCAAACACAATCCCAATTTCCACAAAACCAATAAATTCTCAAAATTCTATTTCCAACTTAAACCGGAAATGGACCATGGAAACATAAACAAACAAGCCATATGTAATTGAGTTCTTGAGTTCTTGTATTTGTTTATCATAGATTATGTGTTAATTTCCAATGTTTTTGAGTCATTTGAGTGGCCAAATTGATGTTAGAGGCCAAGTATATTGAGTTTAAAGTCATCTTAGTTAATTATGTGTCTAAAGGAAGCATTGATGGTCGAACAGCAAAGAGGATTCCTTAAAAAAAAAAAAAAAAAAAGTTCCAAACGCGTCAACAATTTTCAGCAATGGCGAGTTTAGTATTTGGGCCATAACTTTCTACAAAATTGGTATTGGGCTGATTCAAGTTGTTATGGAAAGCTAAGAGAAAGGGCTACAACGTTTATGAAGACTCCAGAACAGATTCGAAAATCCCGGACGCGTATTTTTCCCACACGTGAATATTGACTGCGATTGAGTTTCCTTTTGGGTTTGGACTTATTTTCCTTTCTAGTTTATTTAGGGTTTGCTTTGAGTCGCCTATATAAGGCAAATACTTGTTTATTTTTCTTAACAACTTTGATTATTGAATATTGAATTGAGATTATTCTCTTCAACCCTTTGGGTTTTTCCAAGAGCTTCAAGATTGTTCATCTTGTTGCGATTACCGACTTATCAAGCGAACTTACACATTCGTTTGTGGCGTCTAAGCATACCGAGGTTCTTGCTTTGCTAAGCAACGGGTCGAGGTTTCCACCAATATTTAACCGAACTAGTGAAGATCTTGGGTTAACAACATATTATTGTTGGGTCGTATGCACAGTTGTTGCTGCGGTTCACATCAACTAGGGTTATGTTAACTTCAACAATATGAGCACTAATCTAGGAATGCTCATTCGGCTAAATCCAACCAATGTTACTAAATTTCAGTTGGCCAAAATTATGAGCCAATCAAAATAGAGAACGACCTTTTCTCGTATAGCAGTTGACTAACCAATATTTCATTCATACAACAAAACTTATGAATATTCATGCACAAATCTGAATAACTAATATTTGAAGGTTAGGAAGGTAATTGAATGAAATTGTCACAATATATCCATTTGGACAGGTTGAAGCAACAAGCAACGACTACAGTGGATGACCCAATTCAACAAATTCATGGTCAAAACGTTTAAAACAGAACATCGTTTCGCTGAGTAACAAAATGTAAAATAGATATCTCTAACAAAACTAAATCAACTACTGAAAAATATTACACTTTCTTTTCAATGAATCCTCCTCTTCTGCCTCATTCTCGGCAATGTTGAAGTACTTCAACTCGTAGATATTCTGTTTTGTTTGAAGATATCACCCGTAGCCAATAACGCACATTGTTCTTCTTGAGATATTTCTTTGGCAAGTACTTCAAGTACCTGAATACCACAAACACATCTAGATGAAAAAAATGCATGAAGATAACAAACAAGTGGATCAAAGACAAATAAGGGTGGTATCACTATTTCAAAGTTTGAATGGTACCTCAGTTTCTTTGAAAACTTTACCAGAAAATTCTTAATTAAAAACACATAATCGTGCAACTATAAACCACAATTTACATCAATGCACCTTTACTCTCAAAATGAAACACAACAAGGAACCTTAAAAAATCCAATTCAAGATGAATTCCTATTAATAAACAATGCCAGACATACAACCCTTACATGTATGATCATGTATGTACGTAAAGTTGATGTTAGCTCCAATATTTTCGGAATATCTCTGGAACTTGTTCTAGAACTATTAGCTAAACTTTTCCGCACATAACTTTTCATTCAAATTTTGAAGACTACTCTAGCTTTTGTTGAGTGAGTTAAAATCTTCCTCGAATTAAGTTATGTTTCTACTCAAAGTGAACCATGGTCCATTCTTTGAATTCAATTTCCCAACATCAATGGCAAATTGAATTATGTTAATGTTGGACAGAAAACACGAATTAATCTTGCATGTTTAGCAATTGAACACCAATAAAAAAAATTAAAGACAAATATCATTACATCTACCTCTAAAGAAAAAAAGAAAGAAAAGAAAACAGGTAAATTACCAAAGGCGATGCATTGATGAATCTTCGATAAGCTTCACTAGCAAAAGTATAACCAAAGTTATAGGCTACAAAACACAAACAAAAGTTTCAAAACCCAAATTAACTAGCAAAAATATAACCAAAAATTGACGGATCTTGAGCCTTTCATCCTAGATAAGCTTATCAACCACAAATTAAGGAGTCCCGAATTCACCAAGACTCAAAATCAGAGTTGGAATTCACTACCATATATACATTGTTTGCTTTTTTTTGTATTTTCGAACAAAAATAAACCCTAAATCGAAGTAGAATTACATGTCCGCGGCAGGTGGTGGACGATGGTTGCCAGAATTGGGTGCACGGATAAATTAAGGAGTCTCGAATTCACCAAGACTCAAATTAGAGTTGTAATTCATTACCATATCTACATTATTTATTTATTTTTTTGCGTCTTCGAACAAAAATAAACCCTAAATCAAAGTAGAATTACCTGTCCGTGGCAGGTGGTGGACGATGGTTGCCAGAGTTGGGTGCACATATAGTGGTCGTCGGTGGTGGGAACATTTGTGCTGGTCGCTGACAGTGGGTGCGCAGGTGGTGTCGCCGAGTGGGAGAGAAATGGAAATAAGAAAGAGAAACAAAAATGGGGAAGAAAGGATTTGCCTCGTATATATCTTTCAGTTTTACCGACGAATTAATTTTCGTTGCTTCTTTAATAAAAAATGATTACGTTTGTATTTTTAAGCTTATTGATGGAATTTATGTTGTTAATTAGCTACGATTATCAAGTTCGTCGCTAAATAATATAAATTTTCATACAGTGGCGAGGAAAAACATATGTCGCAACATAATACATCACAATTTCGTCGTTAATCTGTTAATCATATATTTTGGCCCAATCATTAACGATGGACAAGTGTCTATCGCAAATTCAGTTTGTAATCCATCAGTACTCGTTTAACTTATTTTGGTATTTTATTTTGACATTTATCCGCCATTCATCTGTTGCTAATTAGCAACAAAATTGGTTTGTCGGTATATTATGTCGTTAATTCGTGAATTTCTTGTAGTGTAACACTTTAAGATAATGCTTGTTGTACAAAGCGTTATTTTGAGAAGATATATAGCATTTTTTTAATTAGCGTTATCTTAATAAAAAAGAATTTTTTTAGATAACGCTTTAAGATGACGTTTGTTGTACGAAGCGTTATTCCAAGAACATATATAACACTTATTTAATTAAGCGCTATCTTCAGTTTTCTTCATATAACACTTTGTTAGTAAAACACTATTATATGGTTTATTGTATAGCGCTTTTCTTACAAAAATGGTGTCTAAAATATCCGTGAATTTTTCAATAGCACTTCCATCTAAAAGCGCTTTCTGAAATCTGACAAGAGAAAGACAAAGGGTAATTATCAGAAGGGTCAGAATAATTACCAGCAACTGCAGGAGCCTGAGAAGGGCCAGAAGAAGGCAAAGATCATCCCCCACCATCGCCACGGAAGGGGGTGATTCAGATGGTGATAGGAGGCTCCTCTGGCGGAGATTCTTGAAGGTCCAGAAAGGGCTATGTTAGGACAACAACATCTGATTGAGCCCAAGAGCGGATAAAGATAGGGTAGTATCCGTTGGGCCCAACATTTAGTATGGCCCAAAGGATAGTCGGGGCATCCTAACCCCTCATAGGCATGCCCTGGTTATTACAATGACTATTGCAAATTATGATGTTCAAAGAGTGTTTGTCGACACGGGTAGCTCAACGGATATAATCTTTTGTGAGTGTTATAAGCAAATGGATCTGCAGGTTGAGTTAGAGGTGGTTGATACTTCCCTGGTTGGTTTTGCGGGAGGTACCATTCAGCCGTTGGGTATGGTTACCTTGCCCGTATCTTTGGGGAAAAATCACATAGAAAGACCAGGATGGCTCGATTTTTGGTGGTGGATACACCCTCGTTATATAATGTGATGATAGGAAAACCTTCCCTTAATGCTTTCCAGGCAGTTGTCTCGATGTATCATTTGAAGATCAAATTCCCCGTGGATGATGAAATAAGGGAGGTGGAAGGAGATCAGTATATGTCGCGGAAGTTGCACGTGGAAAGTCTCCAAATGGCAAAGGAAAAGAAAAAATCATCAACTTAGACGAAGATTCATTTGAGCATGTGTTGCCGAATGATGAGTTGTTGAATGTAGAACTGGTCTCAAGGGATCCTGGTAAGGTCACACAGATCGAGAGTCATCTTAAAATAGAGTTGAGAGAGGAACTGATTGAATTTATGAAGCAGAATACGGACGTATTTGCATGGTCGGCATTGATCCAAGTATAGTTGAGCACAGGTCGAATATAAACCCTTCATATAGACTGTGAAGCGGAAGAAGAGGAATTTTGGCCCTAAAAAGGATGTGATTGTGCGGGCTGAAGTGCATAAGTTGTTGGAAGCAGGGTATATTCGAGAGATACAATTTCCAGAGTGGATGTCTAATGCGGTCCTAGCGCCAAAAACTCGGATGATTGGAGGATGTGCATTGATTTCAGGGATCTGAATAAAGCATATCCGAAAGATTATTATTTGCTTCCAAGGATAGATTAGTTGGTTAAATCCCCTTTAGGAGGTGTACTCCTCAACATGATGGATGGCGCCTCAAGGATATGAAAAATATGGGAGCTATATACCATAGGTTGGTAGATAAGATGTTCCAAAATCAACTCGGGAAAAGTATGGAGGTTTACATTGATTACATGCTGGTAAAGAGTGCGAAGGCTGAAAATCACATAAAAGATTTAGCTCAGACTTTCGACACATTGAGGAAGTATCAGATGAAGTTGAACCCAAAGAAGTGTGTCTTCAGGGTCAGTCAGGAAAATTCTTGGGATACGTGGTGACTAAGAGAGGGATCGAAGCTAATCCCGAGATGGTGAGGGATATTAGAGAGATGGCCCCACCTTGGGTTGTGAAGGAGGTGCAGAGTTTGACGGGAAGGTTAGCGGCTTTGAACAGGTTTATATCTCGCCTAGCCGAGCGAAGCTTACCTTTCTTCAAAGTGATGCGGAAATCTAAAAAATTTAATTGGGATGAAGAATGCCAAGCGGCGTTTAAGGAGCTAAAGGATTATTTGGTTAATATATATTTGCCAACTAAGCCAGTTACGGGAGAGCCTTTGTATTTATACATATATGTGGTAGAGCAGGGGATTAGTATGGTACTACTGACAAAAGATGGGTAGATGCAAAAATTAGTAATTTCACCACCACAAATATTTTCAAATATTAATTAAAAAGAATAATCCACATATGGCCAGCCATAATACGACCATTTAGCATTGTTGTAAAAATTGGCCTAGGAAGCCGCCTAGGCGCTGACGCCCCTAAGCCGATCCGAGTTTGCCCAAATCGGCCAAAAAATCATTTTGGCCGAAAATCGGCCTAGGCGGGCTAGAATCGGAGCTAGGCGCTCTCCTAGGCGGCCAAAAATCGGGTGCCTAAGCGGGCTAGGCGGGAAAAATCGGCCAAAAATCGGTAAAAAATAAAAAAAAATGAAAAAATAAATAAAAAACTAGTATTGTTCCTAGGCGGCCGCCTAGGCCGCTAGGCGCTGGTCTGCCGCTCGACTAGCGCCTAGCAATTTCTGCAACAATGCCATTTAGCGCGTCCCTTTATAAATTTCAAGTATCGAGCTAGAATTTCATGTCTTTTTAACTTTAACAAGCTAATAACCATGAGATTATCCATTTATGACGGACAGTGTAACTCTGAGTTTGATAATTCCTTTTTGTCAGTTTTGGAAATCACAAAATGAAAAAAAGATAAAAGGACACTTCGAACTGATAAAAATTGAAAACCCTGGGAATCCAAGGGCTAGCTAGCTACCTGGATACTGGTGCAACATTGCTTATACTATTTATTTTATTAATGCTGTCCAATCTTAGCCACAGGTAGTGAAAAGTGTAGATTGTTAGGCCAATTTCACATAATAAATTTTTTTTAAAAAAAAGAATGTTTTTGTTGGATTTTTGTGTGGAATTAAAAGTATATTCAGAATATTTTGTTATGTTTTTATGTTAATGTTTTAGGTTTTGAGATGAAAATATATTTAATTTATGATATTTTCCACACGAGACATGTAAATTATATTATTTGATGTATTTTATATTTAACTTTGAAGGGTAAAATTCCAAAATCAAATTAAGTAGTATTTTTTATAAAACAGATAAAAATAAATGTATTTTTGAACTTTCAAGTAATAAAATTTAATAACATATTGTGTGGAATGAACCAAACTAGTTTCTAATCCGTTCATACTTTTATCCACAAATTAAATTATTTTATTCTTTGAAATAAAATTTGCAATTTACTTTTCATTGAAGGTTTTATATTAATAGTTGTTTTTATAAAATATAATAGACTAGTAGTGTTACTCAATTTTATTAAACAAAATAAATTACTTGAAAAATAGTCAAATTGGCAGCAACATAAATGAACAAGTAATTTAATGATTACGGGTTGAATGTCTAATTGACATGTGCATTTTCTAACCTTGAGGTGCATAGAGGGTCTTGATCTTCAAGTATTTGCCCCACCCCACCCCATTGTCATTGCTTAGTTAGTGTAGTATAGCAATATATATATATATATATATGTATATATATATATATATAAACTCAACACTAAGAAAAAAAATATCGCCGGTCAAGATCCGAAGAATAAGGAGCACTCAACTACTAGTCTAGTGTAGTAGTTGTTTTTTTCAATTAGCTTGCAATGCGAACAGACCTTTACTTATGAAATTAATTGAATGATATATAGTATACACCAACTCAAGCATACATACATTTATATAAATCTTATTGTCCTTTTTATTTTTCCAAAGACAGTTGACCATGATCATCACTACTTGGTTGCTACCAAAAATACTCATCTTCCACGAACTTGACTTCTGACCGAGCTCCGCCGTGAAACCTGCAAAAAGGGGACCGGTGGGGTGCTTCGGCGTCCCCTCTTCGATGTTTAAGTCAGTATCTTGGGGAAGAAGAAAGATGCAAGAATATAAATGAATATGAAAAGTGTGATTAGGCTAAAAATGAACCTGGACTTGGGCTTTTATTCCTTAGCCCGGATTAGGGTTTCCGTAAAATTCGGGATTCCGTTACGATTTGGTGACAGAGTCATCATTAGGTTAGGATTGGATCTCCGAAAACCCTAATTTGCATCCTAAAAACCTCGGTCCCGAGTTGACCTATGACACCTCGAACCAACATATTAATACTTAAACCTTTAAGATCCCTCGAAGGCCTTGAGCCCCTTCACTCATGTGGTCGAACTGGACCTTGCCAGATCGGCCCCTTCCTCATGACTTACCCAAGTCGATCCCTTAGAGCTTGGTAGATCACCATACGATTGGGGTATAACAGGTCGGCCCAATACGCTGGGCCTCACCAGATCGGCCAAATGCTTAGGGCTTAGCAAGTCGGCCAAATGCTTAGGGTTTAGCAAGTCGGCCTACTACGTTGAGCCTTATCGACCGGCCCAAATGCTCGGGGCTTAGCAGTCGGTTGTTCGCCTTATTTTTAGCTTCACCGCAAGTGTACGGTGTAGTTTATAGAATAGGGTAAGCAAGGTCGTATCCACAGAGACTAATAAATTTATTCGCTAAGTATTGAACTAAGATAGTCTTATTTTTATTTAGACGATCGAAATTTGATAATTGTTGTAGAAGTAAAGACAAGATTAACCACAAAAACACAAGATACTAAGAATAGTGGAATTATCAAGGGAATGAAATGGATTCAGGGTTATGGTTTCAATTAATATTCCTCTTGTTGTCCGATTTAATCAAATTCAAAGTTATTATCACTACACCTATAAGACGATCACAATGGTATTTTATCCTCCCTCTCGAGATGTATATAAAGTGTAGATTGAAATATCTATGCTAGCATCTCTACTCAACATAAGATAACAACTCCCAAATGCACAAAAGATCATATATCCTCACAAATATTCACAAACCTCTCGATTATGCAAATATTCATGTCAAGTACTCAAGATCTAATATCGAAACTCATCTCTCGAATTATGAATCATTATATCAAACATGTTAAATCATTGGCCAAATGATAAAACAAGAATAAGAACAAAATACTCAAATAGGCTTCAAGACAATAGCTTCAATTAAGATTAAAACATTCAACAAGAGTTCAACTAATCTACTTCTAAAACCCGAAAATCACAAGAAGTTTAGCTACTCATTACAAATAAACAACCCATAGACAAATTGTTCATATTCATGACAAGCTAAAATAAAAGATTAAAGCACAAAGAATGAGAAAACTTAGGAAATGGATAATCTCTCGATTGATCTTCAATCCTCAAGCTTCGATTCGACCCGATTCTTCCCTTGGTTCTTCCTTGATGAAGTTGATGTATTTCTTGTGTTCTTGGGTGTATTCCAGCCTTTCCTTCATGCCCTAGTTCAAGCCTCCCATGTATCTATTTATAGTACTTGTTTTTAGATCCGAAAATCGGACTTTTATTGTTTTATCCGCCCACAGGGCGCTGTAGCGCTCAAAAATGGCGCTGCAAATACAAGACATAACACACCCGCTATAGCTGCAGCTGGTCGGGTCTTAGCTGACTTGCGCTTCATCCAAAATTTTGCCATCGCTTAGATTTTCGCCTCCTGACTGCTTGGCGCCTCGTTTTGGCGTTGCAGCGCCATCCAAACGTCCGAATTCGGTTTTCAGTCCTTCATCAAAGTTGTAGCCCTATCTCTTAGATTTCTATAGCCACTTGAATCACCTCAATATCAATTTTGTAGAGAGAGTTATGGTCAAAATACTAAACGCTGCCAGTGATGGAAATTTTGAGACGCGCGTTTGGACGTTTCTTCAAATCAATCTCTCGTTGTTTGCTCGTTTGTACTTCTTTTGATACACGATTCATTACTATGACTATAAACTCAATATAATTGGCTCTCAACATGTATTGGCTACTCAAATGACTCAAAATAATCAAAAACAACACAAAACTCAAGTCTAGGAAGCCCAAATCAATTGTATAAAACCAAGTGAACAAATACCCCCAAACATAAATCGTTGGCCGCCCCGGTCAACGCTTTTAGAAACAAGATAAAACATGACTAGGAGTAATGAAAAGTAAAACGCACAACAACTCCATAAAAATCATATTGTTCATCATAGGTGTCAAACAACGAATCAATCAAGCCTCAAACATCTAACATAGAGCATACATCAAAGAAACCATGGTAAATGCTAAGAATCACGTCTCTCAAAGATCAAGTGTATACTCTCATCTCGAATGAATATAGGACGTGTTTACGCTCAAATCAATTCAATGTCGCAAAATTACCATAGGCTTGCAATTCGTCTCATATCTCCGCCACTAGAATGTATGCAATTTGTGAATCAAAAAGGACTTTTTTCTTTGGTTGTAATGAAGGTTCTTTGGTTAGGGTAGGAAAATATGGATAGAGTGACTCGAACTCGAGCGTATAGACCGGTGAGCATATAAATCATCTACATTAAAGCTCAATATGCTACTCAAATCATCTCTCATTTTCATCAACTCCTCTTATCTCCATCTCCTTTCTTTCTTTTGAGAATCACCTCAAATTACAATCCTTAGCCCCAGTTCATTTAAATGAAACTCATTTACAAAGTCGATTTTTTTTTCCGACATTTATACGAGTTTTCAACACTTCATTTCTCCTCCTTTTCTTCCCATCAACCAACTCTAACACCATCTTCTAAAATTTTGATTTTACCCATCCACCCTTATTCAATCCCTTTACTCAATGTTATACGCTCAAGTTTTAGGTAAAAGATTTATCAAGTTAAGGCTTGAATTGTGGCTATCAAAAATTAGGCAATAGGCTCAAGTTGGCTAACTAGAGATTTCAATATTATCATTAGGTAAGCAAAAGGCTTGAAGGGCTAACAAAAATGGCCTTTGATCATTTTCACATTTCGCATACAACATGTGACCTTGACAGAGATAACAGAGCAAGTTCTAGAATTCTAACAACATGAATGATACACTCAAATTAACAACAAGATCGCATATGATGAAAGCAAAAAGGCTCAAAAGCTCACAAGCTTGCAAATACGTAATTCAAAGCATCAAACCATGTTCTCAATATCCACATGCTCAATGTCATCTATTCATGGCTCAATCAACTCATACTCAACACCCAATCAAAACAATACAAATTTTTCAAAAATGCAAAGACGAGTCGCAATCAAGAGATCAACTCACTCCCTAAAATCTATGAAAGCAATAAACATGCTAAAAATGTAAACATGCTACTAATGCAAATGCAACTTAAAATGTTCTACATGCAACTATATGAAAACACACAAACAAATGCAGATTTTTTTTTACACACTTCAAATCAAAATACTCACACATTTCAAATCAAAATACTAACTCTCCCCCAAACTTGAATGAAATTATATCGAAACAAGGAAAAGATAGAATTTCAAGAAAGAAAAAAATGTGAAGTTACCATTGGGTTGCCTCCCAACAAGCGCTAGATTTACCGTCTATAGCTCGACGTATGAATTGGTGCCTCCTTGAATGCATATATTAGCCGCTTTGGGTCATGGTCAAGTGCCATATTCGCTTTACTTGCACCTAATAATGCATACTTGGGGTGTCCAAGCAAGGATTTGAGTCTGGCGTAGGAATATCGATCCGGTTTACGTGTATGTTGTTCGTTTGCATACGTATGATCAGTATTTTCTCGTTCGAACAACTTTCTTATAATATCTCGCACGAACCGCTCATTCGTACACGCTGGGTTGTGTGTTCCTTGTCCCGTTTTTGTTCCTTTTCAGCCGCCACATACTATTTGACCGTGCATAGACATACAATCTGTGTGTGGTTCTCGAACTTTCTTGCTCTTCCCAGGATCTTCAACTCCTCGTATTCGGTATCATTCCTTCGATGAATGACACTATATTGTTCCTTCCGAGTTGGCTTCAAATGGTGCTTAAAATGGTTCTTTTGATGTTGCCCACCAACTATTGTAACTAATTGACCCATTTGAGTCTCGAGATTTTTCAATTGTGAATCCATAGTATTGGCCAATTGTGTCAATTGCAACTTCATCTTGTCCATCTTTGCTTCGTTTTTGGTAAGGCTATTTCCCATTTCCCTTATGAATAAATTTATTTGACTCATAAATGAAGTCGTTTGATTCATGATTGAAATGAGGCGTCTTCCAAAGATGGGTTTGCCTCTTCCATCCGAATAGGTGCACCTATACCAATTCAAAGAAACAAATCAAGCATTGTAGAAGTAGAATTTACAAAAGAAAAATGAAATAAAAATAAAAAAAATGTCTAAATTAAGAATAATTCTATCTATCGCAATATTAGCACCAAAAATTGTATTAGTCCCCGGCAACGGCGCCAAAAACTTGTTCGCCTTATTTTTAGCTTCACCGCAAGTGTACGGTGTAGTTTATAGAATAGGGTAAGCAAGGTCGTATCCACAGAGACTAATAAATTTATGCGCTAAGTATTGAACTAAGATAGTCTTATTTTTATTTAGACGATCGAAATTTGATAATTGTTGTAGAAGTAAAGACAAGATTAACCACAAAAACACAAGATACTAAGAATAGTGGAATTATCAAGGGAATGAAATGGATTCCCGGGTTATGGTTTCAATTAATATTCCTCTTGTTGTCTGATTTAATCAAAATCAAAGTTATTATCACTACACCTATAAGACGATCACAATGGTATTTTATCCTCCCTCTCGAGATGTATATAAAGTGTAGATTGAAATATCTATGCTAGCATCTCTACTCAACATAAGATAACAACTCCCAAATGCACAAAAGATCATATATCCTCACAAATATTCACAAACCTCTCGATTATGCAAATATTCATGTCAAGTACTCAAGATCTAATATCGTAACTCATCTCTCGAATTATGAATCAATATATCAAACATGTTAAATCATTGGCCAAATGATAAAACAAGAATAAGAACAAAATACTCAAATAGGCTTCAAGACAATAGCTTCAATTAAGATTAAAACATTCAACAAGAGTTCAACTAATCTACTTCCAAAACACGAAAATCACAAGAAGTTTAGCTACTCATTATAAATAAACAACCCATAGACAAATTGTTCATATTCATGACAAGCTAAAATAAAAGATTAAAGCACAAAGAATGAGAAAACTTAGGGAAATGGATAATCTCTCGATTGATCTTCAATCCTCAAGCTTCGATTCGACCCGATTCTTCCCTTGGTTCTTCCTTGATGAAGTTGATGTATTTCTTGTGTTCTTGGGTGTATTCCGACCTTTCCTTCATGCCCTAGTTCAAGCCTCCCATGTATCTATTTATAGTACCCCTGTTTTTAGATCGAAAATCGGACTTTTATTGTTTTATCCGCCCACGCAGTGCAGCTCAAAAATGGGCACTGCAGCAAGACATAACACACCCGGCGCGCAGCTCCGGGTCTTCAGTAGCAGCTGCCATCCAAAATTTTGCATTTGCACGCTCGTGATTTTCGCCTCCATGCTGCTGCCATCCAAACGTCCGAATTCGGTTTTCAGTCCTTCATCAAAGTTCTAGCCCTATCTCTTAGCTTTCTATAGCCACTTGAATCACCTCAATATCAATTTTGTAGAGAGAGTTATGGTCAAAATACTAAAAACGCTGCGTTGATGGAAATTTGACGCGCGTTTGGACGTTTCTTCAAATCAATCTCTCGTTGTTTGCTCGTTTGTACTTCTTTTGATACACGATTCATTACTATGACTATAAACTCAATATAATTGGCTCTCAACATGTATTGGCTACTCAAATGACTCAAAATAATCAAAAACAACACAAAACTCAAGTCTAGGAAGCCCAAATCAATTGTATAAAACCAAGTGAACATCAGCCCAATACTGGCCGAGCCTTATCAGATCGGCCCAATTCTTAGGGCTTTGCAGGTCGACCCAATACGATGGGCCTTGGCAAGTCGGTTGTTCGCCTTATTTTTAGCTTCACCGCAAGTGTACGGTGTAGTTTATAGAATAGGGTAAGTAAGGTCGTATCCACGGAGACTAATAAATTAGTGCGCTAAGTATTGAACTAAGATAGCCTTATTTTTATTTAGACGATCGAAATTGGATAATTGTTGTGGAAGTAAAGACAAGAATAACCACAAAAACACAAGATGGAAATAAATATGGAATTATCAAGGGAATGAAATGGATTCGGGTTATGGTTTCAATTAATATTCCTCTTATTTTACGATTTAATGAAAACCAAAGTTATTATCAATACACCTATAAGACGATCACAACGGTATTTTATCCTCCCTCTCGAGATATATATATAAAGTGTAGATTGAAATATCTATGCTAGCATCTCTACTCAACATAAGATACATAGCTCCCAAATGCACAAAAGATCAAATGTCCTCACAAATATCTACAAACCTCTCGATTCATGCAAATATTCGTGTCAAGTACTCAAGATCTAATATTGAAACTCATCTCTCGAATTATGAATCAATATATCAAACATGCTAAATCATTGGCCAAGTGATAAAACAAGAATAAGCTCAAAGTACTCAAATAGGCTTCAAGACAATAACTTCAACTAAGATTAAAACATTCAACAAGAGTTCATTAATCTACTTCCAAAACCCGGAAATCTCAAGAAGTTTAGCTACTCATTACAAATAAACAACCCATAGACAAATTGTTCATATTCATGACAAGCTAAAATGAAAGATTAAAGCACAAAGAATGAGAAAACTTAGGGAAATGGATAATCTCTCGATTAATCTTCAATCCTCAAGCTCCAATTCGACCCGATTCTTCCCTTGATTCTTCTTTGATGAAATTGATGTGTTTCTTGTGTTCTTGGGTGTATTCCCAACCTTTTCTCCCCTGGTGTGCGCCCCAAAAAGTGGTATTTATACCCCTTAGAAGCCTAGGTCAATGTCTTTGTCAGATTTTGGAGTTTTCGCAAACGCATGGGTCTTGCGCCCACGGGCTACCCGTGCTCAAATCCTTAGGAAAATCGATTTTCAGCAACCCACGCACGGGTCGTGCGTCCACGCATGGGTTACCCGTGCTCCAAGCCTTAGGAATGCTCAAAACCTTCGGTGCGCACGTGTCGTGCGTCCACGCACGGGTTGCCCGTGAGCCACCCAAACGTCCGAATTTGCTTGCGGGGTCTTCATAAGAGTTGTAGCCCTCTCTCTTAGCTTTCCATAGCCACTTGAATCAGCTCAATATCAATTTTGTAGAGAGAGTTATGGCCAAAATACTAAACCTTGCCATTGTTGGAAATTCCATACGCGTTTGGACGTTCCTTGAGATAAATATCCTCGTTGTTTGATCATCCATGCTTCTTTTGACACACGACTCATCACTATGACTCTAGACTCCATATAGTTGGCTTCTAATTGGGTGTAATCGCTCGATTCTTGATGATTCTAGGTGGCAATGCTCGTATTTGTCACAAAATCATTCCAAAAATCGTCAAATTCCTACAAAACAAGCAAAACATAACACCTTTTCCACAAAGAGCGAATATATACCATTTCATATGCGTTATTGCATGTTTATAAATAATTATAGCCATAAATATGCCCTAAAATACATGCAAAACTCACACCAATCATCGGCCCCCATACATTGGGCTTAATAGACCTCGACCAACCTGGGTAGAGGTCAGGACCCTGCACTCATATTTTGCCCTTATTACTACTGGTATAGCACAAAGTGACTAGCATTTCGTGAGATGTGTGTTCACTTTAAATGGACACTACTCTTTTTCTTTTTTCTTTTTTTTTGGGGGGGGGGGAGAGAAGAATCGAAGATGAGAGCAAGGGAGTTGAACCTTGATCATCATAAGTTATGATCCAACCGTGTGCTCAATTGTTTAATTGGATGATATCAATTTCGAACACTTCCCGCGTATTTAAAAAAAGCCTTTTGTAATTATAATTTACCAAAACAAGTAGAAAGGAAATAAAAATAATTTATTAAATAAATGACCATGTTTGACATTTCACAACACCTCTCTCATTTATAAGAGTCTCAGTTAGATGGAATTATCAAATGAGTGAAGTGAAAGGTGAAAAGCATCAAAGTGAAAATTCCCCTGCTTTGCCCTCTAAATATAATGGACACCACCTACCCAGCTGTATTGTCCTAAATATTTACCATCTACACTAGTCAAATTAATCAGATTTTTTTATTTAAAAAACTGCTAAATGTTAGGATATCTTCAATGTCAAACTTTTAAAACCTCTACAAATCTACTTTTTGGTGGAGTCCATGGTGCCACGTCATAAAAACCTCAAAAAGAAAAAAACTCACATTTATCTCCACAATCCAAAAATATCTAAACAATTTTTTTGTAGACTCTACACTCTCCACTATAATATCACATATCTTTATTATATTTTACATTATATAATATGCATTATTACATTTATATAAATAAATAGAATTTATATTTTTATAAAATAAAAATATAATTAATACATATTTTATATATAATAAATATTATTTAATTTATATGCATTTGTTGAATATAAATATAGTGAACTTACACCCCACTATCCCTAACACAATTTCCTTGTGGCCCAAAAAAACAATTTTTTATTCTAAAAAAAAACAAATTGAGAAAAAGCGGTACCATGTATATGGTACCGCTTTTTTGGGGAACACAAAAACCTTCCTCCCACAATGGGGTGAGATTTCTTCATGAGGTTTTTCACCCCCAAATTAAAACCCCTCAAAAAAGCCCCCACTACGGATGCCCTTAGTAGTCAATCTTTGCTGCACTAGGATAACCTAAAATCGAGGGGTTTCAATTTGGGTCATCGGAATAGATTCGTGTTTGATTTTGGGTTGATTTCGGGTATATACTCAAAATACATAAAAAATTAAGTAAAATATAAAATAAATACGTTTTAGACAAATTGGTAACTTCATTTCGGGATCGTGTTAGTCGTGTTCATGTTCGGATCATATTCGTATTTCTCTCAGTAACTTCAGATCGAGTTCGTGTCGAATCATGGATTGACACCCCTACTAAAACCCCTCACTCGAAATAACATAAATTGAAAGATGAAAATATAAATATATATTTCAATATTTTAAATACTTTAAATATCAAATTAAACTAATATAAAATCGAGTTGGTGCATTGTGCAATATTGTTTGAGACACAAGTGACTTTTTTCAATTATACTTAATTATCTAATATTATTAATCATTACTGAATTGGAAAGATAATTATCTAGCCTACATGGCTTATACCAGTCCAAATACACGACCCACTTTATCCTATAAGGCCCATACAATCCATCAACACATATATAAAAAGGGTATTCGTTTTGTGTATACTAAGTTAATTGCATTCAATTGTAGTTAATTTCATTTGCTCTACTTCTACAAAGATCGACTTGAGGGCCCTTCCAACATTTGTTGAATTGTCACAGGTAAGTTTCAAATTCAAGAACTAATAGTTTCGAAGAAGAAATTGGACTTATTTCAGAAACTATAAGGTCTTGCATGTATGGTTGTATTTCCAACACCATTTTTCCACTTTTCAACTATTCCGGAAAATGGGTTTATGTTTGTTTCAAAAGTTTTCAGTAGAAATGAAATTATTTTCAGTTTTCACTTTTTTATGAAAAATATTCTTTTGAAACCACAACCAAACAATTGTTCATTCCAATTATGCAAACCTAGGTAAAAATACACTACAATCACACAAACCTATGTCAAAAATACATTTGAGAAACTATAACCAAACATATTCCCATTTTCAAACATAAATTCAGACAACAAACCAAACATATTCCCAATTTTCACACGAAAAATAATAAAGTTTGAAAATTCATTTTCCAACACTAGAAACTGGAAATTAGACTTGGAAATACATCAATACAAGCCCTAATACTTTGAGTGATATGCAAATTTTTAGCAGCTATCATATGCTTCCTCAAAGAAAAAAATTAAATATATATGTATGTATATATTTGATGTATAAAGTAAAAAAGAAATGAAAAATTGATGGAGATAGCAAAACGAACAACAGCAACAACACATCTCATTGAAAACCCTTTCTCTCTCTACTTTTTCTCTTCCCCTTCTCTACCCCCAAAAAGAAAAAAACCCTAACTTTCTTCTCCTCGTCTCCTCCCTTACTCGCCACCCCTCCCTTCTTACACCCTCCCTCCCCTCCCCTCCCCCTCCATGTTTTTTATTGGAGGGCCAACAATAAGCGGTCCTTTGGGGGTCCGAAGGTGGCGAAATTTTTGGTCCGGGGTTAGAGCATGTCGGAGGTTCACGGAGGTGTCTCGTAGCTGAATAGACGATGGGTTGTGGCAGTTGATTTGGGAGAGGGAGAGGCATATTTCTTTTTTCTTTTTGTTTTTTTCTCGTTTTTTAGCTATAGATTGTTATAGTTTTCTTATTTTGTTTGTATTTTCTTTTCCCGGTTGATTTGCGAAACTCGTAGGCGGATCGGTTTTATCTTTTTGCAAAGTATGTAGTGGTTGCTCGTGCCCGATTTTAGATTTTTCTAGTGTGTTACGATCTCCATTAAGAGTCTTTGAAGTCTCCCGGCGTTGAGTGGTTTAGTTTGGGGTGTGTAGTTTTTTAGTTCGTGTTGTGGAACCTGAATTGGTCTTACCAATTTCCCGCTTGGCTTGTAGTTAGTCATGTCGGCTCATAACCCGTTGGCTACGATTGTGGTTGTAATTTTAATTTTTGAGTTGTTCACTTGTTCTAATAAAATACAATCGGTCGAAAAAAAAAAAAAAGCAAAACGAACAACTGTGCATGGGTACACATGACGACAGCTTAGTGATGACGTCATCCCTTTTTCACGTCGAGAACATAAAAACCCTACCAATTGGTGCCCTAACCTCCCAACACTTTTTCATTTGTGGGCACTTTATTTTTTGTAAAGGTTTTCTAGCACTTGGAATTTTGAGTAAAAAAACATACCACATCAATTCACATTTATATGTTTTTCAAAAATACTCATAATCTTTTCTTTTCTTTTTCTTTTTTTTTTTGGCTGCTGGGATTCAATTTACGCCAAAAACAAAAAGTTTGAATTCAAATAAATAAGATTTTTCAATAAGAAATACTTCGGGTTTGAGTCCCATAGAAGTGTACTATTTTATGAAGTTAGTTGATTATAAATTGCGGTTGATTGTAGGAGTGTTAATTGTGTCGTGTTTCATGTTAACGGGTAGTATTTTGATACGAGTATTACACTACAACATAAATGATGTTAGTAACACCAAAAAAATGTTACCTAATAACCATAAAAGTTACTATAGACAAAGGCAAAGACTTTTATGGTGCCGCACTTGTCCGTGCTATCTATAGTCTAAGGTATCACTTTTATTAGCTTTTAGAATAGCTTTTTCTAAGTGTTACATTAAGTTCTCTATTGGTAACACTTTGAAAGAATACTTCTAAAGTGTTACATATGAATCTTATGTAACACTTTTTGTAACATTTTTTTATATTTGTAACACTTAAAAAATATTTCTGATGTTATATGAGTATTATGTAACACTTTTTTTGTAGCTCTTCGTAGAAATACTATTTTTTGCCACCAAGTAGATTCGAACCCATGACATGTTATGTGTGGAAGTGACAATTTACCATTATGCTAAGTTGATTCTTATTACAACTTTTGCTTTGTTTTATATATACACATTCTTATATATATATATATATATATATATATATATGTATATATATATATATGTATATTAAAATTGTATAAAAATTATATTATATGTATATATAATATATTTGATATAATAAAAATTATATTATATAATATATGTACTAAATTATATTATACACTGTATGTATCAAATTTTATATTATATAGTATATAGTTTGAAATCATATTATGTTATATATTAAAGGACACAAAAAATTAAAAATATCAAGAATATATAAAATGAATTTATCTATTGATTAATATTCAATCGGTAAAAATAAAAATATATAAAAATATAAAATTAATTTATCAACAAATAAAAATATTCTAACAGTAAAAAAATTAAATAATAAATAAATAATTTACCGACGGAAAAAATTCCTAAGTAATTACCAACAACATCAATTTTAATTGGTAATTGTTTTTCAAAAGAAAAAAAAAGGTTAACAATGAAATTGATCTCTGTTAGTAAAATTAAAAAAACAAATAAATAATAATAAAATACATACATGCGCATTTTTGTTGATATTTACGGAATTAATTAACTCATAAAAAAAAAAATAAAGCAAAACTAAAATACTTTATAAAAAGAAAACAAAAATTCAGTAAAAAAAGACAGAATAAATAATGTCTACAATTTTTAGGTTTGGTGATTGTTTTTTTGTCTTCACCTATTTTGTGACATCAATTAATTAAATAAATCGTTGACATGATTTAATGATAGTTATATAATTTTGTGTTACTAAAATATAGCCTAAAAAGTGTTACAATTAATAAAATAAAGTGTTTCCAAGAGTATTTCTTAAATAAAGTGATGCCTATTTGCGTTACAAAAGAAATAACAAAGAAAAGTGATACTTAAAAGCATTACTTATTCAAAAGTGTTACATATAAGCGTTACATATTGATAAAGTCTTACAAAAGTGTTACCTAAATATTGTAATGTAAAAAGTGTTACAAACAAGTGTTACATATGTACCATGTGTAAAAAGTGCTACAAAATTTGTGTTAGCTAATGTCATTTATGTTGTAGTGTTATAAGTTTGACACTAACATGATACGTTTAATTAGTCGTGTCAAGACACACGTACGAATATGAACACGACCCATTTATGACACGAGTAACTCGACACGATAAAAATAACCTATATAATTTAAAGTTGACACAAAAAATAGAAAATATAAAAAAATAAAATTACAAATAAAAAATACATTAATTATATTAAAAATGCATTAAATAATTTGTCTATCAACATATATCCAACTAAAACATAGGGGTGATCATAAAATTTCAAAAACCGCCCGAGCCGCCCGCACTGCATTGCACCGCACCGTTTATTGTGATTTTCCGATTATAACCGCGATTTATAATATTGAATGAAAACCGCACCGCCTTGTTGGTTCGGTTATGGTTTTGGAATAAAACCGCACCGCCCTTATACATATTTAGGGATAAAATATAATATTTCTCATATCCCTATAGTTGAATAATTAGACAATCTATACATTAAAAACTAGATTGGTGAATAATAAATTACTTGTCAAATAGAAATAGAAAGTAAATATCTTAATGAAAAATATGAAATATGGCAATGTAAAAATAAATAATGTTTCCTTATAAATGAGAAATGTGATATTTTGTTGAGTTATATTAGTAGTTAATCGTCTTGTTAAGTCAACGTCTCAACATGTTTTTTTTAATGATAATTTATTGGGACATTACTATAATATATTTGATGATTGATGAAATGTGAACAGAATTAACTCAATAGAAATTCTCTTATTTTGTGTAATCTAAGTATTTTACCAGAACAAGTTTTGTTACACAACTAATGAATAGTCATGCCACCATCTTTCTTTATTCTCTCTAGTACTTGAATTCCATATTCTCTTAGTTATATGTTTCTTTTTAGTTATTATGATATATGTTAGACAACTTAATGTTATAATCGCAACATAACTCCAAATCAACTTAAAAGGTCATATTATAACTTTTTCAATCTTATAATATTTATGTTCATTAAAAACCGCCAAACCGCCGCAACCGCCCAAAACCACACCTTTGATTTTACATGTTAAAATCGCGATTTGAAATTATTTTTACAAAAACCGCATTAGGCAATTCGGTTTGAATTTTTATAAAAAAACCGCAAAATCGCACCGTGATCACCCTACAGTAAAACATCACGAAATATGAAATAAAATATCATCATAAAATTAAATGGCTTAAATATGTCAATTATGTTGGGTCGATCTGACCTGACCTATTTATTTCTCTTGTTAATCGTGTGCGATCTAATTTTAACCCAAACCTGCTAAGGTTTGTACATATAATGACGATATTTTGCGTTGGGTAAAAAAAAAAAAAAAGACAATTTTAGTTTGCATGAGTTCGAGGTGTTCACATATCGGGCAAGAATCGGTCTCACTTGGACTGTTGGACATATAATGACGATATTTTGGGTTGGGTTAAAAGCCCAGTCCAATACATTTAGGCTTCAATTTAAAAACCCAAGTTTAGTTGTAGAAAGGTCAGGTGTGGGCCGGACGTGGATATTTTTCAGATGGTGAAGAAAAAAGTCCAAATCCATATTAGGTGGCTTGATTCACTTACTTGTTTTGATTCTCTGAGAAGAATATCCGCATATTTATACAAATCTCAAATCCAAATATCTTAATTCTAAAATTTTGATCGATCAATTTTATTTTACCACTTAAATAGCGTTTCATTGACCACAATATCTGCTATGATAACAAGTATGAAGCAAAACGTAATATTTTGAAATATTAAGAATATGAGTACGGTATATATATACATATAAAATTATATATTTTTATATTATTAAAAATATAGATGTACTAAAATGGTGTTTGGCTGAGCTTAGAAATTCTTCAAAACATCTTATCAAACAAATTTAAATAGCTTATAAGCTCTCAAACATCTTATTTTGAGAACTTATAAGCTGTTTAAATTTGTTTGGTAGTTTTTTTACAAAAAGATCTTATAAGCTCCCAGAACAAGATGTCAAGAGCTTATAAACTGTTTTTAAAAAAGTAAGAGAATCCCAACATTTTTTCAAAATAAGATCTTATTTCAACAATCTCCTTCAATTTTGACTATTATTATTACAAAATTGTCATTACTAACATCTTAAAAGTTATACCATCTTATTTTATCCAAACACTTCAACAACTTATTCTTATAATAAAATCTAACATCTTATAATCTCTAGAAACAACTTATAAAATGTAGGAACTTATAAGATTTTTTAAATAAGCTTAGCCAAACACCCTCTAAGTACAATTAAAAAAATCAAATTTTCAAGCATAAGAAAGTAAAATTTCATTAATACCCAAATATAAATTGTGATAACTCACGTAAACACACTAAAAAGTCTTTAAAACTATTAGTAATAGAATAAACTATATTATAAGAATTCATATGAATGTGGCTTTGTGTTTTTAAATTAGCATGTCAAGACAATTTTTTTTTGTTTGAATTGAATATGTGTCCATAGAGTATATCGATAAAGTATCGTGAACCGATACGTATCAATAATTTTTTCAATTGGATACGTGTCGGTGGATTATCGAATAAAGTATCGTATTCAATACATATTCGATATCGTATTTCATTCTAATAGAAGAATCCATGTTCCTAGGAGAACAATTTAAATTGAAAACAGTTTTCCTTCCGAAAAAAAGAATTGAAAACATTTTAAACAAGGTCGCCTTTTATGTTACATTTATTAATATTTTTCAAATTACATTTTTCATTTAAGCGATTGCATATTCGTTTGTTCTCTCGTTTGTGGATTTTATTTAGTTGTTATTAATCACAACTACTTTTTGGAATTAAAGAAAGAATATTTTGAATATATGTTCATACTGTAATATTTAAATTTTAATTTTAACAATAGAAATTGTTAATATTTGTAATGAAATCCTTTGGTTAGAGAGACTAAATTTCTTTTTAGGAAAAATTAAATATTAAATTGATAAAAATGAAGTGAAACGTATGGGTTTTATATTTTTACGAGAGATATATACATATCTTAAGGCAAAATTTTATTTTTCGTGATTTATCTAACACCATTTTGAGATTTCATCCTTTTTCTTTTTGCTTTTGACAAATAGTTATTTTCCTCAACGAGAAAGTTGAGATTTAGTCCTCTTACCTGCTATAGCACTATAGCGAGTTACATTCATTTGTTGGTGATGCGACATTTTTATTTTCAATATTTTTAATTTTTATTTAGAAAACAATATATAAATTTTACATGGCATCCTAGTTGACTTAAATGATGAAAATTAATTAAATAAAATAAATTTTTGACAAATCTGAAAAAATTATCTACAAATTCTGAAATATGTTTTACTAAAATTAAAAATTATTTGAATTTTTGTAACAAAGTCTTAAAAAATTCAAAAAATATTTTAAAATCTAAAAAATAAAATATATAAAATTTGATAGCTTTTGTAAAAAACTAAAAATAGAAAAAAATCGAAATTATTTTAAAATTACAAAAAAATAAATATGAAAATTGTTAAATAAACTGTTTTAAAAAATCTGAAATTTATTTGATATATTATAAACTATTTTATAACGTCAAAAATTGTTCAAAAATACGAAAATTTGTCCAAAAATTTGAAAATGGATTAAAAACAAAGATTTTTGAATTTTTTTATAAACAAGCATCTGATTTTTTAAAAAATAAAATATAGAGTAAAAACTTAGATTTTTTAAAAAAATTATAAATTATTTTTCAAAAATCTAAAAATAATGCCAAATATGTAAAAAAAAATCTAAAAATCAAAGGAAAAATATCTGAAATTTGTTTAAAAATTAGATTATTTTTATATATTTGGCGTAACGGATTTTTTTAAAAATATTTTTTTGTAAAAATTTGAAAAGTCTTAGTTTTAATCCATTTTTCATATTTTTAGACTAATTTTCTTGTTTTTAGACAATTTTCAACTTTTTTTTTTTTTGTTTTGTATTTTAATATTTCAAGTAATTGTTAGGTTATTAACAATTTTTTAGTTTTTAAACAAATTTTCAGATTTTTGAACATCTTTTAGTTTAAAAACAACTTTTTCAAAATAATTTTGAGTTTTTCTATTTCAAAAATAAAATATTTTTCAATATTTCAAATAAATTTCAGATTTTTTCAAACAATTTATATTTTTTAACAACTTTCGTATTTTTTTTTAATTTTAAAATAATTTTGATATTGTTTTTACTATTTCTAGTTTTTTTAAATAAATTATCAAATTTTAGATATTTAATTTTTAGATTTTAAAATGGTTTTTCGAATTTTTAGGATGCCATGTAAGATTTAAATATTGTTTTAAATAAAAATTAAAAATATTGAAAATAAAAATGCCACATTAACTCAACAGATCAAAAATGCTTATAGCGGAGGTAAAAAACAAATCTCGATTTTGTTGAGAAAAATGACTATTTGTCAAAAGTAAAAAAAAAATATAGAATCTCAAAAAAGTAGTAGTGTTAGATAAATTTTTTTTTTTTTTTTTTGCCCATATCTTAAATGATTAATATTATTTTAAATTGACCTTAAAATCACTTTAAATTTGCAATGCATTTTGTCAATTAAATAAAATCCTATATAATTTTATCGGGCACGATTCTAGCAAACCTCAGCCTAAACCCCTTTTTCGGCCTTCCGCGAAACCTAGCACAGCAACACAAGCCACCGTCCCGACATTCTTCCTCCGCCGGTACCAACCACCAGTCATCTCTTCCGTCTCGTATACAGGTATTCATCTACTACTGTATATATATATATATATAATTTTTGTTCAACTTATGGTTTACTGTCTTTCCACTGCGTTTCCCTTTTTCTTTTCGAACTTGAATGTGCTTTTGTTCGGTGGAGAATGTGGTTCGTTTGTGAAATTGCTTACCCGAGAATTATATGAATTGACTCGTTGGACCCAGTGGTGGTCAGAGATTGGATTTTTGCTGCCATTTTTTTTTTTCAAATTTCGATGTTCACTTATTAATTGGATTTTGAAAGTTTTTTTTTTTAAAATCATTCTTTCCTGACTGAATTATGTTCCGGGGATGTGGAGTTTTGGTTTTTGTGTTACCTAAATTATACAGAGTGAAGAGAATTACTTGTGGCAGATGCTGGTTCTTCCATTGAGCTAACATCTTATTGATAATTGTCTTAGTGGGTGAATATTTTTACTTGTCCAGTTGTGTATTGTATTGGTTGACTCTCCATCAGTTAAATTTTCTGTAGCATTTTTCCCAAATCACAAAGATCTCGTAGCTGGTATATACATAGTATTACTCTGGTCTCTGAGTTTCTCCTAGGGTTCAAGTAGACTGGATTTATTTCAGCTTTATTTGGTCCTCCTGTTCTGGCTCCCTCTCTGCAAGGAGCATTTTGGCTGTTTTGCAGAAAAGATACTTAATATAGCCTTAGCTTTCCATATGTGGTTGTCAATTAAAGTTCACCTGTGCATATTTATAGGTGCTATTACCTTCCATCCCAATGGAGAAATTCTGAATCATGTTTTTCAACTTAGATAAAGGGGTGACTGTCTGTTTCCTATAATTAATTGAACAATGAGATAATGCTATTTTCTTTAGCATTTAACTATTACTAGGCCGTACCATGTTGAAATGGGTTTTTGGAATTAATAGTCTTATGATCAGAGATTGAAGTTAGGCTTGAAGTTCTAAATTGTTGTTGCTCAGCCTTAATTTCATGTATAGATTGTATTGCTTGCTACTAATGGCAGATGATGAATATTGGATTTTGCAGTTTTGTAGAGCTATGGATGATAGTTTGTATGATGAGTTTGGCAACTATATTGGACCTGAAATTGAGTCTGATCAAGAGAGTGACAGGGAGGATGAAGAGGAGGAACTCCCTGACAGGACTGAGGATGAGGAGCCTGTGTCTGATGATGAGCATGGGCCTGGAAAACCAAATGGGTGGCTAACCACTACTGAGGACGTTGATATGGACGGCCAAATTGTCCTAGCAGAGGACAAAAAATACTACCCAACTGCTGAGGAGGTTTATGGTGAAGAAGTCGAAACTTTAGTTATGGATGAAGATGAGCAGCCACTTGAACAACCTATTATTAAGCCTGTGAAAAATCTCAAGTTTGAGTTGGGGTTAAGGATTCATCAACCTATGTATCAACACAATTCCTTTTGGGTCTTATGTCAAACCCGTCACTGGTCAGGAATGTTGCTTTGGTTGGCAACTTGCACCATGGGAAGACTACGTTCATGGACATGTTGGTTGAGCAGACTCATCATATCTCAACCTTTGATCATAGCAGCGAGAAACATATGAGGTACACCGATACGAGGATAGACGAGCAAGAGAGAAGGATATCCATTAAGGCTGTTCCTATGTCACTTGTTCTGGAGGACAGCAAGACGAAATCGTACCTTTGCAACATTATGGACACGCCTGGTCATGTTAACTTTTCTGATGAGATGACTGCTGCTCTCAGGCTTGCTGATGGTGCAGTGTTAATTGTAGATGCCGCGGAAGGAGTGATGGTAAGTTTTTCTCATATGTTGGTTGTTTTTCAACTTCTATTTTTCGTAGGATTTATGTCTTGAGAAGTATTGAAGATAATGAGATTTCTAATTAATTGTACCACTGTTTTTCATTAAGTTCAGTTCTCTCCAAAAGGTTTGAACCTTGTTTTCCAGTGCTATTACGTTGAAGGTAGTTATTGATTTAAACTCTAACGAGACAGCCGATTCCACTGAATATGTAATTATTATCACTCTTACTGTCTTGCACATGATTTATTAGCAATTGCAGACGTCATTGTCTATGCACATTTGTTGTCTGATGTGAATATTTTAGATGCCAGTTTGAATTTAACGTTTCAAACTGCTTTTGATAGTAAATACTGCTTAATATATATGAAACTAATTTCCACTTTGATAACAGGTAAACACAGAGAGGGCAATACGCCATGCAATACAGGATCGCATCCCCATAGTAGTTGTAATAAACAAGGTGATATCTGGAACCCAATGGCGCTATATGAGATGCTGTGTTTCTCTTATGCTTGTCAGTGAAATTTTGTCCAATGAGGTTTCTTCTTTAATATGCACTTATTATCATTTTTTATGTGTATAATCAGGTTGACAGATTGATAACTGAGCTCAAGTTACCACCGAAGGATGCCTACCATAAGCTAAGGCACACAATTGAAGTCATTAACAATCACATAACAGCGGCGTCCTCAACTGCTGGAAACGTTCAAGTTGTTGATCCGGCCATTGGAAATGTTTGTTTTGCAAGTGCAAGTGCAGGATGGTCATTCACCTTGCAGTCGTTTGCCAAGCTATATGTTAAGCTTCACGGTATTCCATTTGATGCTAATAAGTTTGCCGCTCGCCTTTGGGGTGATTATTATTACGATCCTGATACCAGGGGTTTCAAGAAGAAGCAACCTGCCAGCGGAGCAGAGCGGTCCTTTGTCCAATTTGTTCTGGAACCTCTTTATAAAATATATAGTCAAGTGATTGGAGAACATAAGAAGAGTGTGGAGACCACACTTGCCGAACTTGGTGTGTGACTTTAAGTAATGCGGCTTATCGTTTGAATGTTAGGCCTCTGTTAAGATTAGCATGCAGCTCAGTTTTTGGTAGTGCCACAGGCTTTACAGACATGTTGGTTCAGCACATTCCATCTGCTAAAGACGCTGCACCTCGGAAGGTTGAGCACATCTACACTGGGCCTAAGGATTCCACAATCTACAAGGCTATGGAGGGTTGTGATGCATCAGGTCCTCTAATGGTTAATATAACAAAACTGTATCCTAAATCTGACTGCAGCGTCTTTGATGCCTTTGGAAGGGTCTACAGTGGGGAAATTATGACGGGCCAGACTGTACGTGTATTGGGAGAAGGGTATTCTCCAGATGATGAGGAGGACATGATGGTGAAAGAAGTGACAAAATTATGGGTCTATCAAGCTCGTTATAGGATTCCAATAAGCAAGGCTCCCCTGGTTCTTGGGTTCTCATTGAAGGTGTGGATGCTTCTATTATGAAGACTGCCACACTTTGCAACTTGGAAACTAATGATGATGTGCACATATTCAGGCCCCTCCAGTTCAACACTCTTCCTGTGGTCAAAACTGCTACCGAGCCTTTGAATCCCAGTGAACTGCCAAAAATGGTTGAGGGTCTTCGGAAGATCAGCAAGAGTTATCCATTAGCAATTACAAAGGTTGAAGAGTCTGGGGAGCACACTATTCTAGGTACTGGAGAATTGTACCTGGATTCTATAATGAAGGATCTCAGGGAGCTTTATTCAGAAGTGGAAGTCAAGGTGCTTACTGTCTTTATGTTTTTTCTACTTTTTCTTTTTATTGACATGATTCTTGCACTTTATTAAAAGCCCGAGGTGGTTCTCAATGGTTCTTCCGCCTTTTCCTCTCAATGTTCAATAGGTGGCAGATCCTGTCGTCTCGTTCTGTGAGACGGTCGTGGAAACCTCTTCAATGAAGTGTTTTGCTGAAACTCCAAACAAGAAAAATAAAATTACCATGGTAAGCAAGTTAGTATATAGTATAGAAGATCAGAATTTAGAAGTTGTACTAAGCTATTACATCTCAATCTCTAGATTGCAGAGCCACTTGAGAGAGGACTTGCTGAGGACATCGAGAATGGTGTTGTGAGCATTGACTGGCCACGGAAGAAGCTTGGTGACTTTTTCCAGACAAAGTATGACTGGGATCTGCTTGCTGCTCGTTCTATTTGGGCATTTGGTCCTGATAGGCAGGTCAGTTTACCTTTGCTTGGTAGTGTTTTAGTTTACTTAATTCTCCTGTTTTTTAAAGTCCTTGATCGAGTTGATTCTGTTCATATCTTTAATAAATATATATGTTCAACAATGACATTCATCTATATTATCAGGGGCCTAATATTCTATTAGATGATACACTGTCGAGTGAAGTGGATAAGGGTTTGCTTAATGCAGTCAAGGACTCTATTGTTCAAGGGTAAGTTAATTTCTATATCCTGCTTTTACATGACTGTTCTCAGCATTCTCTGTTGTACTAAAGCAATCTGAACAGGTTTCAATGGGGGGCTCGAGAAGGCCCCCTCTGTGATGAGCCGATCAGAAACGTAAAATTCAAAATAGTTGATGCCAAGATTGCTCCTGAGCCATTGAATCGTGGAACTGGCCAGATCATTCCAACTGCTCGACGTGTGGCCTATTCAGCTTTCCTCATGGCATCACCTAGGCTCATGGAACCAGTATACTACGTGGAGGTAAGTGCATTTTCTGATCCTCATATTTGATCTTATTGTGAACAAATAAATATAGACTCGATGTACATTGTTTGGATGCTAGTTTTGGTTGCTTGTGTTATAGACTTATAGTATATAAACTTCTAGTTCCCAATTATTGTATTGAGAATCTGAATGGAAAAAAAGGATAATTAATTGCCAACTTATTCTCTATATCTGAAATTTTGTGGATGTTACTACAGATACAAACTCCAATAGATTGTGTTTCTGCAATATATACGGTGTTATCACGTAGACGTGGTCATGTCACTGCCGATGTTCCGCAACCAGGGACCCCAGCCTACATTGTTAAGGTGCGAGACCGGAGATACTTTTCTGAATACCGCTAGTTATTCGCCTCTCATTGTATATACATTTATTTGTAACATCGTTTCTTCTTTCTGAATTTCCAGGCATTTTTACCTGTGATAGAGTCATTTGGGTTTGAAACGGACCTGAGGTATCATACTCAGGGGCAGGCATTTTGCTTATCGGTGTTTGATCATTGGGCTATTGTCCCTGGAGATCCACTAGATAAAAGTATAGTCCTACGTCCATTGGAACCAGCTCCAATCCAGCATTTGGCTCGTGAATTTATGGTGAAGACAAGGCGTCGTAAGGTATAATCTCCTTTCTCTGCTCTGTTTTTCCTTGTCTCTCTTTGGGATGCACTTAGTGCATAAAAAGCATTTGATTGTCTAATTGATAGAAACTATGGATTTTTCCCATGATGCACCATGAAAGAGTCTAGACGATTCTTTTACCACACTTCTGTTTTTGAAGTAAGGCCTTATTTTGGTAGAGATGAACTTATTGAGACCTAGCGCGATGGCCTCTCGGTGGAATATGTCATTTTGCCTCCCGTTTATGATAAAATAATCCAATATTTGTGTTTTTTGGTCTGAAATAGCTCTGGGAATTTTGGGACATTTTTCAAATTCACGTACATTTTCTGTTTCAGTTGTTCGTTCATATTTTGTGTAGTTTATTTGGTTATTGAATTTCTTTCTTCTGTACTTGCGGATCTTAGATTGAAGGCATCCAGTGGTCCAAAAAGAAAATAAAAATAAATTTTGAATGAGTGTACTTTGAAGATCATTAACTGAAATTTTAAAACATTTGCTTTGTCAGGGAATGTCCGAGGATGTAAGCATTAATAAATTCTTTGATGAGGCTATGGTTGTTGAATTAGCTCAGCAGGCTGCCGATCTTCATCAACAGATGATATGAAGACGCTGATTCATGTGATTGCCGATAGGTGAGCACATTTTTGGATATTAGCCATGTTGTGTTTTATGGAATTGTTCTTTAGAATCTTGTTACCATTCAGAGAAGGTAAATGTTGTTAGAAAGAGCTATTGGTAAGACGTGGTTACTTTGGTCTTCTTTGCCTGTTTCTAGTAGTTATTCATTTCTGGGAACAGATTACATATTCTATTTCTCATTTTTCTCTAATCCGCGCGACTCTAGTCGATAAATCCAAAGTGTCTACTGTTCGTATAATGGTAAATGCTCTTGCACGTTTTATACGTTCCTAACATTGAACTGAATATTCTTCACATTTTCCTCGTGTAGAATTAAAAGGCGAAAACTAAGTTCGTAGTGCTGATGTGGAATATACATGATTCTGCTCTAAGTTATGCCACTGGTAAGAATTGTTGTGTGACATTTTTCTGCTCTTAAAGATGTGCCATTGGTAAGAAGTAAGAACCAGTTATGTAGAATGTAAACTTTTTTGTACAATATTTCATCCTGACTTTGATAGAATCCTTGATTTGGTATGAGTGATGGCAAAAAATAGAAAAGAATAGATGGTCCTTTCAGATTGATTGATGGCAATACATAAAGAAGAAGGTTAAAAAGGTCAAAATTTGTCAATAATTGATTGGAAATCTGACAAATCACTAACTTTTTGTGTTTTTGTGTTTCTTTTTCTTTTTAAAAAGAAAAAAAGATTATTAGTATTTGGTTATACATGTGAATTGGATTTTAAATTTTATTAGATTTGTTTTCTAATCGAATTTTTTTTCTAATCGATTTGTTTTTTAAAATTTAGTACATAATAATTAGCTTATTATTACATTATACCTTTTATTTATGGGAAAATTGCAACATTAGTCTTGTATCTATAGGGGTATTGCAATATTAGTCATGTACCTTTTGAAGTTGCAATTTTAGTCGTGGCAATTTTGTCCCTTGGCAAAAATAACAATTTTATTCATGTAAGCTTTAGGATTTGACAATTTTAGTCCTTTATTTTTTATTTGTGGTAATTTCGGTCCTATAACTAATTTTGCCAAAATTTGTACGTGTTTTTGTATTTCCATAATTAGGAGATAATAATATAGAACTCGTATCTCGGATTTTGGCTATCAAGGGTATTTTGGGAGTAATTGAAATATTGAAAATAGTCCTTAGGACTAAATTTACACCAATTTATAACTTATAGGACCAAATTTGCAAAAAAGCAAAATATGTAGGCCTAAAATGGTAATTTTAACAGTTACAAGATTAATATTGCAACACCTGTATAGATGTAAGACTAATTTTGCATTTTTCCTTGTATTTATTATGTAAAAACTTATCATCTATTTTAGTTAGGCTGATTGGATCAATGGATTCAATCACTATACTACATAAATTGCTCACTTGGTCCGCAGTTTAAGCCACAAGTTGCAAAATGAAAAATCTAATCTGTGTGCAACAATTGTTTTACTCATTTATTAAAGAAAAGGGATCCGAATAGGTTTGGACTTAGAATTGAGTTTGAATAAAGACCTGATGGATGATGTGGACAACATTGAATTTGAGTGTCAATTTTGTCAGACATTTTTTAAAGTGAGGTTTGACCGATAAATTTCAACTTGGACATATTCATCAAGTGGGCTTTCATAGTAAAAGCAAATTTATGTTTCAGCTTTAAAAGTCTAATGTCCACGAGTTTGTCTTGTACAGTTTTTAAAGCCTACGACTCTGACCTTAACTCTTTGAAAAAAGGTTAATTAGTAATATGGTAAAATTTCTCTCTGATTAAAAATAAAACAAAACAAAATAAAATAGCCCCTATAGTCTGTATATTGTCTTGTTATTCCAAGTATATATTTTAGTGGGCTTTTTGGTTTTTTATCGTTCAATTTTTTTTTTCTTTTTTTGTTTGACAAACGAAGTTGATCTTGTTTTGGAAAGTGATATGATTTCTCAGTGGATTTATATTGGCACCCCCACATTCTTATAATGTAATACTCCCTCCGTCCCAAATATAGAGTCCATTTTGACTTTTTACAAATTAATAAAAATATTGGAAACTACAAATATATTAAATATTTACTTTCTTTGCTCTTATTTAATGAATATTGTAAATTATAAAATGTATATCAAATAGGGTTACAAATAAGTAAAAGAATAGAAAAAGTACTAATAAATATAGAAATTAGAAAGTGATATATATTTAAGATATCCAAAAAATGAATAGTAGACTATATATTTAGATTAGAAAGTGATATATATTTACTACATATTTGCTCTTTTGGTAGCATCTTCATCACTTTCAAATAACACTATCCTTTTTCTACTTTTATATTGTTTTCTTATCATTGTCTCTTCCCAATATTTGCTTCATCACATCAGCCTTCAGTTTCTTTTTCTCGTGTCTTTAGTTTTAGCCGTCGATATCAAATTAATTAATCAATAGTAGCATTGGAACAACGGGTAAGGTGGATTATTTGTTGAAATTAAATGAAAGTGTGAAAAATCACAAGGGTCTAACCAAATATTAGAGTCGTATCAAGCATGATTTTCATTTGTTAATGAAGTTATGATAATCTTATTCGTCATACAGTATTTCTTAATGTTGGGCAAAGAGGAAGTAAAATAAAATTCAAAATTGAAACAAAAAATTTGGTCGACATCTCTGAATGATGGTGAAATAAAATGAAAATTAACAGAATGCAAGGCATCATCTTACTTTTTAAAGAATAAGTGGGGCCCATATGTGGTGGGTGTGAAAAATATGTATACATTTTGTGAAGATGAAAGCTGTATAGAAGTAGCAAATGTATACTTTAATATTGACACGAATTTTGTTTTATTCACCTACGGATAATATTGTGTGTTTAATTCCCTATTGAAAATTAGTCCAGTCGAATGAAATTTCAAAAAAGAAAATAAAAAAGAGATGTGATGTTGTCCACGTTTTATATTTATGAATACTAACATCTAAAATATATTTTTAAATAAATTGTTTATTATGATTTATTTGCACTTTGCATTTATTCATAGAATGAAGTTCATAATCAAACAAAATCGAAATAAAAAAATTTCCAAATTTTGCTGAATTGATTTCTGATTGCTCAATCCCTTTAAAATGTCAAACGAAAAAAAAAGAACTCCTATTATTTTTTGATTAAGTTGACTAACGAAAATATCCAATCACAATTAACCTAATATTTAAATTAGTTGACAATAATTAGGCCATATAATTACCAATAATTATAATTAGGTAATATTCCCAAAACATTGACCACCCAAAAATCAAAAATAAAAAAAAGTTACCTCGGAGCAAAGGAAACTGAAATCTCCGTCGGAACTTTAACTCTGTCGGACCAAATCCTAGACGATAAATAAAGCTTCGATATTTTTCCGGCGACCCATTTCATTTCGGGTCGTTTATCCGGATCCTCCTGCACACATTGCAGCGCCACACGTACCAGTTTCTCCGCCACATCCACCGGAAAAGAATCCCTCAACCTCTTATCCACCCACCGCCGTAACCTCCCATCCACCGCCTCTTCGCCGCCGCCTTCCACCGCCTCCCTCGCCGTCTCAATAACCGAAATTAACCGGTGATTCCCACTGCCCCGATCGAATTTGTACCTCACCGGCTCCTCTCCGGTCATCAGCTCGAGAATCACAACCCCAAATGCATACACATCGGATTTCTGAGTCGCCACTCCAGTGGATTTGAACTCCGGCGACATGTATCCTCTAACGCCTTCAAATTGCCTCTCGGACCCTGGCCCTGCCGCCTGCTTCTCCTCCTCCATCGTCTCACCGCAGAGCTCCGCCGCGCCGAAGTGGCAGATTTTGGCGTTGAAAGAGGGCTCCGTCACGATAATGCCGCTGCTTTTCACGTGCTTGTGGACCATATCGATGCTCAATCCAGCTGTATTGTGGATGTAATCGAGTCCGTGCGCCACATCAGTCGCGATTTGCATACGCGACATCCAATTCGAAAGCACCGTAAAATCGGGGTTAATTTTGTTCCTCAAACACAACCCTAAATTCGATCCATTGACGAATTCGTACACTAGGTAAATATGCTCACCGGAAATCGAAACCCCGAGGAGCTTGACGATGCTCGTGTAGTGGCTCTTGCTGATCACCGTGAGTTTCCGCTGAACGTCCGAGCTCGACATGGATTTACGGAGCTTCCGCTGGAAAACGACGACGTCTTTGCCGTTGAGAACGCACCGCCACGATTGCGACGAGGAGGAGGCGGATGAGAGGCGTTTGCCGAGGAAATTGTTGGTGGCGGCGCGTATTTCGGAGAAAGCGTAGATTTGGGTGCTTTCGGGGAGGGTATCGCGGAAGCTGGCCAAGGAGGCGCGGCTGGAGACGGAGGTGGTGGCGGCGGAGCTGTCTAGCCGGTAGGTGGAGGAGGACGCGGCGGCGGAGGAGGTGGAGGAGCGGCTGTGGAATGGATAGGAGAGAGGTGTTTTCGGGGTGTTTGATGAGGGGGAAGATGAGGGTTTCTCTGTTTTTGATTTGGATGAAGATCGTTTTGGAGTTGTTGAGTTGGATCTCGGGCTTGAATTCGGGTTCCTGACGGGTTCTGAAGCTCGGGCCGCCATTTTCGATCTACACATAACAGAAAAAGGTTAACAAAATTGGGATTGTTTTATTAGGGTTTGTGGGATTGAAATCTGGGGAGAAAGGGGAACTGGAATTGAGGATTGATAGAGACATAGAAAGATTTAAGATTGATATGGATCATGGATAACAGAGAAATTGATTGAGAAATTCAACCCAAAAATGTAACAAAATTCTACTTGAAATTGAATTAAAAACAAAGTGGATGGGGATTTTGGGAGATTTTGTTCCTGAATGCAATATTATAATATAACTAAAGAATTCTGACAGAGAATGGAGTTAGATAGGGATCGAACCGGACATATTCTTAATTTTTATGAATATTTTATCAATAAGCTATCGAACAATTCCCATTTTGAACATTAGTCAAGTCATAGTTTTTGGTAAATAATTTTTTTTTAGAATAAAATGGTATTTTATTTCACTTTTATACATAATAATAGTAATAATATTGTTTAATAATCTTAGTATGTATTTAATAAAATTTGATTTTACCCCAAAAATGTGGAATTGGGTTTTTTCTGGGGCCTACTGATAATGACAGGAGTCTAACTGTTGCTGCCCATGGAAATCCGTGGAATTTTCCGGCCGCAATTATTCTTAAATGGGCCTAATCCAACTGTAAAGGTTTACGGTGACGTCAAAAATACAAAAAGTAGACCAGATTTTAGGGTTGAGAATATCAAATATGAGATGGTATTAGGGATGGCAATTTCCTCCGAACCCGACGGAGGATTCGATACCCGGCCTAACGGAGGAGGGTATGAAGGGTAGTTTTGCACCGATTAAATAAATGGGTGACGTGGGTATGGGTATTTTTGGGTATGGATATGAAGGTGGGTCAGGTGACATCCTACCCATACCCTACCCGATACCCGATTAAATAATAATATTATATATATATAATATATCTACATATATATTTATTTATAATATTTTACATATATTTTTTTATTTATACAACTCTATTTATTTATATTTAAAGAAAAAGATTTTCCCCAAGTCTCAACCAAAATCTACAAACCACTAACACTTTTGTTTAATCCTTTTTAATATTTTGCTATATTTTTATAATATTTAGTTCGCTAATTCTTATTTGTATTTTTTTCCTTATTGTTTCCTTAAGAATTTAGTAAATATCAATATCTTTATTTAAATAACTCAAATTTCTCTTTAAAAAAGAAATAACTTAAATTTGAAAAAAATACAATTGTAAGTGGTAAGAGGGTATGGGTAGGGTATGAATACTCCGATCATCCGATGGGTATGTGAATGGGTATGAAAATAGAATCTAGATGGGTATGGGTATGAGTATAATAAATGGGTATGGGGATAAAGGATATAGAATCCTACCCATTGCCATCCCTAGATGGTATTATTAACATTTTTTTAAAAGGGATTGACTATTGAGAATAAAAATATTTATTGCTTTTTCAAAAAAAAAAAAAAAATATTTATTGCGAATATTTTTGTTAGAAGGATTTTAAGGAGAAGAATTGTTGGGCCGTGGAAAACTTAGTCCGGTATGAGCATGACGTGGGGCTGCTTCATGGTGGGTCACCCCTGTTGGTGGCCCAACTACTTATGCGTAAAATAATATAATAGTAATAATAATAAATTAAACTTTATATCATTTGATTTGGCGGCTATTTAGGATTTGTTAATTGGAAGCCTGCGGCCTTTTGTCATGTTCCCATTTGAGTTTTGACCCGTGTGTATTGTGGTTGTGGATAAGTTTTTTAATTTAAAGAGCTAAATATATATGTTGTGAAGAGTTTCAGTTTAGAAAGTGAGAGGATATTATATGAGGATTTAGGGGAGGTATGCATGTATTTCCATGTTTAATTTCCAGTTTTAGGGTCTGAAAAATGAATTTTGATCTGATTTTTCTATTAAAATATATTTGATTAAAATTTTCAAGTGTATATTTTTAACTACTTTTTTTTTTCTTTTCAGCATAACATAAATCACGAAAGAAATTTACAGACCAAGAATCCTCTTGGAAACAAGAATAAAATCATCCAAGTAGATTCCTAGATATCCATAAAGGTCTAAAACACTGAAGGACTTGACAATTTGGCGGAGCATCAGGAGCATGAACCCAAAAAGCCTAATATCAATCCAAGACAAACACAACCACAACAAACAAACAAAACCAAGATCAGCAACAACTTTATACATTGAAAGTGAAACAATACAATAAATATATGAAACTTGATCTTGAATCAGACGCCAAATTTCACAACTTGAAAGTTCTTTCACCAACCACACGGCACTGATGTGAACATCCTACCAAATAAGCCAGAACAAAGCACGAACAACAACTCTAGATCGTCGTTCCACCAAACACACAAAACTAAAATTCTGAAAATTGGCTAGAAGTCCAAATATGTGACATAACTCTTCGTTTGTACAACAACTCCGATCAGATCCATTTTCCTATTGCAGCTTCCAGATGTGATCGACTTCACTCATCCGCCTAAAAACAACAAGATCTATGGCCAAACACCAAGGTAGGAACAACAACAAAGCATAGAAGAAAAAAACAAAAAACACAAGACCCATGAAGGAAAACTGAAACTCCCATAGAGGGAGACAACAACTCTCATAAAGAGAGACACGAGACAAATAAAAGAAAAAAGAGAAGAAAAAGGTTGGTTTCCCTATCATCTCTAATGCAAGAATGGGGGAAGATGATAAATTTTTGGCAGATAACTAACAGAAAGGGGAACTAATCTAAACTGGCTTTCATAAGTAATTGTTTTTTTTTCCTCTCAAAATCCTAGCCATTTTTGCTCTTCCATATTCTTTTTCCTTTTCTTCCCTCGTCCTTCTATGGAGGAGGATGACCATATGAGGATGGAGTAAGTAATCTTCAGTAATTCCATTCTTTTCACTTAAATAATTTTGTCCCCAATAGGTGGCTTTTTTCTAGTTAATAAATTTGTCCCTAGGTGAAATTTTGTTTAGAAGATCAGATGAGTCATTACCCGACGATACGTGATAAAAACGAGACCATCTTTAGTATGTGTTTTGTTCAGTCTCTCTGTTGCGAAGTTCTAATTCTACAGATCAGTTAGATCCATTTATGATGCAGGCAGAAGCTTGAACAATTAAACAAACTCACCTCGTACGTTGATTCTATAAGAATACCGTAAGAGAGACAATAATTGAGAGAAAACCCTCGTTTTTATTTCTTAATCAAAATCAACCACTCTAAAAATAATAATAAAATAACTATTTATAAGACCAAACTAAAAGTCCTAACTTAATTAAAAAACATTAAAAGATAAACCAGAATAAAAGACTTCTAAACACAAATTACTTCCTAAAATATAAGATATGTAAAATCCTAAAAGATATATCATATCTTTATCAATATCTCCATCATTCTCTTCGGGTTCGAAACGATTCGTCCTCAAATCGGAAGGGAGATTGCCACGAGAAGAATTGTCAAACCATGGAGGTGCGCGAGGAGGACGAGATGGAAACACAATGTGAATTTCAAAATATATCTGAACTCGATCAAAAACAAAATAATTCAGGTTGATCAATTCTAGAAAAATATCTCCATTTTGCCAAGTCAACGATCAATTCGAAAGTGCATCCATCGGACCAATCCCGAGTTTGCCATTCATGCTAGAATGTAGGGACAACAATAGAAGAAATAGTAGATAAATCACGAGAATTTTATTCTTTATCCATGATGTCTTATCGTTACTTGAACTCTCTGTTGTTTTGAATTGAAGATCCTCACCGATCATTTCAATCTCTTTATCGAAAACTGGTGGTTCATTATAACTGCTATCTAAAATATAAGATAATGTAAAGTTCTAAAAGATATATCATATCTTTATCAATATCTCTATCAATTTAGGTTTAAAATTTGTTCTAGATCTGAATAGATTTATTATCTTGTAGGACTTATAGCTGTTTTTCGTTCGTTGTTGTAATCAGTTGTGAGTATGTTCTGAATGAATGTTGATTCTCTAAAAAAGTGTATATTTTTTTTTACATAAGTTTGCGTACATTTACGTAATTGTAGTGAAAAATTATTTTGATTATAGTTTTGAAAGTGTATCTTTACATAGATTTGCGTGATTATGGTGAAAAAATATTTGGCTGTGTTTCCAAAATCCTATTTCCATTAAACAATAATAAATGAAATAACTTCATTTCCAATGTGAACTTCCCTAAACAAACATAAATATATTTTTTTGGAATAGTTGAAAAATAGAAAATGACACTTGAAAACACATAGTGTTCATATATTTAATAAACAATGGTGCATTTGCAATGTGGTTCCAAAGATTTGGACGATTTTTTTAAAATTTTAGGGATAATTGCTAAAGACCCACTGAGGTTTGGTCTAATTACAAAAAAAAATCCAGAGATGTTTTGAAAATAACCAAAAAAACCCTCAAGTTTGATTTTGTCTTAAATTTAAATGGGTAACTGTAATATTTTTGGAAATATCAGGGGTTTTTTAAAAATATTTTTTGCTTATAAACGGGAAAATTGTAAGACGAATCAAACCTCAAGGGGCTTTTTGCAATTTTAAAAACTTCTGTTTTTTTTTTTGTAATTTGCCTGAACCTCAGGGAGGTTTTTGTAATTATCTTATGATCAACCCTAACCAGAAACACTATTTAGGAAATATATTAATATTGTGGCTAAAGTGTAATACTCCATAACCATGGGGTGCCATCTTTGTGACCCCTAAACTTTTAGTACCATACCAAACATAAACTCAGGGCAGTTACCCAATTATTCACAAGTAATTGCTACTATACATAAAACAAACACAAACTTGAGTACATCATACATTTCATATAGCCAACAAATACTGAAACTCAAACTCATAAGCTATCTTCTCCACAACATTAGATGCCTTGCCACCATGAACTCCCCTGAAACAATCCACAATTGATTTCCTCAAAGAGCCTGAGGTTGGCAGCTGATGGCACACCCATTCCATCAACGAATCCTTATCGGCCGCAAAATCGTTCATGTTCCTCAGCAGAAGCTCCGGGATAGCGATTTTCTTCGCGCTCGTCACCATTATTGCTGCCTGGAGATACTCTAGTTTCGATCTTTCTAGTTCGGTTGTCACACCGTCGGCTGTGTATATCTTCACCTGTTTATTAGAAGTCGGTAGTGTTTGCAAATAGAATCAGAAGTTGCGAGTGTTTGGTGAAAAAGTTATAAAAATGCTTATTTATTTGTAAAACTCAGAATCAGAAATTTCAAGCACTTAGCTCCATGCTTTTAGATTCGATTAAAGAAGCGGGAGTTGATATTTGCAAATGCTAAAAAGTGAATTTTTTTTCAGTTCAAAAATTAGAAACACTTTCTTTTAGTGATTACAAACACTCCTTAATTTCTTTTAAAAGTAGAAGCAGAAGTTTGCTCCCTTTGATTTTTGATTCTGATTTAAATTAGGAATAATTACAAAAACCTCCTTGAGGTTTGGGCTAATTACAAAAAGCCCTAGTGATTTTTCAAAATTACAAAAATCCCCTTTAGGTTTGTTTCATCTTACATTAATCCCTTTCATATGCAAAAAACATTTCAAAATCTACCCTTATGTTTACCAAAATATCACAGTTACCCCTAAAATTTAAGACAAAATCAAAACTCAAAGGGTCTTTTTATAATTTTCAAAACCTATTGGTTTTTTTTGTAATTAGCCCAAACCTAAGGGGGCTTTTTGTAATTATCCCTTTAAATTATATTGAATGATTAGTAGGTAAAAACTACATTTTTTTTTCATCCAAAAGCTGACAATCACTTATTTTAAGTGTTTGCAAACACTCATTTTAATGGTTTCTCAAGTAATTACTTACAGCTGGAGAAGAACGAGTGCCACAACACAAGGCGAACATGATGTTCGGATCAGGTGAGTCGAGTCCATAGAGCTCATGAACGATCATTTGTTTAGTATCTTTATCGTCTTTGCCAAGAATCTGAGTTACAATAAGCGATTATCATATTATGCAAAATAATGATGTAAAAAGTGGACTGTTCTAAGACATATATATATATACCTCTTTAACTAGTGCATCTTCTGGTTTCCTCAAGATAAAATGTTCGATTGCTTGAGCGTTGATTGTGTTACCGGCTATGTTGAGTGTCGCCTGATTAATCAAGAGAATGAGATAAAGTGGTAATATACAAAAACACTCCTCGGGTTTGGGTTAATTACAAGAAAAACCTTAAGGTTTGGTTCTGTTTTAAATTTGAGGGGGTAACTGCAATATTTTTATAAATGTCGGGGGGGTTTGTGAGATGATTTTTTTTGCTTGTGAAGGGAACCTCAACGTTTTTTTTTGTGATTTTAAAAAACCCCTAGGTTTTTTTGTAGTTAGCTTGAACCTTAGGGGGGATTTTGTAATTATCCCATAAGAAGATGTATAAATAAATATTGACAAGATTTATAGTAAATTTACCTTGTTGATGAGTGCTAATAGATTCTCAGGGCTAAAAACAGAGGGAACTCCATATTGAAGATATCCCTGAAATAAAAAACCTCATAGATGATTATAAGTTTAACAGCAATTAATCTTTAGTATTAGGGATAATTACAAAAACAACCCTGTGGTTTGGGCTAATTATAAAAAAAAACCCGTAGATTTTCAAAATTACAAAATCTCCTTTGAGATTTGATTCCGTTTTACAATTTTCCCTTTCATAAGCAAAAACATTTAAAAAAAACCCTCACCTTTGTAGAAATATTACAATTAGCTCCTTTTTTTGTAATTTTCAAAATCCTCTGGATTTTTTTCGTAATTAGCCCAAACCTCAGGGTGTTTTTTGTAATTATCCCTTAGTATTAAACATATAGATAATAGACAGAAAAAATAAAATGGTTTAATTTACATGCATGATACAAGCATTGTACATGTTGATCCAAAAAGCTAGCTTTTGTTGATGACTCAAGAATCTCAAGTCCACCTTCTTAAGACCATCCATTAACACCCTGGATTTCACAACAAAACCAAAAAAAATAAGCTGTCAAGTTTTCAAAATGTCAATTTTCAATCCATATAATTTTGATTAATGTATTTATTTTGTTACTCACTTTAATTTCTGAAACAAAGGGACTGAGCTTGAGTTTTGGATACATTTCAAGTCCATTGAGCTTGATGTGAACCTAACCAAGTTCTTGTAAGGTCCAATATCTCTCGGTATAGACTCTTCCGAATCGAATATACCGTACGGATCTTGCTGCCGCGAGTCCTTTTGAAACATGAGGCTCGATTTTGAGTTTGAGCTCGTCTCCGCCCTGAAACTCAAGGAGAAGTTCGTTGAACGAGCAATGGGACCGGATTTCTCCAGTTCCATTACTCTAGAAGTACGAAGTAGTCGAACGAAAATGAAAATCAGACACTTCATTATGTTCTCGGATAACTTGTTTGGTGGCCATCTGTGGATGTTTTCTTCTTCCGAATGTAATGGAGTTGACAGGACTTTAGTTGGGGTGTCGGTTGGAACGTCAAGAATACGATCTCTCTGAAACGATAGAGTTCGTTACAATGTCAAGTGACATTATCTACTCAGCTAAAAAAACTCAGTTATCTTTCAAAATTACAAATAACGCTTGATGTTTGTTTCTGTTTCTGTACCTTCATTAGGTATTTGTTATGCGTTCGTAATACTTTAAGGAGGTACTTGTGTAATTTTGAAGGATATCGGGAGTTTTTGGGTAATTTTTGTAATTTAGCAAACAATTTAGAGATAATTGCAAAACCCTCCTGAAGTTCAAGCTAATTACAGAAAACTTCAAAGGTTTTTGAAATTCTCTTATATTTATAGAAATATTACAGTTACCCCCTCAAATTTAAGGCATAACTAAACCTGATGAGGCTTTTTGTAATTTTAAAATATTTCTGGATTTTTTTGTAATTAACCCAAACTTCAGGGGTATTTTTGTAATTATCCTAAATTATAATTTGTACCCGGGGAGTTGGATTTCTTGGCTCTCTAAAGGGAGAGGGAGATTTCAGCAAGCCGCTTCGTTTCGAGACCTTTTCTCGAAAAATCCCTCCATCTTCATGAAATGTGTTTTCTTTCTGACTAGAAAATGCTTTCGAGTTCATTGTTTTCTCATTCATACTGAAGTCACTCAAATGATAGTCTCCTTTTATAGCCTTGCTGATGAAATGCAGGGCCTTGGTCTCAAACGCTACTTTCTCGTTCGGTTTCTTGGTCGGGTGTGGTGGAAGCGGTGAGGATTCATGTCGATTCTTGACCGTTCCACGACCCCATTCCTTGTACTTTGTTTCAATGTTGGTCTCCTTTTCGTGTTTCACTTCCGATTTAAGCTGTTTGATCTGACTTTCTAGCCGCGTTATCTCATTTTCAACCATTGATAACTCGGCCAGTATCTCTTTCATCTGTCGGATTTAGCAAATCGTCATTACAACGTGCGTTCTGAACTATTAAGGGAGCGTTTGCAAAAACTTGCGCTTTATTGTAGCAGAAACAAGGCATAGTAGCGTTTACAAATAGAAGCGAAAAGTTTATAAAGTTAAAAAAGACCGTGTTTGGTATAAGTTGTAAAACTGCTTTATAACCAGAACCAAAACCAAAACCAAAAATCAAAAAGCACGTCTCCCCTACTTTTAAACTCGGATTTATGTTATATTTTCCCAAAATTTCTTACCTTTGGAGGAAGAAAATTCGGAATACTGAGGGCGGAACCGTCCTGTCTATGATGGAGTTGCTCCAGATACTGGTGCACCTTCTGTTCATGTGCTAGCATTTTGTGAAGCACATTAACCTTTAATTTGGGATGTTAAAATTTTTTCAAATTAGTATTCCATCATTTTTTTCTTTTGCAAAAACAAGAAAACACACACATAAAATTAAATTAAGTTTCATACTGTAAATATCCAACATGGTTCTGTTAATTCATCTTGACTTATCAAGACATGAAAAAACATGTGACAACTAAATATTGGATTGAAATAGATGTATTGCACAAGGTACTATCTGCATTACATTCCTATTAATGGAGATAAAGATGCAAAGTGTGTGTAGTAAATTGACTAGGGAAACAGAACAGAAAGAAAATAGTACAAGAATACTTTAGACCAGGTAGAGGCCCCCCTCACTTATGCTTGTATATTGTACTTAGTCACTGTGCAATGAACAATTTAATAGAAAATAGGGATAATTACAAAAAAAAAAAACCCGTCAGGTTTGGGCTAATTACAAAAAAAACCCGAGATATTTTAAAATTACCAAAAAAACCTTGAGGTATGGTTCCATCTTATATTTCTTCCCTTGATAGACAACAAACATTTCAAAAAACCCATGATATTTCTACAAATGTTACAGTTAACCTATTAAATTTAAGGTATAATCAAACCTGATGGGGCTTTTTGTAATTTTGAAACATCTTTGGGTTTTTCTGTAACCTCAGTGGGTCTTTTGTAACTATCCCTTGAAATAATGCATAAAAATCATGCTTTTAATTTACCTCTCTTTCAAGTTCCTCCCTCTTTTGCTGTCCAATTATTTTCTTCTTTCTCTGAAAATACAGGAAGTTTGTAAAATTTAGCTAAACGCGACATGAAAATCGTGCAACGACATTGTAAATATTTAAATTTTTTTTTTTTTGAGGTTGTAAATATTTAAATTTTTACTTCCCTAGTAACTCAAACTTTTAAATAACCAGTCATTGTACTAGAAGTAGCAAAAATATAACTCTTCATATAAATATGGGGATAATTACAAAAATACCCCTAAGGTTTGGGCTAATTACAAAAAAACCCTTTAAGTTTGATCCCGTCTTACATTTTTCCCCGTGATTTTAGAAAATATTTCAAAAAAAACTCTGACATTTGCAAATATATTACAGTTACCCCCCTTAAATTTAATACTAAACGAAACTTGAAAGGATTTTTATAATTTTGAAACATCTCTTTTTTTTTTTTTTTTTTGTAACTAACCCAAACCTCAGGGTGTTTTTGTAGTTATCCCTATAAATATGTCCAGATACAAAATTACAAATAATCTTGGACTATATTGTATCAATAACATGTACTAAACCTACTATTTGATACTCTGTAACCGTATACGATTCATGTAACAAAATCTTACATTAGAAAATTGCACATTTCATGTTGATAACATATATAATCAGATCATAGTAATTAAAAGAAAAAAACTTACAAAATCAATCGGAACATGAGGTGATGATGAATCAGAATGGCTAGCCATGAAAGAAAATGAACCAAACCAAAGCTTCAACCTGTCCCAAGTCCTCGGAGACACGCTAACACTACGCGAACCGGTTAATTTTCGACCACGAACATCACCAAAATGATGAGTCTTGTTTTTAGCTCTAATTAGTTTAGTTGGTGAGGAATGAAAGTAATTTGAGAGGGAAATGAATGAAGAAGATGATGAAGAAGAAGAATGAGAAGAAGATGAAAGGGAGCTTTCAGTTTCAAATTCAATCTGATTCTTGGTTAACTTCCTTTGTTGTTGGTGGGACATCATGGGAGCTAAATTTTTTAATTTTTATTTTTATTTTTGCCTCTTTGGCGTAGCTTGCAATTGTAGTTTGATTTTTGAGGTGGTTAAGGTTGGGGTTTTGGGTTGGGGTAGATTTCTTGTTTGGGAAGTGTTTAGAAAGGTGTAATTATGGTTTGTTGGAAAACAAAAAGAATAAGCTTTTGAGTTTTTTTAGGGATAATTACAAAAACGCCAGTAAGGTTTGGGTTAATTACAAAAAAAAAAAACAGACATATTTCAAAATTACAAAAAACCCCCCGAGGTTTCGTTTTGTCTTAAATTAAGAGAGGTAATTGTAATATTTTTTGCAAATGTCGGGGTTTTTTCCGAAATGATTTTGAAAATCACCAGGAATAATGTAAGACGGAATCAAACTTGAGGATTTTTGTAATTTTCAAAGAACTCTAGTTTTTTTTTTTTGTAATTAGCCCAACTTTTTTATATGAACTATCATTGTAAGGGATAATTAAAAATATATTAAAGTTTGGGCTACTTATAACAAAAACTCAGGTGTTTTAGAAATGTACAGAAAAAATTCTTGAAATTTGATTATGTCTTAAATTAAAAGGGATAAGCTGTAATATTATTTTTTGGTAATACTTAAACAAGATGGAGAAAATATAAAGTAAAATCAAATTTCATAGGGTTTTTTTCGTAAGTTTCAAAAATCCTTATTGTAATTTTGTTGCACGCATGCTATTTGTATATTATACGGACAAGATATTATACATAACGGTGATTAATGTAATACGATAAGGATCAATACAATTTAATTTGCAATAAGAAAAATCTAGTATGAGCAACTTTACATAAATACCGCGGTTAAACAAAGAAGATTAACACTATAAAAAAATAAAATTTTGGGATTTTGTTGGTTTAGAATTTGAATTTTTTTTTTGAATAATGGTGTTAAAATTACGTGAATTTCTAGGTGTGGTTAATAGTACTTTACTATAAGAAACGAGATTGTATATTTGTATTGTCTTTTAAGTAAAGTGTGAGAAAGATGACCGAATTGGGCAATCATGATATCCAAATAAAATCTTAGGCTTTACGATGATTTTTTAATTAACTACTCAACTGAAAATTGTTCTTTTTTGGGGAGTCGTAATTATTAGTGAAGTTTAATTGTTGAGTTGTTGGCCCAATTACTCTTCTTGTGTATTGTTGGCCCATTGTTTATTATCTTGGTCCAACTCCCAAAACTCAGCCCATTACCATCCATTTGATCATATTACCCGTTTTTGGGTTTTCTGGGTAGTGTGGTTGGTTCTTGGTGATATTTTGGGACACTTTCAGTCAACTTGATATGATCTTCTAACGAGGTCGACTCCCAAGTTTCCGAGCCTCAACGGTTAGTTTTTACAATCTAATGTTTTCTACCTTAATTTCATGATATGTTTTTTATAGGTCCAATAATATATATAAAAAAAGAACAATGGTGGTGTACACAAAACCGAACAACTAGCTCAAAAAAAGAAAAAAATAGTAGCAAAAGTATCATAAGAGAAAAAATAAACGGAAATTAAAGTCTAAAGCAAAACCATATGGCGATTACTCATTGCAACGGTGTATTAAAAATTCAACAACCATGATTTTCTCGTGTAAATTCCTCTAACGAAACTTTACGGTCGGACTATGAAAAGGTAAAGCCATTTTTTTTTTTTTTGATAGGCAAGTCATTTTGTCAGCAAATGTGGGCAAGCTCACACATGTTGACCTTGCAAAGCACCCATGTGGGTGAATTATTTCCGCATTTAGATAGGGAACAAGAGTGGCAGCAAATCTTTTAAGATTTAGCTAGCTATTGACAAAAGAAAAAAAGGATGCCATTAAAATTGATTATCCGACCAACCACTTGAAAGTGAAGTTGAATAGTGCAACAAATTTTGCCTATAAATGGGCTTTTGGGCAAAAAACGAAAATCAACTCGAAACAAATTGTGTGAGTTCAAACTCCCAATTTGTAAAGTTTTTATCAATTTAGAGAGTGTTATTTTTCCTATTTCTAGAGAGAGAGAGTGATATACTTTTGTATTTGTATTTAGAGAGAAGGTGTTGTAATACCTATTTTTATAGTGAATTCTTTCTAAATTTCTACGTGGTTTATACCTCAAATTTATTTGGGGTTTCCATATACAATATTTGTGGTCATTTTACCTTTATTTTTCTCACATCACTATTGCCATGGGTTTGTTTCGATCAGTAATTTCCTAACAATGTTATCGAGAGCCATTGGTTTATGAGTTATTGTCCATGGGTAGTAAAATTTGTCAAATGGCCCGACCCGTAATAGGTATTTGGATCACAGCTACAATTTTGTAGGCGAAAAGATCCGGTCTATTTAGCCCGAGATTTAGGCCCAAAACATTTGGACCGATCGACCGAGATGACCGAAGCAATTTTAGTGTATTTTTAATACATGGGGTGGATGGGCTCCCCAAAATAGTGGCCCAAAGAAATTCGGGCCACCGATTTCCCCGCCCGATGGGGGCCAAGACTTGACTCGACCCGGTCACTTTGACACCTCTATCCATGGGGTTACTAGTCACACAATATTCACATGAATAATGTAATAGAGTTCAAGTGAAGATCAATCGGGCATGAATAAAATGACGACAAAGTTCGACGTAGAGAAGTTCATTGAGAATAATTTCTCATTGTGGAAAATAAAGATTAAAACAATTTTGAGGTAAGACAATTACTTGGCGGCAATTGGAGATAGACATACAGATATCACCAACGATGCCAAATGAAACAAGATGGAGAGCAATGCAATTGCTGATCTGCACTTAGCACTAGCTGATAGAGTTTTATCTAGTGTTGTGGAAAAGAAATGGTAAAACAGATAATGGGATACTCTGACAAAATTGTACGAGGCTAAATCACTTCACAATAAGATTTTTCTAAGAAAATTGTATACTCTTCGTATGGCGTAAACTATTTGATGGATCGACCATATCAACACCTTAAATACTCTATTTTCGCGACTTACCTCAATGTGTTACAAAATAGAAGTTATTGAAAGTGAGGAACTTTTAATTCAAAGTTTACCAGATTCATACGATCAACTCATCATCAACTTGACGAACAATGTCATTTCAGACTATCTAGTCTTCGATGAAATCGCAGTTGCAATACTAGAAGAGGCGTATGCACAGAAATAAGGAGGAGAGACAAGTAAGTTCGCATCAGCGGAAGCTTTGGCGATGATGAGAGGAAGATCCTAAACGTGGCTCGAGGAGTCAAAATCATGGTAGATCAAAATCCCGAAGTAAAATGAACATTAAGTGCTACAATTATGGCAAAAGATGACATATCAAGAAGGATTGTTGGAATAAGAAAAGTAGAGACCCTGATGTTAGTCCAAGTTGCTATGAAAATCTAGAGGGAGGTAAATAGATTTTCTCGATTTTTCGATTTGTTCCTCTTTTTGAAAGTGAAGATGATGAAGAAATAAAAGTGCAGAAATATAAACAATACACAATGATTTATAGAGGTTCAACCCACTTAGGGCATAATCTTCTACCACTCGGTATGTCCGAATATATTTCGGAAAGGAAAATTTTTTATTGATACCAACAAATACAACCTTTACCTTGAAGATTATCACACTCTTCTTACAACACCACCTATGAAGATTACCACAATCTTCTTCAACAATGAAGAGCACCAAACTCTTCCACACCTAGAATCAATCAAGTGTGTTCTTACCACAAGAACACTAACAATGATTTCTTATGTTGGATGATTTGAGAATTACAATCAAGATTACACTTTGTTTGAAAATATTACAACTCAAAAGTGCAAGTGTAATCATGAAGGAAGCCTAAAACTCAAGATGTGCAAGTGTAAAACTTAGGCTAAAAATACAACAAGAATATAAACAAGTAAGAATAAGAAGTTTGCTGATTTTTCTTGTTGTTTTGAATGTTTGTATTGTGTGTTTGATCCTTCAAATCCTTCATCTATTTGTGAGCATTGTGTTACAAGTAAGCAACACAAATTAAAGTTCGTTAAATCACATCTTAGAGTTGATTCTCTCTGATGTTTGGCAAGCACCACTATCATCCTTAGGAATGGTGAGTTACTTTGTATCTTTCATTGATGATTACTCCAGGAGATGTTGGGTGTATCCTATCAAAAGGAAGGCCGAGTATTTTCAGTCTTCAAAGTTTACAATGCTTAAATACAACTTGGATCTACGAAAAAATCAAGTGTTTAAGGACTCGATAATGGACGAGAATATGCATGTAATGAATTTGAATCTTTCACAACAAGAAGGCATCAAAAGACAGGTTCAGCTGTGGCGTATACACCTCAACAAAATAGTAGTAGTGTGCGAATGAATAGATCCTCGTGTGGCCTAGCATAGACGTAAGCAACATGAGTGGCAAGTATAGAGAATGATGAAAAGATTACAAAAATAACTTTAAGTGGGAGAATGTGAAAATGTAAAGCCATTTTTTTTTATAGGCTAGTCGTTTGTCAGCAAATGTGGGCAAGCTCGCATATTTTGACCTTGCAAAGCACCCATATGGGTGAATTATTTTCACATTTGGGTAGGCGACAAAAGTGGCACCAAATCTTTTAATATTTAGCTAGCTTTTGACAAAATGAAAAAGGATGCCATCAAAATTGATTATCCGGCCAACCACTTGAAAATGAAGTTGAATAGTGCAACAAATTTTGATATAAATGGGCTTCTCGCAGAAACCAAAAATCATCCCAAAACAAATTATGTGAGTTCAAACTCTCAATTTGTAAAGCTTTTATCAATTTAGAGAATGCTAGTTTTTCATATTTCAAGAGAGAGTGATATAGTTTTCTCTTTGTATTTAGAGAATGTGTTGTAATCCCTATTTTTATAGTGAATTAATCTTCCTACACTTGCCCGTGGTTTTTACCTCAAATTTATTTGGGGATTTTCCACGTAAAATATTCGTGTTCATTTCACCTTTTTTTCTCACATTACTATTGGCATGAGTTTGTTCGGTTCGTAATTTCGTAACACGGACGTTTAGTCCTCATAGACTTTCAAATGGTATTTTGCCTCATCTCACCGTTTAGATCTTTAGTAATATCAGTCCAAGTGTTTTGAGATGCAGATGCAAAAGGACTATGGGGCAAGAGGTTGTGGGATCTCAGTTGGAATATCATAAAAACTTCAGCAACATTAGTAACCTGATTTGCAATAGAGCATTAACCTGATTAAAAGACCCCCTCTAAATGATACCGATGTTGGTTATCAAACATAACTACTACTCTCCCCTTGGCAGTCGACTGATTATTAACCGATTTAGGATAAGAGAGCTGCTATTTGCACCCCAATTTTTATAAATATATTTCATCTCCTATTTTCACAAAATTAAAATGACTATTATGCCTTTATTGTTAAAAAACTAATCAAAATATACCCAATCTTTTATTTTCTCGAGATTTTTGTTTTCTTCTCTAGGGTTTTAATTGCAATTTTTTTTGCTAACGTGCTATTTTAATTGTAGTATTAAGTGCGAAAATGTGTCATTTTTAATAGATTAAAGGTTTTATAGGTTGGTTCGAAATGGTGTTATATTTTTTGGTTTTTTTGTTTCAAGATCGTGTATTTTTTTCGTCATGTTCGAATAGGCACGAAGCGTGCCTATTTTAATACATGGCACGATCATACCATATTTTAATACACTTTCTACATCGGTTTTCTTTAAGAAACGATGTAAAAAGTGTGGCACGATCATACCCTATTTTAAAGTGTGACACAATAAAAAAATGGTGGAGAGTATTGTTTTTAACAAAGAAGGGTATACCAGTCATTTTAATTTTGTGAAAATAGGAGTGAAATTTGAATTTATAAGAAATTGGGGTGCAAATAAGCGGCTCCTTAGGATAAACACAACGAGTTCATGATCTACCTATGTTTAAAGGGGTGACCCATGACTGATTTTTCATGTACTCTTTAATCTTTATTGGCATTTGAAGATTTAGAGTTTCATCATATATATTATTATTCATTTTATTACTTAATTCTTTTTGTATTGGTTTGTAATCCCTAATCTTTTTTCCAATAGGATTCATTCTTGTACTAGTTATATTTGATTGTTTATGTAACTAATTCGTTCTTGAGACAAATAGATGGCAACAGTGATATTATATCTGTCTTTGGTGGGTTGGTGGCATTTTAAGATTTTTATTTTTGAATTTGTGATTTAGAACTTTAATTTTAAAAAAAATTGGCAAGTTGAGGACAATTTTGGCCAAAAATTTGAAATTGACAGGATTGATGACGTTGCTACCTCACCACCACAATTTAAGAATTTTCAAAATTTCTTGCCAAATTGCTACATAACTTATTTTTGAGTTTAATAATATTAGGCAAAATTGCAAAATTAGTCTCAGTAACTAAAAGGAGGTTGCGAAAAGGTCTGTAAAATACTCGAATTGCAAAATAGTCTCTTGTAATTATGTATGATTTTACAAAATAGCCTGCATATTGCATAGTTTGCAAAATAGTCCCTGTAACTTATATTTGAGTCTCAATTTTAGTCTTAATTTCGGTGGCAATTTTGAAATTTTATTGGATTTCGATCACATGAGCGACACATGTGACTCCCGATTTCTAGTGAAATTAGGACCAAAATTGATATTTAATTACTAGTTACATGACTATTTTGCAAACCATGCGATTTGCGAGACTATTTTGTAAACACATACATAGTTCTGAGGACTATTTTGTCATTTGAGAATTTTAAAGGACCTTTTGCGAATCGCTTTTAGTTACATGACTAATTTTATAATTTTCCCATAATATTATATGATAAACATATGAAAATGCATGACATATGAGTCAAGATCCCGATAAACAATATCGTAGAAGAATTGAAAATCCACAATTTGGAGTTGTTTGGTGGCAACCACATCGAGAATCCGGTTATTTTTTGAATTTTTCGACTAAAATTGTCCTCAATGTGCCGACTTTTTTACATTAAAGTTCTAAATTGCAAATTGAAAAGATAAATGTCCTAAAATGCCAAAACAGAAAGTTAGAGGACCACTTCGCAATTAAGCATATTAAATACTAATTAAGCCCTTATTTTCCCTCCTCCCACCCACCGGTTCCCACGATTGGAGACATTTTTGCGTTTTCGCGAAGAAGAGTTGTCAAGAAAGGAAATAGCCACCATGGCTTCTCTATTCCATCACATATCCAAATCCCATTTTCGCAATTTTTCATCTGCTAAATGTTGAGTTTTGGTGTCAAAAATAAAAGAAGGGCTTTTGTATCCCACATAGGTTGTGGAACAAAGGGGTGGGAACCTGAGGTTATTTAAGGAACCCGTGTGGTGTGGTTTTAATTGCACTAGTCAAATACACTTTAACCTTTGTGGTTTGACTCTAGTTAAATTCCTTTCTTGTATTCTCTAGTATGGAGAGTTGGGAGAGAGGTGTGAGTTAGTTAAAGGTTTGTAAGAGTGTGGGGGTGCTGGAGTCGGGAGAGAGAATGTCCGTGTGATTGTAAAAATGTTTCACATAGTGGAATTTCTTTCTCTCGGGTGCCCGTGGTTTTCTCTCCGATTTTGGAGTTTCCACGTAAATTCTTGTGTTGTGGATTGTTGTTATTTTTCATGTTATTTCTCGGTTATTTTATTCCTTGTCCCTGGGGATGAATGTGGGATCCGATTTTCCCAACAAGTGGTATCGAGCCGGGTTGGGTCTCTTGAAATTCCCGAGTATGCTCTGTGGTCGCGCGATGTCGACCTTCCACATCGAGAAAAGATTTCTTGAGCGGTGTCAGGGGTCTCATTTGGAGGCGGGTTGTTCATCGTAGGAGTGGTTCAAGCAAGTGGAGAAATTTGATGGAATGGTCAAGTTTGGCTTATGGCATGTATAAGTCAATGATGTGATGGTATGATCCGGGTTACACAAGGCTTTGAAGGGTAAGCTGTCGAGGTGGAAGTGGAGTTAATCGGCAAATAACTCCTCATCCGGTCTAACATTGTGATGATGAGGATTTTCTTTGATTAGAAAATGTATGTCCTTTTGGCGAGTTAAGTTGCCATGAAAGAGGATGTGGTTATGTTAGTGGGTCGAGGAATTTGCGACGGGCATTGGCTTGTCATGAAAAAATGCGGGTGTGGTGGAATTTCACGGGCATTGGTTTGACATGGATGCGGGTGTGTGGTGGAATTTACACACGGGTATCGGTTTGGCATGGATCTGAGGTGTGTGTTATGTCGATGGTGAAGAACTTCCGGGAGGGCGAAAGGTGGGAGTTGCACCATAAATTTCAGCGGGTTTTTCGACATGTGCCAAGAAAATTCTTAGAATGGTGTATTCCAGTGGTCTACTCATATGGTGGAGTAGGGTTCTCTGGTTTTGAGAATGATGATTCTTTGGTTTGAGAATCGTGATTGTCGGTGAAGACAATGAGGCTTCTTTTATTTTGCCAAGTGGAGTTTGTTGAGTTTTGGTGTCAAAAAAAAAAGAAGGGCTTTTTATCCCACATAGGTTGTGGAACAAAAGGGGTGGGAACCTTGAGGTTATTTAAGGAACCCATGTGGTGTGGTTTTAATTCAGGTCAAATACACTTTAACCTTTGTGGTTTGATTTCTAGTTAAATTCCTTTCTTGTATTCTCTAGTATGGAGAGTTGGGAGAGAGGTGTGAGTTAGTCAAAGGTTTGTAAGAGTGTGGGGAGTGCTGGGGTCGGGAGAGAGAATGTCTGTGTGATTGTAAAAATGTTTCACATAGTGGAATTTCTTTCTCCGGGTGCCGTGGTTTTTCTCCGATTTTGGAGTTTCCACGTAAATTCTTGTGTTGTGGATTGTTGTTATTTCCATTTTATTTCTCGGTTATTTTCGCTTATCCCAGGGATGAATGTGGGATCCGATTTTTCCCAACACTAAATTCAGCAGAAGTTTATTATGCTCCCTCCTCTCTAATTGTATCAACCCAAATCCACTCGGACCGCCATTTCAAGGTGACCATTGCTCATTTTCACACGCATTAGTTAAAATCTTGCATTTTGATTTTTTTTTCTCGTTTTTATGTTGTGGGATTTCGGAATATTTTAGTTGAGTGTTTAGTCCCAGTGCTCTTTTCTTGCTTGTGTCTTTAGTGTAGTTCTAGTTCTTTTTTGTCATATAATCAAGGTGTGGTTTTATTTATGTGGTAATTGTTTTTCGTTGTTCTGTGTAATAATATTTTGGTTTTTGTTCGTAGTCATGTTATTGTATTCTTTAGGTTTCTCAAGGTTGGAGCTTTGGATGTATTATAAAAAAATTGAGGCTGAACGTCTTGCAATCTGATTCATGAAAACAATGAAAAATGTTACCAGCAGCTCCTTTAAGGATTGTTAAGGCAGTGGAATGGTAAATTGGTTTCATTACTAGCTTAGTTGGATCATGCTCTGGTCCAGCAGGTTATTCCTCATTACAAGATTAGGGAATTTGAATGACAAGGGTGTAAATGAGTTAATATTGATAGTATGATAGAACGTTGGTGGTTTTTATAAACTAGACAAAAATCTTTGTACGAGTTGGCTACTTAGGTCCACTTGGTTTCTTGTGTATGTTCTGAACTTCTTCAGATTTAATGTAAAGGGTGACGAACAACTTTGAACAATCACCACTAGGAATGACAATAAATAATAGAAAAGGATAGAATGAAGCGAAAAAAATAGATTAAAGAATGATAAAAGGTAAGGCCTTTACTCAAATTCCTTGGGAACTCTTTTATGACAACGAAACTGTTTTAGTTTTTATTGATGTTTAGGCATAAAGAAATACTAAGGTTGTAAAAATGCGCAATGAATTACTCTTATTGAACATGACAGAGTTAACCTCTCTTGATGGCTGAAGCTTGCTCCCATTCTACAGCTTGTCTTGAAATTAGAGCACCTTGACAAAATATAAAGTAATTTGTGGTGCATATCGTTCTTGCAGTGCGATCTGTTGTCACTGCCTTGGAGACAGTTGCTGGATTCGATGAGATGGTTTCTGGGTCGCAGAGGAAATATTACATGTTAGGTGGGAAAGGGGTGTTGGGAAGACGAGCTGTGCCGCATCACTTGCCGTAAAATTTGCAAACCATGGTAACCCTACTATTGTAGTTTCCACTGACCCTGCTCACTCATTAAGCGATTCTTTTGATCAAGTAATGACTTATTCACCACGTGTGTATGCTTGATATTCTGACTTAAATTAAGAAAAGGTAATTCTTGGAGAAAATTATCATTTGTGTAATCATTCAGGTGTTTCTTCATAGGATTTGACTGGAGGGATGCTTGTTCCTGTACAAGGTGTGGATTCTCCACTTTATGCGCTTGAGGTATCCATTATTGATACGATGTAGATCTGCTTTTCCATCTAGATGTTTAGCGCTTGTGACAATACATTATGTTCATCCTATCATAGGTAAACCCTGAGAAAGCTAGGGAAGATTTTCGATCTGCGAGTCTACATGGTGAAGGGGGTGTTAAAAACTTTATGGATAGTATGGGCCTTGGAATGCTTGCTGACCAGGTGAGAACAGGTATTATTGTCAGTGCCTTTCGTAATGTTTTTCCCTTAGTCTATTATGTTACTTAGCATTTCCTGGGTTGCTCTATCTGGTGTTTCGTTTATACGTAATTTCTCATGATAAATTGATTAATTGAACAATGGCATTTACTGCTACATTTTGGTGCTTTATATATTTACTAGAATGGAAGACATATGAGGAGGAAATTGGTGGAACCCTTACAATTAGCAAAAAAGGCTCCAATTGCACCTTTTGCAAGGGCGAAATAGCTGTTGTTTTAGGATGATCATAAGTATGCTCCATATTAGATAAAAGGGATAATTACAGAAAGCCTCCTGAGGTTTGGGCTACTTAAAAAAAAACCCCGAAGGTTTTTGAAAATTGCAAAAATCACCTTGAGGTTTGATTCCATCTCTTATATTTTTCTCCTTCATAAGCCAAAAACATTTCAAACCTCTCTGATATTTATAAAAATATTATAGTTACTCCTTAAATTTAAGACATAATCAAACCTGAGGTGTTTTTGTAATTTTGAAGCATCTTTGGATCTTTTTCTAATTAGCCCAAACCTCAGGGGTGTTTTTGTAACTATCCCTAGATAAAATTTCTTAACTGGGTCCAGGAAATGGGAATTACACGAACACGTGCTTCGGTTTTGGTGAAGCTATCTTACTATTTGGCTATGTGAGCATGTTATAACAATAAAGTCACTCCACTCCCCCATACCTATAGTATCATCTAGAGTTGCATTTTTTACTGACCTACAAAAATGATGTACCGGTTATTCTAGAATTATGTTCAACATGCATCTAGATTTGCATCTATAATTTACGGCTTCTTTCATGAGCAGTTGGGAGAACTCAAGCTTGGAGAGCTGTCGGACACCCCTCCTCCTGGTCTAGATGAAGCTCTTGCGATTTCAAAGGCATGTATAAGTAATTACTGCTGTAAAAATTTCTGGGTTGGTACTAACTACTAAATTATAATTTTCGGCATAGAGTAACTTTACAGTGATCTTGCAGGTCATGCAATTTGTGGAGTCACAAGAGTATAATAGATTTAGGCGCATTGTGTTTGATACAGCTCCCACAGTAAGGAATTATTATTTGTTCTTTTTGGCCAGTGGTTTTAGAAGCATTGAAAATATGTTTCCTCTTTTTTTTTGAAGGGTCACACTCTTCGGCTGTTGTCTTTGCCGGATTTCTTGGATGCATCTATAGGCAAGATGATGAAGGTGGGTATGCTAACTTGCAAATACTTATACCTTTAGGGTAATAAAGTGATTTCTTTGGGATATTATTATAGACTTTCACATTCTTACATTTATACCACAGTCCCCTTGTGATTGGTGATTTTGATATGGATATACATATTGAAAATAATAAATGAATTTTTTTCACAATTTTAAATAGTAAGGTTTCTTATGATTTTCATTTCTTGAGCATTGAAATTTCATAATTTCTCTCAAGTTGTAATTAACTGACAATGTGTAGGAGTGTTGTAATGTAAGTGTGGTTAATCTTTCACTTTAGTCTTCTACGGTTTTACTGAATTACTGCTGTTCACTGTATGGCTGAATTCAGCTCAAGAAGAAGATAGCTTCAGCAACATCAGCCCTTAAATCGGCTTTCGGTAAAGGAGAGCCACAGCAAGATGGTGTAAGCTCAACTCACCGTTACCTTTGTTACTTATTTTTAATTAGGGATACAACAACAACAACAACAACAAACTAAGCCTTAATCCCACCACGTGGGAAGTCAATTTATACGGATCATATCGGCCATCGTTTACGGTCATAAGCCATATTTTCGTTTATTTTAGGTATAACATGTCATGTTTAACGGTGAGGTTCGGACTAATTACAAAAAAAACTAGAGATTTTCAGAAATTACAAAAACCTCTTTAGGTTGGACCCGTCTTACATTTCCCCCTTCATATGCAAAAAACATTTCAAAAGCTTCCTTACATTTGCCAAAATATTACATTTATCCCCTTAAATTTAAGACGCAATCAAACCTCAAGGGGTTTTTGTAATTTTCAAAAACCTCTTGGTTTTTGTAATTAGCCCAGACCTTGGGGACATTTTGTTACTATCCCTTTTAATTATTTAGAAGTTTATTTCACTAAGTGGTCACTACAGATTTTTTAAATTATAGTTTTAAATTTCCTTGAATTCTTGCAGAATGACAAGCTTGAGCAACTGAGAGAAAGGATGGCAAAAGTCCGTGATCTTTTCCGTGACCCAGAGACCACAGAGTTTGTGATAGTAACAATTCCCACTGTAATAAACCCACATATCTTTTGCTTTTTTGTTTAAGTTAGGGATAATTATAAAAACTCCAGTTATTTCAGAATTACAAATAACCCATTGAGGTTTGGTTCTTGAGGTTTCTTGGGGATGAAATTTTATAAGCTAAAAACAAATCCAGGACGGTGCTTGTAATTTTAGAAGATAAATGGATATTTTTTGTAATTAGTCTAAACCTGAGGGTAGTCAATTATTAATCTAGAACTATCGGAAGGTATTATCACTAGCACACTAGTGATAATATTTTTTCTGTTAATCTTCTGCTGCATTTACCACTATTTTGGTGTGATTTTGTGCAGGTGATGGCTTAGTGAATCTTCAAGACTGTGTGCATCCTTACGGAAAGAAAAAGTTCCAGTTCAAAGACTTATCGTAAATCAACTGCTACCTCCATCTGCATCTGATTGCAAGTTTTGTTCAATGAGAAGGAAGGTAATAAATAATAATTAATATATGAAACAGATTAATTTGCATATAGTTGTTTGAAATGTTTCAAAAACTCAAAGCTCGAGATCTGAGCTCCAGCTCTTATATAGTTGTTTGATAGTTTGCAAACCATTTGAATTAGAAATAAAGCTTGTTGAATTATAATAACAATAAAATTCTTTTGTTTAAATAATAATTTTGCATTGTTATAAAATGAAAATATACATGATGATGTAATTGATAACAAAAAAACAAAGATGATGATAAGGATGATATGAAATGAACAAATCATAATTCAGAGTTATGAACTTATGAAATCTGGTCCAGAGTCCTAAAGCCTTTTATTTTATTTGGTATTTTTCGGTTGCAGGATCAGATGCGCGCTCTTGATATGATCCAAAAAGATTCAGAGTTAGCAAAACTGAAACTAATCGAGCCGCCCTTGATTGATGTAGAAATAAGGGGTGTCCCAGCTCTCAAATTTATGGGGGATCTGGTTTGGAGATGAACCCTCGTTTTCAAAAGCTTACCTGTTCTTCAGGTAACCATCTACGTCCCTGTGTTTTACAACAGCCCGTCTTTTTTTTTCTCCGACCGCTGGTTTCACGAAAATCGGGATAGAGAACTGGAAAAGATGGCTTAAATGATCATCTCAGTTGAATCTGATGTTTTGATAGTTCATGGCATTGTGGTCTTAGCAGATTGTGAGAAGCATTAAATTATTCAACATCTTTGTGGTTTGATGTGTATTGAGAGAGAAATGCCTAGTTTTCAAGTCTTGAATCTTTGCATGGCAGTCCTTGGTATTTCAGAATTTGAGGATAGTGGTGTATTTTGCTTGATAATGCAAATATTTCAAGCTTTTAGTTTTGACCATATGTTTGGAGAAGTCCTTATAAAAAGATTTATTCAAAAAAAATCATCAATTTAGTAGTATTTATTAGGGATAATTAAAAAAAAAAATCGAGTTTTGGGCTAATTACATAACAACCCACATAAGTTTCAAAATTACAGAAATTCCTTTAAGGTTTGATTCCGTGTACATTTTAACCCAACAATTGGAATTTGTCGACGCCATCATATATTTACAATTACATCCGTCAACTTTTCCATATATTACAAATAGTTCCGGCTTTTTGTTTGGCTATTTATAATATTTGGAAGAAAATTTGAGGAGGTTTTGTAATTTTGAAACTTCTTTGGGTTTTTTTTGGTAATTACCCCAAACCTTAAGGATTTTTCTTTAATTATCCCTATTTATTATTTCATTCAGTTAATTCATTCTTGATTGATGAGCTTGTCAACTGTTAATTATGTCGAAAGCAACTTCTAAATGAAGGACAAAATAAAAATAAAATTTCAGTTTTAGATATTTTACATGACACAACAAAAATATAAAATAAACAACACATTCCATTTAGGGATAATTACAAAAACACCACTGAGGTTTGGGTTAATTACAAATAAATTCAAAGATGTTTCAAAATTACAAAAACCCCTTCAGGTTTTGTTTTGTGTTAAATTTAAGGGTAAATGTAATATTTTTGTAAATATCAGGGGTTTTTCGAAATGTTTTTAACTCTGGGTTTTTTTGTAATTAGCTCAAACCTCAGGGGTGTTTTTGTAATTATCCCTTCCATTTATAAGCGTGTTTGTGTGTGTATAAACAGTGTCATATTAAGACTGGAGGCGATCATTTCCATTGGAATTTTATATCTAAAAACTTCGAATCGATCGATCAATCCTATATCTGTACCCACGACAACGTTTGTCTGAATATTCCTAAACTCTCAAATCTTGCTTTCCTATACATTTTCCTGTTTGCTGTAAGAAATGAAAATCATCGATATGATTTACTTTTTCTGGAAAGTGACGAGACAGAAAAATGCTAACGCCCGACTAAGTATGCCTGTAATCAGCAGGAATCCTAAACAAGGATAGTAGTGACTTAGGTCATAACCTCTTTGTCTTAATGCACCACATCTTTGGATAAGCCACACACCAGAGTACCTGCAAGTGAAACATCGAACATTTATGTCGAATTGATGATATTTACAAATAATTTTGAGGGATAATTACAAAAACACCCCTGAGGTTTGGGTTAATTACAAAAAAACCTAGAGATGTTTCAAAATTACAAAAAAAAATCCTTCAGGTTTCGTTCTGTCTTAAATTTAAGTGGGTAACTGTAATATTTTTATAAATGTTTGGGTTTTTTTTGAAATATTTTTGAAAATCACCGGAAAAAATATGTAAGATGTAATTTTCAAAGAACTCTGATTTTGTTTGTAATTAGCCCAAACCTCAGGGGTGTTTTCGTAATTATCCCTAATTTTGATGATATTTTGACAGGATAGTTTCAGTTTTATCAGCAAAACTATAGCTTGTTTTCACTTTTGGTACCAGACTTTCAGATCATAACAATTTTGGTACCTCGTGTTTTACTTTGATTCACTTTCGCCACATTTTGTCTAGCGTTCGCTTGTTTTGATACCCTATATCTACCTTTTAATTTATGACACACCAATAGATGGAGTGGTCTACTTGATTTTTCTAAGGGCGCATCGGATAATCGAATTCGTGCATATTTTAAGAGAGGAGATTGTAGTTTATAGGATTGTGATTTGAACCTTTCGGCATTAGCTAGCAGAAATGCTTCCAAAGCCCACTTGGTATAGCAAAAGTCTCCTAATTTGGTGACAAATGTATCTCCCTCTTGGTTGGCAATGAGTGTCAAAACAACAGGAAGCAACACTGACCACTGCATAGTTTAAAAAACAGAATGTAATGGTGAGTTATACATTATAAGATAAATCAAGTATAATATGTCATAAAAAGAAAGGGTTAATTACAAAATATACCCTTATGGTTTAGTCTAATTACAAAAAACCCAACCGTCTTTCAAAATTACAAATATCCCCTTGACATTGTTTTTAATTTTACGAAGTGCACCTTTTTTTTGGTTAGGGGAGGGGAGGTTGTATTTGTAAAACAAAAAACAGACTTCAAAAGGTTGCTTGTAATTTTTAAATTCTGAAATATAACTGAATTCTTTGTAATTAGACTGAACCACAAGGGTATTTTTTGTAAAGGATAATTACAAAAAGAAAAAAAAACTTGAGGTTCAGGCTAATTACACAAAACCCAGAGCTTTTTGAAATATTTAAAAAAAAAAAACTTGAGGTTTGATTCAATCTTACATTTTCCCTTCATAAGCGAAAAACATTTCAAAAAACGTCTAATATTTATAAAAATATTAGAGTTACAATTTAAAGACATAATCAAACCTAACGGATTCTTTTATAATTTTGAAACATCTCTATGTTTTTGCAATTAGCCCAAAGGCCCCAAACTTTAGGAGTGTTTTGTTATTAACCCTGAAAGAAAAGAGTTTAACAGTGCTCACCAGTTGGGCTGGACCAGGTTCAAAGTAGATGGCGAGAACGTAAGCTATGCCGGTAACACAGTACACAAGGCAGAGCAAGACCAAGTAATTGTCGAAAAATGGTAGACCTGGGATTGTTAAAGAAATAGAACATCGATAGATAAACCGCGGGCTTTACAATTGTGCTGAAATGATCAACTGTGTCCTTTGCCAGAAAATATGCCAAGCTGCTCATGCCGGAAGCACTCTCTCTCCAGTAGTGCAACTTATCCAAAGAAAACGATCTCAAAGCAGCAATTTTACAGAGTAGGGCTACAAAACATAGCAAGCATTCATTCAGTAAGGCTATTGAAAAGAGAGTAGGAAAAGAAAACAACGGCATGATACATTGTTACAAGGGATAATTACAAAAACTACCCCTGAAGTTTAGTCTAATTACAAAAAAAAACCCAGTTATCTTCCAAAATTACGAATACCCCACTTGAAGCTTAGAGGGGTATTTGATAGGAAATATGAACCTTCAGGAGGTGTTTGTAATTTTGAAAGATAACTGTAGTTTTCTGTAGTTAGGCTAAACCTTAGGGGTAGTTTCAATTATTAAATATGCACGAAAGTGCAATTCAAGGAAGATGATCAAGATGGGAATTTTGAACTTACAAACTGCGATGACCGTGTATAGATATCCGGTAGAGCCAAAGGTTTCATCGCTCACTTTGGCAAGCGTTCCTAAGCAGACTCCTGCCAATAGTAAAATCAAATAATCCACAGCTTGTATTCTAGCTTCTCTTAATCTCTGCTTTCCCAATCTGAAAAAAAAATATTCAGTCAAAAGGCGAAACCAGATTCCATTTTTAGAAAAGAAGTATTAAATCATGTGCATCTCCAATCAAAAGAGACAAGATGCTATCATTTTACTCATCACTTGTGGCTTTCATCCACAAAAATGACATTTATGCTTTAAAATTAGGGATAATTATAAATATTACTCAAATCTTGAGGTTTAACCTAATTACAGTAAAACTAGGTTATCTTTAAATTTTTCAGATATCCCTTTGACAATGTTTTTATTTTACAAATGCATCTTTAAAGGGGTGTTTGTAGAATAAATACAAACTAATAGGGTATTTGAAACTTTGAAAGAAAGCTGAGTTTTTTGTAATTAGACTACACCTCAAGGGTAGCTTTTGTAATTATCCCTTCAAAGTATCCATAACTGGTCATTTTCAGGGAAAATAAATTTTTAGTCCTGTAACTTTGACTACTTGGAAATTTAGTCCTTTAAGTAATACACCTTCAAATTTTGGTCCAATATCTTTCAAAAACTCGGACATCTAGTCTGATTTTCATCCAAATTGTGTAATTTTACCGCATGCTAACTAAAATTGATGGGTGCTAATGTGTCTAAGAAATTTAGGAATTTTGATGATTAAGCGCAAAAACTAACACCTCAAATCACCAAAAACCGGCACATAAAATTTGAGGATTCAAATGTTTTTGTGGCATTTTTTGCGTCATATGACCAAAATCCCCACTTTTTTACAAGTTTACACGTGACAAATCATAGTGAGCAATTTCAATAAAATTACACAATTTTGGTCAAATAAGAATAAACATCCAAATTTTTAATAGATGTTGGACTAAAATTTAAAGGTGACTACATCTCAAAATAGTCCAAGTTACGGGACCAAAGAATTTATTTTCCCTCATTTTCAAGAGTTTTAAGACACAAGTGCCTCTATAGAAGACACCAAGTAAATGGTGATAAAAAAGGCACAGTAACATGAAACTATAGAAAAACAACTTGCAATTAAGAAAATATAGAAATACTTACCTCCCGGTTGAAATATTTATACTGCTGCATGACACTCGGGGTTTTCGATTAGACAAGTCCATCGACTTGTTGAAATTAAGCCTTATGTGATCTTTCTTCTGTCCAACACTAAACTTGACGTCCTGCCACAGCTCACCGGCAAAGGACTGATCCGAGTCCGCTTTAGCGGCCGGGTTCGCTCCACCGTGGGCCGAATCTTCGGCCGACGATGATGCAACCCCTGCAGAGTCAAGCATGTCCGGCGGCACAGGATACCCGTTATGAAGCATCCATCTGAGAGGAAGTTCCTTAAATTTTACAGCTGTGCTAGCACTCAGTTTTACAATCCCCTCCAAGATGTCAATAAAGTAATCTGGAGGGTTCACTCTTTCAGGGACACGATCCCAATGCCTGCAAAGTACTCTTCAACTTTCTTAACGGGACCATGATATACCGTAAGGCCACCCTTAGCTAGAAGTATCAAATCATCAAACATCTTGAATAAGGTGTAACTACAGAAAGAAATGATCAAATGATTAAAAATGAGAAGTGTCTGATTTTTCAGTAAAAAATTAACTTTTTCAAGAACATGTGTATTCACAGGCAAATATTAACCGACATTTAGAAATTTTCACGTGTAGTGTTCTCAAGGAAAGGTTTTCATTTCGATATCTATAGGAGGCATAACTTTGTCGAAACATGAGCAAGGAATTCATTCAAGGTCTTATGATGCAGAAAGTTATCAAGATATAATAAAAGAGATAATTACAAAAACTACCCCTGAGGATTTGCCTAATTATAAAAAACTCCTGATATATTGAAAATTACAAATATCCCCTTGAGATTTGTATTTACTTAACAAACACCTCCCCTTGAAGACTCTTGAGGGTGCAATTCTGTAAGCTAAAAACAATGCCGGGGGGTATTTGAAATTTTAAAAGATAACGATTTTTTTTCGTAATTAGGCTAAACCTCAGAGGTAGTTTTGTAATTAACCATAAATAAAAAAGTGACTTATGTAAGGTTGAAATCAACATGTTTTATGGTGTAATGATTATTTCACCATCAAGCAAAGAATGAGAAACATATTACTTATGAACTAATAGTGCTTGAATTCTAACCTCCTAATAAATATTCCTATCTTTCTCAGTCAGAAACCATTTTGAAGTTTCAAAAAAAAAAAAGGCAATCCACCAGTTAAATTGAGAAAAAAAAGGAAAAGGAAAATGAAACAAATTTGATATTGCACAAGAGTTTTCAGAAAAAAGGTACATTTTGGAACAACAGAGAGAGTGGCAGATAATATGCCTCCAAAGTCCAAAGACGATTCATGAGTGGAATAATGATAGCCATTTATATAGTTTCATAGATAAATGATTCTCTCACATATTAGCTGTTGATCCCATCTTAAGATGATACGAGAACACATGGATAGTTTAAAACTAATGACTGACCAGATACAAAATCAGCTCATTTATTTGGCACAATAACGGTGGAAGTATATAAAAGGGTAATTACAAAACTACCCTAAGGTTTAGCCTAATTACAACAAACACCAGTTATCTTTAAAATTACAAATACCCCTTGACATTTGTTTCTCTTTTGTAAATTGCACCCTCAAGAGGGAGGGAATTTGTTAGGTAAACACAAACCTCAAGAGACTGTTTGTAACACTTTAAGGGGGTATCTACAATTTTGAATAGATAAATGTGTTTTCTTTTTAATTAGGCTAAACATCGAGGGTAATTTTTGTAAATAACCCTACTATAAAATCATGAATATGTGAAAACTCAAAATTACCTAGGTTGGTGAACCACCATGCATATGTTTACTCCTTCGAGAGCTTCACGGCCAAGAAGTGCTCTAAGTAGTAGCAGAGAAGAAGAACTGTCTAAGCCAGACGTCGGCTCATCTAAGATCAAGAGAGAAGGTTCCATAACCATTTCCAGTCCGACATTTACTCGTTTCCTCTGACCTCCAGAGATTCCTCGTTTCTCAACTGTTCCTACTAGCGAGTCTCTTACAGCCTGCAATCCTAAGGACTCGATTACTCTTTCAACAACTAGGACTTTCTCTGCTTTGTCGATATCAGCCGGAGCCTGCAGAAAAGTTAAAGGTTTAAAGCATGACGATTATAATTAAAATAGCATAAGAACAGAAGTTGCATTCCACCGGTCGCAATGAGAATAAGAAAGAAAAAAGAAGGGATAATTACCCCAAAAAAATTGAGGTTCGAGCTAATTACATAAAAATCCAGAAAGTTACAAAAACCCCCTTGAGGATTGGTTCTGTCTTACATTTTCCCCCTTCATAACGAAAAATATTTCAAAAAATCCCTACTTTTACAGAAATATTACAATTACCCCTTAATAAGACAAATCAAATCTCAAGGTTTTTTAAAAAAATTCAAACATCTCCTGGATGTTTCTGTAATTAGCCCAAACCTCAGGGGCGTTTTTGTAATTATCCCAAAAAACATAGTCCTTTTAACCGGTTATGAATTGTAAGAAGTATACCTGCATCTTGCACTGAACCAGAGATTCTCCTCCACTGTCAAGTTTCCATGCACAATATCATCTTGAGGAACATAACCAATAATTCTTTTGTACGATTGCATTGGCTCATCCTTCCCGTTTATGAGAATCGAACCAGTTATGGTACATCCAGTAGCTTTCCCGTCAAGGCCGATAAAAACGTTGTCTTTCCGGCACCTGGACGGGCCCATGACAGCCGAAACATGGCCCGGCACTAATTTCCCGTCACACACCTTAATAAATGCTTGTTTTTACCTTTCAACGTAAGAGTCAAATCTTGGAAAAAAACTTCGATAGGCGGCCTGCTCGAGAATTCCAAACCGAAGCTATAGATATTACACCAGAGAAAGTCAAATTCTTATTCTGCTCCTGCAGGGCCTTTTCCTTTTCGATCTGACCATACGCGTACTTGAAAATTTGGCTCGAGTTTGGAGTTGCTTGGCCTTTGCCGCGTTCTTTTTCAAATTCTTGTCACCAATCTCCATGTTGAACCCCTCATCACCATCAGGATTCTCTTCGAGATCACGCATCATTTTCGTGAGGTTGCTTTCTTTTTCTTCTTTCCTTTTGCATCTGGTTTAGGTATGCCTGAACTCTTTGTTGAATCCTGGCTCACGGATTTTTTGCGAAAATGTTCGTGAAAGTTGCGACTGAAGCTCACTTGCACCTTTTTCGTGCAACTTCTTTTGCCGATTTCCATCTTTCGCGTGCCTGTACTGTTTCTCTAGCACTTCTTGCTGCAGCTTCTCGGGATTTTGCCTGTTTTTCTCTCTGGTACTGAGAACTTGTCCGAGCAGTTGTATATAATAAGAAGAACTAGAGTAATCCCACCCCTAAATTTGACCAAAGCAGACGACTACATGTGAGTTACAGATGCAAAACTGAAATTATCTTAACCAGTGAATTTAATGAAGGGATAATTACAGAAAAAAAGCCCTGTGATTTGGGCTAATGACAAAAACACTCAGAGATGATTCAACATTGGGAAAAAGAACCGCGCAGGTTTGATTCTGGTAACTGTAATATTTCTAAAAATATTGGGGTTGAATTTTATTTTCTTTTGTTTTTGCTTATGAAGGGGAAAATGTAAGACGGAATCAAACCTCAAGGGCATTTTTACAATTTTCAAAAACCTCTAGATTATTTTTGTAATTAGCCCGAACCTCAGGGGTTTTGTAATTGTCCCTTTAATGAAGTGTAAAAGCTTACGAAGAAGATGACACCATAGGCCGTGATATTCTGATTTGCAGCTTGCGTCTCACAAGTTGCCAGCTGATAGCAACCTGCCAAATCACCCGTGAGAGTAAAACCATTATTGAAATGATTAATATAACGAATGGATAGATCATGGAGGAACGGTACATATTCTCAGGCTTGAAAATACTTTCAGGAAATCGACGGAAAATCCAACTTTAGAATTTGTCTATGTTAATGCAAAAGTGGAATTATTCAGATAAACTATGCAAAGTTTGACAGAATAAAGACAATTGAGATCCTCTATTTCATTTAGTGTTTGATCGTGTACTCATGTGAATTGTGTAAATGCCACGTGTACAAACATGACGTCATCATGTACACGTGGCATGTATTGATACTTTGTAAACATAGAAGATGAAACACTAAAAATGGAACAGAGGATCTCAATTCAGGAACTTATCGTACATTTCTGAAAAACTCTTGATTTGTCCTCAAGATATCATATATTATAGGGATAATTACAAAAACACCCCTGAGTTTTGGCTAATTATAAAAACCATAATGTTTCAAACTTACCAAAACAAATCTCAGGTTTTATTATGTAAATTTATGGGCGCAACTGTAATATTTTTATAAATATCAAGGGGATTATTTAAATGTTTTTCTTATGACTATATCAACTATCTCAACTCATTGGCGTGTCATGATATTTTCCATGCAAATGGAAAACAATGATGGTTTTGAAATTTCATCTCATTTCTCCTTTGTATGAAAGTTGCAACAGAAGGCATTTGGCGTAAAACTTTGCCACTTTGCTTTTTACATGAATTTATAGTGTTAACTAATTTTAGAGAATTGATTGACACTATAAACTTCACGTCCCTTACCCCACACACAGTGGGATAAGGTGCAATTGATGATGATGATATAATTAGTTTTATCATTTCATTCATGTTATCAAGAAACCCTATAACTTCCTTTGTAAGCCTGCTAGCATAACAGGCTTTAGAAAAATCTAGCCAACATGACCTTACATAAGATTTGCCTTAGTCAATTACTAAATAAAAGATTTTTGCTTCAATGAAAACAAGCTAACATGAGCTATGAGAGTTTGAAAGGCGTTAAAATTACGTTACTCTAAGTCCCTATATGTGAAATCACAAACTTTATTACTCCTCGCTAACTCTGATTATATCAAAGTATTTTTACACGTACACCACACTGATTAAGAAGAAAATTCGCAAAGAACACATTCTGATCACTAAAAGGCAAAAGCAAGTGTTTAAGTGAAGAGGCAAGATTAGACTTACTTGTTTGAGCAGTAGAACCAGCCCTGCAAAAATGTCTGCAAAATATTGAAAAAACGAACACAGAATATATAAGTATAGTAACATCAATTAAACAGTTTAAGTCCTAAAAAAGCAAAAAAAAACGTTTTTGGGTGGTACTTGCTATGACTGAACCATGAGGACACCATAGAATTGAAAAAGACGTAGGGCTAATAGACACGTTTTACAAGTTTTGAGATAACAATTAGTACCCTCTACTGCACGCAAGTTTTTGGGTGGTAGTGGGACAGTAAAATCCCGCGGAACAAAACAACTCTTTACCACTCAAGAAATCAGCCCAAATATCTGCTCCACCACAGGTATGGTTCGGTTGCCCTGGAGGTAGTTGATATCGATACCTTCCAAATTTTCAGAGGATCAATCACAACTCAAAGCTACTAAATCATGATACTAATAAATAAAAAAATATCTTTACAGGAAAATCAGACTTACGGATCGCAAACACCTGTAGTTTTGTTCAGTTTTGCTAGAGGACAGTAAGATCCCAACGGGCAGGCTTCAAGTAAGAAAGGGAAACAAAATTAGATACATTTTAAAGTACAACGTCGTATCAGAAGTTCGGTTAGAATGAAAGGTTAGAATAAGTGAATAAATCATTTCTGATGATTTACAGGAAACTGAATGGTAGAGATTAACTTATGAAGTAACTCTATATAATGCCAGGTAAATTTTTCTTGAAAATCAGAATCAAACTATTTACATTGACATAGTTTGCACTATTGGAGAAAGATAGACATTCAGTGGGATATTTATAAAAACTAAAGCTTTTTGCTATGGTCCAGAAGAGTCTAATTATGTTCACACAATTAAATTACGAATATCAAATATTCTACACTATATGAAACTACATTTTGTGCTGGAGAACTTTTTGCTACGGAAAGAAAAGAAGCTCATGAAAGCTTAGAAATGAGGTTTAACTATTGAAGTCACAAACGAATGCGTGATAAAATAAATCAAATGCATCCCAAAAGCAAAGCAGTTCTGACACGACGTGTGAATATATCGAGAAAAAAATAGCAATTGCAGAAAGCAGCATGTTATATTGATATTTGGGATAATATTCAATATATTACTAAGTAGTAGCTCATCAAAACTATACAGATTCTCAATAAGCTGATTGCTAGATAGTGAAAGTAATATGCAAATGCTGATTGAGGCAATGTATAATAACTGATTTTACCATATTATTTCGAATTCAAGTATCGATAGTAAACTCACGTATCATGCAGGTAAGACCACGAGGACAGAAGAACCCTTGGCAACAAGACTGACAATCGATATCTCTAAGGGGAATGTCTTTGGAGTTTTTAAGGTCGACTTTCGTATCTTTTCCCACACTGCACGCCCACCCTGGCTCACAACCTGATGGCCATGAGGATAAGTTACAATTCTTGTTAGGTTTAAGGTAGGTACTACTCTTTGCGCTCCCACTTTGTGCATTTTCTATTAGACTAGCGCCATAGAACTTTACTTCTGCGGCCGTACATAACCGCTGCACAGCATCTGTGTCATCCAGAAAAAAGGCATCAAGAAATGACGAAACGAAACAAAAATTGAAGAATTTAGAAATAACCCCTCTCCTCTAACTCTCTTGTCTCCCCTTCTCTCTAACTCCCCCAAAAAAAAAACCCTAAGTTTCCCCCTCCCTCTCCCTTTGCAGTCAAGACCCCTCCCCCCCCCTCCCCTCCCTCCTTCCCCCTCCCCTCCCCCTCCATGGTTTCTATTGGAGGATACCAAATGCGGTCCCTTGGCGTATGAAGGTGGCCGGAATTTTTGGTCCGGGCGGGTCGGAGCTTCACGGAGGTGTCTTGGAGCGGAGAAGACGATGGGTCAAAGTGCAAAGAGATTTGGGAGAGGAGAGGCAATTTTTTGCTTTTTTCTCTAGTTTGTTAGTATTTCATTTGTTTTCTTATTTTGTTTGTGTTTTCTTTTCTCGGTTGATTTGCGAAACTCGTAGGCGGATCGGTTTTTTTCCGTGCAAAGTATGTAGTGGTTGCTCGTGCCCGATTTTAGTTTTTTGGTGTATTACTGAGTCTTTGGAGAGTCTTGAAGTCTCCCGTGGAGTGGGTAGTTTGGGGTGGGTAGTTTTTTTAGTACATGTGAATCAATTGGTTTTACCAATTCCCGCTTGGCTCTTAGTTAGTCTTGTCGGCTCTTAGCCCGTTGGCCACGATTGTAGTTGTAATTTCGAGTTTTTGAGTTGTTTTAATATAATTCTATCGTTCGACAAAAAAAAAAAAAAAAAAAGAAATAACCCCTCTCTAAATCTTTGATAAATCTCATACTCAGCCTCGATTAGAAAATTGAATTTTCTAGAATTTAACTCGTACAAGTGAAGGGTATGATCGAATAGCCCAAAAATTCAAGGGATCATTCAAATCAGGTGTTTTGTTATTGCGATAGGTGAATTCTTATAGATCCATCGCCCAAGATCAAAATCCTTTTTTTTGTTCATTCAACTGCTACAAGATCAACAAGAATTGATAGCTGATAAAGTAATCTCATAATGATTTAAAACTCATTATTCCCCTCATTCTTTTGAAATTCTATTCATTTTCAAAATCATGAACCCTCCAACCTAGGTAAAACCTTAACAATGTCATGCACTTTTTAATAAAATCTAGTACAACAATTTAATCAGCTGCAAGAAAAATCTATATACAACAATTTAAAATTCAAGTAACTAAAACATGATTTTTTGGTCCAATTAGGCTTGGAGAATTTAAGGTTCAAAATGCATGCAAAAATTTCATACCTCTGTCGGTTTTGAGACATTCAGCCAAGAACTGTGTATTTTTCGAGAAATTAAATGCTTTATTCCACTCAGTATCCCTACACCCAACATTAACAAACATTCATCAGAGCAAAATCCCAGATTAAATAAATCAGATATAGCTAGCTGAAGAACAGAGGATTAGACAAAAATTAATAACACTACAAGCCGACGACGTTTGATCATTCCTCGTACTAAACAATTCGATCGCCACACAAAACATTACATTACAGAAAAAAATGCGTTCTTTGGTTTATTTACATATTGCTAATGCAAAATTCGAGGTGTTTGACAACTTCTGGGCCGAGATAGGCGGAGAAATTGCTGAAACGGTTGAAGAGCGCCTGAGAAAGAAGCTGCATCGCCGCCGAGTTGGTTTCTCCGCCGCCGCCGCCGCCGCCGTCGCCGGGGGCTGCATGGCTCACCGATAATGGGCCCAACAAGAAACATAACGTTATCGCTAATAATTTCATTGCGACCATCGTGTCATTATGGTTTCCTAAGGATTTATTGATCTTTGACGATAAAACATTAAAGAAACCAAAATTTCTTTTTTTTCTCTTTCCAGAGAGAGAGAGAGAAAATGAGAAAATGTCAGGAGTATGGTTTCTCGTAGGAAGAAATGGCGGGGAGGTGATTTAGGGGGTGGATGAGTTTTCACCGTTCCAATTTTTTTCCTATGATTGTCTTTTTTCTTTTCTTTTTTTCATTTTGTTTTTTCTTTTCCCCTTTTTTTTGAGAGAAATGTTTTCTCTTGATTTCGCTTGACCAAGCCAAATGAACTATTAAGTCTTAAGAGAGTCTAGTAAAGAGAGAGTCTAGTAAAGGGAACTGGTAATACATAATAGGAGCTCTCGACCTTCTACCACCATTGGATACCTAAAATGGCAGCAAGAAAAGGGGAAGAGATTGGAAAAACACCTGAAATCTTTGATAAAGCGCCTAAAGGACCCGTTCTCCAGAAGTCTACCGCAGTGAGGACGATGATCCTCACAAGCGCAGCAGATTGCTATTTCTTTAGTTAGGACCGCCATTGAAGATGGTCTACGCTTTGGCACTCCTCCTTAATTAAGGAGGATGACTTCACAGATCAAGGATTTCAACGAGCGTAGTCATCCACCCGGTAGCAAAAAGACCAGGGAAAGCACCTAAACGGTTCTTCTGATGCTTACCTTATTATTATGAAAAGGGGAAGGTTTGATAAAGGAGTTTTTCAGCCCTTTGCTGGATTCTTGGTCCGCAGCCCCGCCCTATAGAATGAATAATGAGAGGTTTATCGATGACCGAGCCACTTTATACTACTCCTTACCTCACCCCTTGTCACTTAAAGGGCGAAGTCGCGGAAGCGAGTCTAAAGGCCAAAGAGTCATCTTTGAAGCCACGAATTAGTCCTTACTCATAAAAGTAGAGTGTAAGGCAGGTTTGGAGTATAGCAGGACTTGAACACTGCGACCATTAGGTCTAATGGTACGATTGACGTATCTAGCTTAGTGGATCTACTCGATCTATAGACCCAGGTGACTTATTGATTTTAAATGACCCAACATAATCTTAATATTTACTAATACTTTTCACTGATTTACTAATAAGAAAAATTAATATTTTTGGAGAAGAACCACTATTACGTTTCACAAGCGACTACTAATACTTTTGACGGAAAAAACTAATACATTTTATAGGGTTATTGAATAATTTCCCGGATGGACTACTAATAATTTTGAGATGATTTTTCTAGCTGATATTATATCATTGTTTGATATTACAAAAGCTAATACTTTTAGTGAATTATTTACTAATATTTTTCGGGAATTTCGTAATATTTTTAGTAGAATCGCTAACACCCGGTCCCTACTAATATTTTGGGGATCCATCTAATGGGTTTTTGACTTGTTAGGCCGTCGACATGAGTTTTTGTCGTAAAAAAAACCATTGGATTATCCAATGGCCACGATATTACTTGCAATGACAAGTGCAGTTGTCTTAACCCCACAATGACTTTAACCGAACTTGGAGAGAGAGAGAGAGAGAGAGAGAGAGAGAGAGAGAGAGAGAGAGAGAGAGAGAGAGAGAGAGAGAGAGAGAGAGAGAGAGAGAGAGAGAGGAAAAAACAAGATAAAATATAATTATAAAGTTTATAAGAAGTTTACTGGAGTTTTATAATTAATATGGTTAAGATAAATAGAATGAGATAAACTTAAAATATTTCTGTCTTTTTGTTTATAAATAAGATTGTAAAATCCTAACATCTTATATTCGAAAAGCTTAAAGGTTGTTCTAAGATTTTACCAAATTAATATGAATGCTTGAGGACATCTTATAAACTTCCGAAATATTTTATGAGATATTTTCGAGGGACACCCTGTAAATGTTAAGCGTTATATACTTCAATTTCGTTAATTATAAATGGTCAACTAGTAATGAAGTTACATTTGATCTTGAAACAAAAAAACGCAGTGAACTATTGAAGCTATAGGTGACGATTCAACTTCTTCATTGATCTAATTGTTTATTTTTTTATGTGTATGTTATTGCATACATCAAATTTTTATAAGTAGAAATCTTATTGTTACTTGTCATTTTTCTATTTTTTAATCTTATACTGAGATTTACTCCATTCGTCTCCAAATATATATAAGTATTCCTTTTGGATGTCTCCAAATATATAATTATTTTCCATATTTAATAGTACTTTTTCGATTCTTTTACTATTATAACCTTATTTAATATGCATTTTGTAATTTACACTATTTATTAAATGAGGGCAAATCAAGTGATTTTTACATATTTTGTAATTCTAATATTTTTTAATATGTGTGAATGTCACGCCCTCAAACTAACGCGACGAACGATCCACAACTTAAATACAATAACCAACAAATCCAGATAAAGATATCAACGAGAACCCAATGAAACATAATAAAAAGTGGAAATAAAATAACAAGTACTTAATACAACTTACGCTTCACGATCCATAATCCATATTACATCCGAAAATCACAAAATATAAAGAACTTAAAGTCAAAAGGTCTACGCTCTTTCTAGCAAAATCGGAATGTAAAGAAATACAAAAGTCCGACAACAACATACTAAAAGAGTCCAATCAACAAACAAGAAGTAGTAAATCCAACACGCAGAGTACAAAGTCTCAATCCAGGGCGGCCCCGCTTCTTCTTCGAAATCCTCATCTAAGGTTGGAAAATAAGGTGGGGATGAGACAAATCTCGGTGGATGGGGTGATCGGTATTGCAAGTGGCGATATATATAGTTAATGCGAAAATGAATTATATGGAAAAACGCGTGAGTATGATGCATGAATTCACACAATTAAAACGTCGTGATAAAATATTTAAGTAATATATGACTGAGTTTGAGAAAAGCGATTTATGGTCACCCCGCAGGCACTATGTGATTGATCCAAGACAGTAGATTATTTAAAAATGTAACGCCAACTATACGTAAAGCAAATAATGGTTTGCGTCGGATATGTAACGCCCAACCAATGCAAAACAAGTAAGCGATTTGCGACGGATTTGTAAAGCCAACCAAGCGGGAATTGATAACTCCTAATCGTGTGGATCGGTTCATAACCATTCTTCTGCTTCTTCCTTGTAACCCCAGGCGAGGATGGTCAAGACCGGCACCTTATCGCTCTCAGGCTCCATGCAAAGACAAATAAAACAGGTGGAGCACCACGAGGCTCGAATCTGTCGTATAATCGGATTATACCTCAATCTTCTGACGACAGCTCCCTTGGACAAACTCAAAGTCACCGATTCCAGAGGATTAGGGCGATGGGGCGGAAAAGTGGAGATAACGGTCATTTGCCGGTTCTATCCCCCCGCGTATCATTCGACCGAGTAAATTTCGATCAAGTTATTTCGAGCGAGAAAGTAGTTATAAGTCGATGGTCAACAACGATCGGTATTATTGATTAGGGGAAAGCGATTGAAAATTTTGAAAAATCGCGAGTAGCAATTTTGGCGTTGGTGGAATTTTTGGATGAAGATGATTATCGGAAGGATAAGCAGCGATATCTTGAAAGATTAAATTGGAACATGAATCCCATTATAGATTGAAATCATAAGCAGGAAGTAAGCTCATGATCCCGGTATTAATGAAGTCGAGTCGGTCGGAGTAAGTCAAGGGTTTGGAAGGCAATATCTTTC